>JAWRVF010000008.1:1261173-1580101 GCA_036785485.1 Physcomitrellopsis africana
TATTGTTGTTGTTAATGTGTGCTGTTAATTCAAACTGAATCTAACGGTTTAATTGTACGTAATTGAGGTTTAAGTGGATCAAGGTCTCAGAATTCAAGTTTTGAAGGTCAGTTAAGGTTTTTAAAATCTTGAGAAATCTGCCAGTTGGATTGGAATAATTTTTATTTATGTGGATAATAGACTTGTTTTCCTATATACATGAGTGATTTGAGACTGATTGAACAGTGAAGAAGGGAGAAATCAGCACTGGAAGATCAGCATCAAGGTTGAAGAAGGAGGCCGACCAACACCTGAGAAGGTTTTGGGATTTTTCTTCTATTTGGTAAGTTCGATTTCCTTCAAATTTGTTGTGCTTGTTTTTGACTAAGAGGTTGAAGGGTATACAAAGTTTTAAGTAAGATCAACGGTCTAATCAACAGATATTGAGGTTCTAATTTTCCCTAGGGTTGATTTGAATTGGTTTAGAGTTTGGTTTAGGGTTTGGTTTAGGGTTTAGGATTTATTTAGGGTTTGGTTTAGGGTTTAGGGTTTGTTTAGGGTTTGGTTTAGGGTTTATTTAGGATTTGGTTTAGGATTTAGGATTTGTTTAGGATTTGCTTAGGGTTTGGTTTAAGATTTAGGGTTTTGACTAGGGTTTGACCAAGATTTGACTTAGGGTTTGACTTAAGATTTGACTTAGGTTTTGACTAGGGTTTGATTTAGGATTTGATTTAGGATTTGACTAGGGTTTGACTAGGATTTGACTTAGGGTTTGACTTAAGATTTGACTTAGATTTTGACTAGGGTTTGATTTAGGGTTTGATTTAGATTTTGACTGGGATTTGACCTAGGGTTTGAATAAGATATGACTTAGAATTTTATGATTCTATTTTTAGTATTTTCTAAATTTAGTATTTTATATATTATTTTCTATTATGATTAATGTATGATTCATTTATTCTTCTTTTGTAATTGCTTTAAGATTGAATCAAGGTTTGATTAATATTATTAAGATTTAATAGAAGTTATGTAGGATTCTATTAGAGTTGTTAGGATCTTGTTGTTGTGTATTTCCTTTTTGTCTTCCACAGTCAGGTGCCCGGAGCATTCTCGAGCAGAATAGCACATATTACAACACAGTATATATAGAAATCATAGATGGTCACCTATTATCTTTTGAAAATATTATTCATGAAATCCTTCTTATAAATATAACAATAGATGGTCATAATAATTATTTAGTCTTTAATATAATTAAATCTCCTTCTAATCCAATCATTTTAGGTTTATCATGGCTAAAAAAATACAACCTTCAAATAAATTGGATTTCTCATAGACTTGACTTTACTCAAAGCATTAATAAGGGTTCCATAAATCAAATAACAAACCATAAGCCTAATATAATAAAACTTATACTTATAGGCACAAAAGTGTTTATGAATGAAACAAAAGAAGGATCATCTTTTGTTATTTATACTACATCCATTTTTGATGCTAGAAGGACTTCAAGTGGCATTCAAAGCTAATATCAAGATTATCAACACGTTTGTGAAAAAAAAAATGTAGACATTCTTTCAGAGCATTGTCTATACAATTGCTCAATTGATCTCTAAAAGGAAACTCAGCCTCCATTTGGACCGATCTACAGTCTATTCCAAAATGAATTAGCTGAATTCAAGAAATATATTGATGAGAATTTGGCCAAGAATTTCATATGCCATTCAAAATCCCCAGCAAGAGCTCCTATCTTCTTTGTAAAGAAGAAAGATGGATCACTATGGATATGTGTAGATTATCGAGAGTTCAGCAAGATTACCATCAAGAATATGTACCCTTTACCTTTGATATGTAGATTTCCTGATCAATTGAATTAAGATCTATATAAAAATAGATCTAAGAGGAGCATACAACCTAGTGCACATTAAAGAAGGTGATGAATGGAAGATTGCATTTCGAACAAGGTATGGACATTTTGAATATTATGTCATGCCTTTTGGACTTATAAATGTACCAACTGCTTTTCAACATTTTATGAATGATATTTTTCATGAATTTCTTGATGACTTTATTGTTTGTTATTTAGATGATATTTTAATCTACTCTAAAAACATAGAAGAACATGAACTTCATGTTTGTCATGTGTTACAAAAACTTAGAAATACAGGGTTATATGCCAAGATGAAAAAGTGTGTATTTCACACTATTCAAGTTGATTTCTTAGGATACATCATTTTGAATGATAGTCTCAAAATGGATCCTAAGAAAGTCCAGATAGTCATAGATTGGAAGATTCCAAAAATAATAAAAGATGTACAATATTTTTTGAAATTTACTAATTACTATTGAATCTTCATCAAGAACTTTGTTCAAGTTGCAGCTCTACATACACACTTAACTTGTAAGGACAAACTTGAGTAGGGTAAAGAAATAGAAGTATCATTTGAGGCTTTGAAGACAGCTTTTATTTCTACACTAATCATGTATCGTATCGACTTTATTAAGATATGTTAAGATAAATAGATAATAGTAGAATAAATTACCAAGTAATAGATATTATCTTAGGTAGGTTGCTAATGGTCAAAGGGTTGTCTCTTGGTGAATGGAAAGGCCATCCTATAAACAAGAGACAAAACCAAGGGCCACGAGATAAGATTAAAGGGATAAAAGATATCCTAGGGAATATCCAGAGATTAGATAAGAGTATAAAGTAGATGCCTTAGGATATATTTGAGGTGGGTGAGATATCAAAGGATATACCAAGTATATTCTTTGATCAATATAAAAGTGAAAGGATGGATGTTGTCGTTAAAGGCAGAAACCACCACCTATAAATAATGGGTGTTGGAAGTGAAAGATATCTTACTCCACACTTCTCTTTGTATACAACCTTGTTGATGCTAAGAGTTATGACTTCAAGCTTTACTTTTTTCAATAGGTTATGGATCCACTCACCTTCACTTGTGAGTTTTGAAGTACTTTGAAGTCTTTGTTGATGTATGGAGTTGATCATATTGTTGTTGCTGATGTTGAGTTTTAGAAACTCCCAACTTTGAGATTCATATCTAGATCTAGATCTTATTTTGCTCTTATTTGTTGTTAAGTGCATTTTAGATTTGGGATTTCATTTATATTTTAAAATAATGTTATAAAATACTAGTATTGTATTTGTAACTGAAGTTATGTCTTTGGTGGACTAACTTTGTAGTTTCTTTTGTTAAAGAAGCTTAAGGTGCTTAAAAGACCTCTTATGGTGCTTAGAGGTGATTTGTGAGTATTAAAGTGATATGAGAGTGGAAAATCAGATTTGAGACGTTTATATGCTTTATAGGACTTATAAGAAGTCTTAGAAGTGAAGTTGAGAGTGTTTTGAGAATAAAAACACTAGTTTATTCAGAAAGAGAGTATTCTAGATTTGTAAGGCAACAACACCTTCTTGCTGATTTTGAGAGTTTTAGGACTACTTCTTTTAATCTTCTTTAACACATCTCTTCCTTAGATATGGCTTCAAATGAGGGTGAAGGCTTGAGAGCAATTGAGAAGTTTAGAGGTGAAAATTTCTACTATTGGAAGGTGAAAATTGGACTTTTGTTGGCCTCTTTAGATCTTTGGGATATTGTGGATGAAAGTGAAGAGCCTCCAAGCATGGATGCTGATATGAGGGAGAAGAAGGACTACAAACGTCGTGAAAAGAAGGCTTTTGGATTAATTGCAACCAATATTGATGAAGCCAACTCCTCCCACATTATTTCTTATAAAGGACCACCGGAAGCATAGAAGACTCTTTGCAACATCTATGAGAGCAAAAAATTATCCAACATCATCTATACAAGGAGGAAGTTCTTCACTTGCAAGATGGAAGAAAATAAAGACCTTATGGTACACATCAACAAGGTGAAGGCACTTGCAAATCAACTTGTAATTGTAGACAAGCCCTTAGAAGAATCTAATGTTGTTATGACTCTACTTATGAGCTTGCCAGAGTCCTACAACTACTTTATTATGGCTTTGGAATCCATTTACTTAAAACAACTTACTATAGACTATGTCACGGCAAGACTTGCCTATGAAGTAACCAAGAAGAAAGAAAAGGAGCCTCAAGGTGAAGATTCAGCACTCTACTCACGTCAAGGCAAAGGCAACTACTCAAACCAACAAGGTAATGTCAAAACTTGCTTCATTTGTGGCAAAGTAGGACATTTTTCTCGAAATTGTTACAAAGACAAAAAGATGGAGATGGAGAATGCAAATAGCGTGCAATATGAATTTGGAAGACAAGATTATGCATTTATGGCATCAAATGGAACCTCTATGGCTGCCATGACAAGATGGATTGTGGATGTAGGTTGTTCCAAACATATGACATCTTATAAGTGTTCATTTGACATTTATGAGGCAATTCTAGCATCAAATGTGGTCTTGGCGGATATTGATACATGTGAAGCCATTGGAATTGGATCCATTATGGTGGAGGTCGTGGTGAATAGACAAATCAATAGGATCAAATTTAAAGACGTCCTCCATGTACCAAAACTGAAACAAAACCTACTTTCGATGAGTAAACTTGTAATGGGAGGTTTTATGGTTCAATTAAATATGAATGGATGTTTTGTAAGAACCTTGAATAGAAACATAGTTGCCAAAGGCTCTAGAGAGGGAAATTTATACTACCTCAATTGCAAGAAGGTGAATGGAGTGGAAGTAGCCGCATTTGCTAAGTTTACATCAAATAAAGACAAGTTGAATATATGACATCGTCGCCTTGGCCATTTGAATATGAAAAACATGATAGAACTTAAATCTATGGTAAGTGGCTTAGACCTTGGCAAAACAAGTCAAAATGCAATGCAACTTGCATGTGAAGATTGCATACAAGGCAAACAAAAAAAAGCTTCATTTTCAAGTGGTATAGCAACACGTGCTACAAAGTTATTGGAGATTGTCCATTGTGATGTATGTAGACCTATGAAGACCACAAATATTGGAAGAGCAAGGTACTTCTTCACTTTCATTGATGACTTTTCAAAAAAGATTTGGATCTATATTCTTAAAGCCAAGAGCGAGTGCTTTTGGAAGTTTAAGGAGTTCAAAGTACTTCTTGAGAAACAAAGTGAGTGCAAGATCAAGGTGTTGCAGACGGACAATGGAGGTGAATACATGTCTAAGCAATTTGATGTTTATTTGAAGAATGAAGGAATTGCTAGACAAACCACAATTCCATACATTCTACAACAAAATGGTGTTGCTGAAAGGGCAAATAGAACCATTGTAGAGATGGCAAGGAACATCCTTCATGCTCAAAATCTTGATTATGAATTTTGGACAAAAGATGTGGTGAATGCCATATATATAAGGAATAGGTGTCCAACAAGTGTCCTTGCATCAATGACACCACAAGAGATTTGGAGTGGAAGACAACCTTGTATTTCACATATGAGGACCTTTGGATGCATTGCATATGCAAAAACACCAGATTGTATGAGGTCCAAGCTTGATGCAAAAGGTACAAAGTGTGTGTTTTTGGAATATTGTGAAGGTACGAAGCCATATAGGCTAATATATTTGGATACTAAAAAAATCATCAAAAATTGTGATGTAGAGTTTTTGGAGCATAAGGGTGCTTGTGAGCACTTGGAGATGTGTCCAAGTGGGAGTAATGGTGTGTTTGTGGACACATCTTTAAATTCAGTAAAAAAAGACAATGAAGACAATGAAGACAATGAAGATGATGAAGATGGTGGAGATGTGATTGAAGATGAGAAGAAGATTGAAAAGATGAAGGTTTCTACAATTGCTAAAACCAACAATGAAAGAAATAAAAGTGTTGAAGATAATGACGATGATGATGAGGAGTATTAACCTTTGAATGAAAAAAGATAAGTTTTAAGAGAGAAGAGGGTTAGAAAAGAGCAAGGTGAATCTTCTTCTTCAAATGAAAAAAGATATCTTTTGAGGGAAAGAAGACCACTTAATGAATGATGGAAGAACCATATCTTTCCTCAAGTAAGTGAAGAACATGCAAATGTGGCTCTTTTTGCTGATCCATTGTCTTTGTGTAATGCTTTGAAGTCCCCAAGATGCAATCAAGTGGGAGAAGGCTATGGAAGAAGAGCACCAATCTCTCATAGATAATGGTACATGGAAATTGGCTCTTCTTCCACCAAATCGATCTAATGTTGATTTGTATAACAAGGCAAAGAACACCTTGTGTGCAAATTGAAGAAATCTTTGTATGGGTTGAACCAATTACCAAGAACATGGTACTAATGTATTAACACATTTTTTGTCAATGAAGATTTTGTAAGGAGTGATGCTGATCACTTATTATATGTGATGCAATCTAAAGAGTTCTTGCTAATTGTAATTCTCTATGTTGATGATTTGATCATCTTGGCTAACAATATGAAGAAGATGAATTGGATGACGGCCATATTAGAAAAAGAGTATGAAATGAGTAACTTGGAAGAGCTCTGCTATTACTTAGGAGTGGAGTTTGTAAGAGATTGTGGCAAGAAGACCATTACAATGAGCTAAAGTAAGTATATTGAAGAAGTGTTGAAATAATTCAATATGGAAGAGTGCAAGTCCATTGGAACACCTTTGGAGGCCCATTTGAAGTTGATGAAGGTTATAGATGAGGAGTTTGCCCAAGTTGAAGGTGAGATGCAAAGTATTCCATACAAGGCAATAGTTGGCTCATTTATGTATGCAATGGTGGCCACAAGAGTGGATCTTGCATATGCGGTGAGTGTTTTGAGCCAACACATATCTAAGGCTGGACCTTTGCATTGGGCAACGGTAAAAAAAATATTGAGGTACTTAAAAGGTACAAAAGACTTTAAATTATGCCTTGGTGGTAAAAACATTGATTTGCAAGGATATTGTGATGCAGATTGGAGTGGAGATGCAAATGATAGAAGATCCACAATAAGGTATGTATTCTTTATTGGAGTGGGAGCCATTTCTTAAAATTGCAAGAGACAACCTACCATTATAAGATCAACTATGGAGGCTGAGTATATGGCAGCAAGTCATTATACAATGGACGCTTATTGAATAAGAGAACTACTAGAAAACATTGGATTAGTGCAAATTGAAGCAACTCTAATAATGTGTGACAATCAAGGATGTCTTGCATTTGCCAAAAATCCAGAGCACCATTCAAGAACCAAGCACATTGATATTCAACATCATTTCATATGAGAGAAGATTGAAGATGGCATAATAGGTATGAAGTATTGTACTACAAAAGACATCCTTACTGATGTGCTTACAAAGGCATTAGTAAAGGATAGACACCACGAGTTGATAAAGGCATTAGGCTTGAAAGCCTTTTGACCAATAGCAAAGTGGGAGTATTAAGATAAATTAAGATAAATAGATAATAATAGAATAAGTTATTAAGTAATAGATATTATCTTAGATGGGTTGCTAATGGTCAAAGAATTATCTCTTGGTGAATGGAAAGGCCATCCTATGAACAAGAGACAAAGCCAAGGGCCACAAGACAAGGTCAAAGAGATAAAAGATATCATAGGAAATATCCAGAGACTAGATAAGAGTATAAAGTAGATGTCTTAGTATATACTTGAGGTGGGTGAGATGCCAAAGGATATACTTGATATATCCTTTGATCAATATAAAAGTGAAAGGATGGATGTTGTTATTAACGACAACAACCACCACCTATAAGTAATGGGTGTTGGAAGTTAGAGATATCTTACTCCACACTTCTCTTTGTATACAACCTTGTTGATGCTAAGAGTTGTGACTTCAAGCTTTGTTTTCTTCAATAGACTTTTCTAAGGCTTTTTTTTATAGAAACAAACACCTCAGATTTTACTTTGGAGGCAATATTATCACAAATGGGAAAAGATGACAAACTCTACCCAGTAGCTTTTCATTCCAAGAAATTTTCAACAACAAAGATTAATTACGAAATCCATAATAAAGAACTTCTTGCAATTGTGGATTCTTTTCAAGAATAGCATCACTATATTGAAGACGCTTCTAGTCCAATCATTATATATACATATCATAAGAACCTCGAATATTTTATGCCCATGCACATATTGAATTGTTGCTAGGCTCAATAGAGCATGTCTTTATCAAGATTCGAGTTTATTATCACCTATTGGCTAGAAAAACAACAAGGTTTGTCCGATGCCTTTTTTAGACGTTCTTATCTTATACCAAGAGAAAGAGATTTAGCTTTTGATCAGCAAAGAATGATCTTCTTAAAGCCGGAGCAATTTCATCTTTGAGCAATGAAATCAACATTAACTATTGATTCTACTTTTGTCAAGCAAATCTAATCGAGTATGTCTTCAGATCCTCTTATCTATAAGATTAAAAATAATTCATCCAAGTCTCATGATACTTCCAAGTTTGAGTTCAAGAATGATTTGTTCTATTTTGAAGGACGCCTATATATTCCAAAAGACGCAGAACGACTACGTTGTTGTATGACGTGGCCTTCTATCTAAGAATACACTGGATACTTGGCTGTGGAGAATTTATTTGAAATTTGATGGCGAAAATCCAACATGTGATTTGTCTTTAATAAAAAAGACAAATAATACAATAATCTTATAAAAGAAAAGTTATGTATATAAACTCTTTTGTATTCAAGTAGGTTTGTATAAAAAAGGTTCAAATTTCTACAAAAATGCTTCAAAACTTTATTCACCCTCAAGGAATTATTTCTTATTAATGTTTAGAGTCCAATAACTCTTGATTCAACTATTCAATTTCTATAAAATTTAATTCAAAGTATAGGTAATCTTCTTAAGTTTCACCATAAGAAAGAATCAATCATAAATTCATTTTCAATCATCTGATATTTCAAAACCCCTAGTAGGTACTTCAAACCCAAGCTCAGAGACACTCAAGCACTATTTTCCTTATATCTCACAAATCCGAAATTCTAATGCCATAAAGTTTTTGCAAATACTCTTATTATATAAAAATATACACTCTTAAAAAATTTTAGCCAAAAATCTATGAAATTGCCTGAGATATAGCTCAAAATGTAACCACTATATAAGCAAGCCACTTACTGCCCTTAAGTTTGTAATTATTAACTTTAACTCCCAATATCTCCATCACCTTAGCTTGAATTTCATCAAGCTATATGTAAAAAATATAGTTGTAAAAGTGCTTTCTCCAATCCTAATTGCTAATCCTCAATTGCTCTCTGTATGTGCGAGTTATATCCAAAAGAGTGACAGTAGGTCTAAAATCAATACCTTAACTTTGAGCACCTATAACTTCTTCATAAAAAGTGCAAATCACACAAAATTTGCACCTAAACCTGATCCAAAAACCTAAACCTTATGATCCTAGCCTTTGATGTTCGACTTCCTTCCAAAAACAAACCCTAATCCCTAATAAACCCTCGGGCAGCCTCCTCAAAGCCCACTGGGCATGATTTTTTGGCCAATTAGAATAGAGATTTCTATCATCTACTTCTTTTCATCCACATAGATGGCCAAACTATCCTTTTTATACTAAAGACCCTTTTCTAACCCTTTTTTTTATAAGATTTACATACTTGGTGCTTTAAACACCAAATAAAAGAAGTAAATTAAGATTTTAAGGATCACCAATGTCTAACAAAGGTGACTTAAGATATATATAAGTTATTGTCAATATAAATCAATCTCAAAATTACTATCAAAAGAAAAAAAATAAGGTTGTATAAACCTTAATAATAATCTTTTTAATAGATCCTTTCTAAACTAGCAACCTAACCACATCTTATAATCAATAAATCTCATTATTATGGCTTTTATGTAACTATATAATAAATTGCACATTAAATATATATGTATAATTTTTTTACATGGTAGCGAAACTACAACACGACAACATGCTCTAGAAGCTCGTCACAACCTCCCTATGGTAGGACATTTTGGATATAATAAGACTTTCGAGCTCATATCAAAAGATTTTTGGTGGCCTCAGATGTGCAAGGCTATTAAAGAGTTTATATAGTCGTGTGACATTTGTTCAAGATCAAAAACTCCTCGTCACTGATCTTACAAACTTCTACAATCATTTCTTATACTAGAACAATCTTGGTCTTCTATTTTTATGGATTTTATCACAGATCTTGCAAAGTCAAGTTCATATGATTTTATATTCGTGATTGTAGATTGTTTTATCAAGATGGCACATTTTGTATCATGTAAAAAATCTATTATAGATGAAAAAACAGCTAAACTCTTCCTTGATAATATCTATCACTATCATGGACTACCAAGGGATATTATATTAGACAAAAGAATATAATTTATTTCAAGGTTTTGGAAGATTTTTTTTAAAATATTGAAGGTGGATATAAAATTATCCTCAGCTTTCTACCCTCAAATTGATGGACAAATGGAATGAATAAATCAAATTTTGGAGCAATATTTGAGATGTATCATTAATTACTATCAAGATGATTGGACAACTCTTTTACTATTGGTAGAATTTGCTTATAATAATTTGATACATTCTTCTACTCAGCAAACTCTATTCTTTGTAAATTACAGTAATCATACTTTTAACTTTTCAAAAGCTGATAATCTTATGGTGGAAGATTTGATAAATTGTTTGTCAGAGCTATATGCAACAATGAAGGCACAACTAAAAAAAAAGTTCAAGAACGACAAAAAATCAATGCAGATATCTATTATAAAAAATAACCTCAATTCCACATGGACAATAAGATATGGTTACTTTGTCATAATATCAAGACTATTTGTCTTTGCAATAAGCTAGATTATTATAGGCTTGGATTTTTTTTTTTATTTATGAACAAATCAATCTAGTTGCTTATCGATTATGCCTATCAAAATCTATAAAGATCCATCCTATATTTCATAAATCACTACTCGAGCCATATAACACAATGGATATACAAAAAAGAAGACAAATGCCACCGCCTCCTATAGAAATGGACAATAATAAAGATTCTAAGGTTGAAGAGATTTTAGATTCAAGGTGACTCTGAAATCAACTAAAATATCTTATACATTGGTATGGATATAATATTAGTAAACGCACATGGCAACCATCCAGGAATTTAATAAATGCATCAATAAAAATCAATGCATTTCATTGATGATATGCTTCAAAACGAAGATAAAGAATCAAGAAAATCTTCGCTATAAAGCAAAGCAGGTTCTATAAAGGTTTCATCCTATCTTGTATCATTGTTGTTATTTCCTTAGATTTGTTTGTGCTAAAGAAATGGAAGACCAACAACTAGCGAATTCAGCTCAAGAGCCATTGTTTGTTGATTTATTAGACGAGATATTACGACTATCACAACCTTCAAGACAATGGAATAGAGATAAAGATCCTCAAGAACGACATGTCTTTCCTTGGATTGATGGCAAAATACAACGTGTTTGATATCATGACCTTAGAAGAGACTTTTGATGTTTGATAATACTTTTAGAGGTAGGAACTATTCTTGAGGGTGTTTCTAAAATTTTCTTTGAAGAAAGTTATGAAAGCCTCAATAGTGATCAAATAACAAGGTGGTCCTCTTATCCTAGTATGAGACATTATTGATGGCTGAAAGGAACTATCAACTACCTTCAAAGGCAATAAAGATTAGAGTATGTAGCAAGCATAATTCGACCTATCTTAGATTTTTTCAACATGTTATCACCGCTCCTTGTGGAACTTGTCTCTAGAAAGGGGGATAATGTCACGCACATAAGATTTATTCTAATAATTATCTAATTATTGTACATCAATAGAAATATATAAAATAAGTTAATTTGATAATATCTTAGAAAGAAGCTTCATAGACATGGAATCACCTTTATACATGTCTATAAGTGATTGATATGTTAGAAACTTGGTCAACAAGCTAATCACATGTTGCACATATTGGTAGCTTATAAAACAAGCTAGCCATGTGTCGCACATAGTGGTAGCTTGTGGAATAAGCCAAGTATGTGGCGCACATATGAGAAACTTGTCTTACAAGTTTGACATGTGTCTTGCAAATTAGACACGTGCATGAGGTCCTATAGAATACCACCACGTAGCTCTTAGATAGATAGTATAAATAGAGATAAGAGTAAAGCCTTCTTTACTCTTGTCAATTTCTTTTTTGCTTCTAGTCTAGTTCAAGAGTCTCATGTATTTTCTAGTCTTTGGCAATAGCTATCATGGATGCAGAATATAGACTGGAAGTCTAAACAAGAAGTTTAAGAAGAATTGATAAGAACTAGATTAATTAGATGAGTACAAGAACAACACTAGAGAGGTGAGCTAGAGCTCTAAGAGATGTGTTGTCAAGACTGAAGAACTCTTCAACCTCGACTCTAATATATAATCCTAACTAAGAAGCTTCTCAAGCAACTTCCACCAATTAGGGAGCTTTTCAAGTAACTTCTACCAACTGGGAAGCTTCTCTAGCAACTTCTACTAATTAGGAAGCTTCTCAAGCAACTTCTATCTACTTGAAAGATACTAGAAGGTTCTGGAAGGTTCTAGAGAGTTCTAAGAACCTTCTAGAATGTTCTAAAAGATTTTGACAAGTATATCTTTGACATCATCTCTTCTTCTAGCTTCGGGGTCTTCGAGAAGCCATCTGAGATGTATACTCATAAACGTAGAAAATCAAAGATTTAGCGCATAGTCTCTGCAATATATTCTAATTGTCGTTCGCGAGGCAGATGATTCATGGGTCTTTGTAGCCACCAATAATGACCAATACCTTCTACTTGAGACCATGCCTAAATTTCCGTGTTTTTATTATGAAAACAGCCTGAAAATATCATTTTGCCACTACTTTCATAAGTTGGTTCAACTTCAAAGACAATCACAAGTGACGTGCTACTTGGTATTCTTTGTCGTCTTCTTGATTCTTCTAACTCTTCATCTAGAGGTTGACGCCATGAGCTACTCGGTTGAGATGGCATCACTAGTGCAGTATATTCATTCCCACTAGCCATATCTAAATACACTTTGAGATTATATATCTTGAAACTACAAGAAAATAAAATGCAACAAGTTATATTTTGATAAGACTTAGATCTTGCTTATACATTCCTTCAGAGAAGGCTTCATCTTCACATTTTGTCAATAGCCGACTTTTGATTTATTAAGATATTGTTGATGAAATTTCTATATCTTTTATGGCGCATTTGTTAAATTTTTTGCTGGCTCCCAAGTTCGCTCGTTTACATCATAGCCACGCTAGTGAATTAAATATTCTAACTTCTCCCGTCTCCATTGCGAATCAAGGACTTGTTCCACCTCATATTTCATGTGGTCCCTGATTTCAATATAAGGTGGTGGTGGCTATATCCGTCCTGATAAAGTTGATTTGCTATAAGCTTCTAGAAGAGAAACATGAAAGACTAGATGTACCTTAATACATGTGTATAATTTCAGCTGATAAACCATTGGATTGATTTGCTCTTGAATGCAGAATGATTTCAACTTCCTATAATCTAACTTATCGCAAAGTTGAGTGGTCTTGATGTTTCATCGCAAGAGCCAAACCTTATCTCCAATTTGAAAAGCAGAAGAATCTTTCTAAAATTTATTTGCAGAAGCTTTGTACGAGTCTTCAGCTACTTATAACTAAAGCTTCAAGGTGGTCTGGATCTCCATTAAATATTTTGTAAGGTCTTCAGCTACTGGATTTTTATCTTTGGATTTATCCAACAAATCAAGTTTTGGATGATATCCATAATTTACAAAGAAAGGTGTTTGTAAGATTGAAGCATGGACCAAATTGTTGTGCGCAAATTCCGCTAATGGTAGATATGTAGTCCAATCGTCTTATTGATAGTTGATCGTACATCGTAGATATTACTCTAAGACTTGATTGACTCGCTCTGTTTAACCATCAGTTTGAGGATAGAAGGCAGAAGAGAGTTTGATATCTACACTCAATATGTCAAAAAGCAACCTCCAAAATTTTGATATGAATTGAGGCCCTCAATTTAAAATAATGTCATTTGATAAACCATGATAACAATATATATTGTCAATAAACAATCTTGCTGTTTCTTCACCAGAAGTTGTCTTTCTGCATGGAACAAAATGTGCCATCTTCGTAAATCAATCTACCACCACATAGATAGTATCAAATGTTGCAGAAGGTGGCAATTTTGTGATGAAATCCATAGATACTAAAGACCACGGTCGCTTTGGAATTGATAGAGGTTGTAAAAGCTCGGAAGGGCGATCTTGAGGATTCTTTGATCTTGAACAAAGATCATATGATAGCACAAAGTTCTTCACTACCTTCCACATTTGAAGCCACCAAAAGTCTCAGAAAATAAATTCCATTGTTTTGTTGAATCCAAAGTAACCTACGACTAAAAAGTCATGTCAAGATTGAAGAATACAAAGTCAAATTGGTCCTTCCGGAATGTATAGTCGATCTTCAAAATATAATAACCTGTCCTCAATCTTGAACTTGTTTTTATCAAAGCGCTACTTCACATCCGAGACTAATGAGTCCACAACTGATGCTCCATGGACTTGTTCTAAAAAATCAGTATTAATTGGCATGATTATGGAGGTAGTGCGGAAGCAAAACCATTCTGGTTGTAGCAAAGTTGTACATTGCTGATCAAATGCTGCATCTCCAACCTTGGGCACTAAATATGATCTTCTAAATAACGCATCCGATAATCCTTGCTGCCTTCTTGGTCGATATGTGATGATAAAGTCGAATTGGAATAATGACATGTTCCACCGAGCTTGGCAACAATTCAAAACTTCAATTGTTGTGAAATATTCTAAATTCTTATGATCTGTATATACAGTCACTGGATGTGTAGCACCTTCTAATAAATAACGCCACTCTTGGAGAGAATCAACTATCGCAAGTAGCTCCTTATCGTAAATTTCATAGTTGATTTCTGCTATCAAAAACTTCCTTGAGTAGAATTCAATTAGGTGAAGTTTATCATCTTTTTCCATCTGTGATAATACACCTTCCAGCGCAAAGTCAGAAGCATCTGTTTCCAATTAAAAGGTCTTTGTAAAGTTGGGATGTAAACGTCGACTTTAATTCTTAAAAAGCCTCTTGTGCTTGGGTACTCCACTCAAGCTTGTCCTTTGATGTCAACCGCATTAATGGGGCTGCAATTTGTGAATAGTTCTTGATGAAAATGCAATAGAAGTTGGCAAATCTAAGAAAATATTGCACGTCTTATACCGTCTTTGGTACTGTCCAATCCGTTACTGCTTGAACCTTCTTTTGATCCATCAACAATCCTTCATCCAAAATAAAATAACCAAGAAATTCCACTTTGGATTGATAGAATACGCATTTTTTCAACTTGGCATATAATCCCGCATTCCAAAGTTTTTATAATACCAACTTCACATGACCCTCATGTTCTTGAACATTCTTGGAATAGATCAAAATATCATCGAGGTAACAAATAAAAAAATTATCCAAATATTCTCGAAAAACATCATTCATCAAATGTTGAAATATAGCTGGTGTATTGGTCAATCCAAAAGGCATGACATTATATTCAAAATGTCCATACCTTGTCCAAAACCTTATCTTCCATTCATCTCCTACCTTTATTTGTACAAGATTGTAAGCTCCACAAAGATCTATCTTACTATATATTTTGGCTTCATCAAGTTATTCTAAGAGTTTGGATATTAGTAGTAATGGATATTGATTCTTCACGGTGACCTTGTTCAAGCCTCAATAATCCATGCACATTCGTAATGAACCATCTTTCTTCTTCACAAAGAAGATAGGTGTACCTACTAGAGATTTAGAATGCCGAATGAAGTTCTTCGCAAGATTCTCTTCAATGTAATCCTTTAATGCTGAGAGCACATCTTGTGATAAATTATAGATTGGGCCAAATGGTGGTTGTACTCTCTCTTGGAGATCTATAGCACAATTGTACGATCAATGCTTTGGTAGCATGTCAGTATTCTTCTTCTCAAAGACATCTTTGAATTCTTCATACTACTCCAGAATAACCAAAGTCGGAGTTGCATCTTCTTAAGCTAGCATTGCAAAGATGACAAGAGGTGTATTATGCTTGACTTCCTTCATGAAGGCCCTTACATCTATGAACAAGGATTTATTTCTAGACATTATCTTGGTAGATTCCACCTTCAAGGATTTTGTTAAAAATGTCACTTTTTGTAACTTCCAATCTATCAATGGATTATATTTATCAAGCGAAGATAGCTCTAAAATGATTGGACATGAAAGGATCTTGATAATATTAAACACAATGCTACTTTCATGATTTTTAAGATGTACCTTCAACAGTTTAGTTTCATAAGTAACATCACCAGAAGACAAAGGTCGGCTATCTATGACTTCTACATAGATAGGCTTTGGTTTCTTCATAAGAGGAAATTTGTGAAGCTTGGCAAACTCTTCATCTAAAAAGCAAGCAGATGCTCTTGAGTCTAATAAAGCATCGGTTTGTAATTTTTGAATATCAAAAAATAAAGATATCATAAAGTAATGAGAAGGTTGAGTTGAGAAAAAGGAACCTTGATTAATTTCGAGTGTTGAGATGTCCAGCCGCACGGTCCCTATTGTGGCTGGGCGTCCTCATTTTCTTGCATGCTTGTGCTCCTGAGTCTTGTTGTTTGAGGTTTCTGTTTCCTCGTACAATTTTCAGCTTTATGGCCTGTCACTCCGCAATATAAGCACAGGTTTTGCTCAAATTGTTGCTTCTTTTTTCAGTTGTGAAGGGCGTAAAACATATCGCATCAATTTGCATATCTTTTGTTTCAAATTGAGCTTCCACACTTTTGATAAGATTAGTCAAATACAATTGATTTCCTTGTAGATACCATGTAGCTCTAGAATAATGGTCTTGACGTCGTTAAAAAAGCCAATTGTCATACTTCATCGCTTGGCTGATTGCTTCGTTGACCGTTTTAGGGTTGGATAGAGATAGCAATAAATCCTTCACGTTATCTATGAGTCCTCAATAAAATTGACTTACCAACGCTTCTTCTCCCCAATTGATATCACAAGTAAGTTGTTTGTAGTCCGATACATAAACAGATGTAGAACGTGATCCTTGACGCAGAGAACAAATCTTGGTGGTTGTCCACCGAGTCTTATCATGCTCTCCAAATGCCTCCTTGAATGCTTCTAGAAAGGTCTCAAAATTACTCAAGATAGAAGATTTTTTTTCAAATAAGGGGGCAAACTAAGACAAAGCTTGTCTAATAAGCAATGTCCCCACTAATCCAACTCGCGACTCCTTGGTTGAATAGCATTCTAATTGCAAGAATATTACCAATTGAACTTGGTTTACAAGACCATGAAATTTTGATTGGATACCATCAAACTTCCCTAAGAGACTGACTCGAGGCTCTTTGTATTGCGGTGTAATCAAATTCTCACGTTGAGATGTAAATGGTAGTACGTCACTAGTTAGAGGTGGTTGTATTATAGTCTGAGCCACTCCCACTCTTGTAGCTCCATGGAGCTTAGCAAAACTTCCTTCAATTTTAGCAGTTCTAACTGCTAGAGCGTTAAGGACATTGATAATCACATCTAACTTTGACTTTGAAGATTCTACCATGTTAACGTCTTTTCTATTAATTATGTTAAGTAAAGAAGAAGGAATTAATATTGGTCCAAAGGAGGATAATCCGCAATCCTTAGAATGCTCAAGTATCTTCAAAAGGAGGGGTAGTTCACTCTCTGCCTCAAAGAACTAAGCCCCAATATTGATAGAAGGGTAGTCTTGACAAACTCTCACGGATGTAAAATATAGATTAGAAGTCTAAACAAGAAATTTGAGAAGAATTGGCAAGAATTAGATTAAGCAGATGAGTACAAGAACAATACCAGAGAGGTGAACTAGAGCTTCAAGAGATGTATTGTCGAGACTTAAGAACTCTTCAGCCTTGATTCCAATATATAATCCTACCTAGGAAGCTTCTCAAGCAACTTTCACCAACTAAAGAGCTTCTCAAGCAACTTCCACCAATTAGGAAGCTTCTCAAGCAACTTCTATCAATTAAGACGCTTCTCAAGCAACTTCTATCTACTTGAAAGATGCTAGAAGGTTTTGGGAGGTTCTAGAGAATTCTAAGAACCTTCTAGAATATTCTAGAAGGTTTTGACAAGTATGTCCTTGACAATAGTTATTCTAGTTTCTTCTTGAATATATATACTTCTTTATTTCTATCTTATTATTTTCCTTTGACATAATTTTTATTAACTTATGCATCTATTTTATTTTGTGTCCTTAATACTCAGTCAAATAAAGATTTATATAAAAATAGATCTACAAGGAATATACAACTTCGTCCACATCAAAAAAGATAATAAATAAAAGACTATATTTTGAACTAGGTATAGATGTTTTGAATATAATGTCATGCTTTTTGGACTTACAAATGCACCAACTACTTTTTAACATCTTATAAATGATATTTTTTATGAATTTCTTGATAATTTTGTTGTTTATTATTTAGTCAATATTTTAATCTACTCTAAAAATATAAAAGAATATGAAGTTTATGTTTGGCATGTGTTATAAAAATTTGATTATATGCCAAGTTAAAAAAGTATATACTTCATACTATTCAAGTTGACTTTTTAGGATACATCATTTTTAATAATGATCTAATGATGGATCTTAAAAAAATTTAGATAATTATAAATTTAAAAAAAATTAAAATAATAAGAGATGTGCAATGTTTTTTAAGATTTGTCAATTACTACCAGATCTTTATCAAGAACTTTTCTCAAGTTGCAGTTTTACTAATATACTTAACTTGTAAAAAAAAACTCAAGTAGAATAAGGAAGCGGAAGCACCATTTGAAGCTTTGAAGATAATTTTTACTTTTATACCAATCTTTTATTGTATTGACTTCTTCAATGTATTTTTTATATAAATAATTACATCAAACTTTGTCTTAGATGCGATATTATCACAAAAAGAAGCAAATAATAAACTTCATTCAATAGCTTTTTATTCAAGAAAATTTTCAACAATTGAGATTAACTACAAGATCCACAACAAAAAAACTTCTTGCAATTGCGGATTCTTTTAAAGAATGGTATCATTATGTAGAAGGCGCTTCTAATCTAGTGACTATATATATATGATGACGTGTTGTGATTTAGCTACCATATGAAAATATTATATATATATATATATATATATATATATATATATATATAAAATTTATTATGCAATTAAATGAGAGCCTTATCAATGGTTTATAAAATATGGTTAGATTATCATTTTAAAAAGAATTTGTTTAAAAAAAATATTATTCAAGTTTATACAATCTTTTTTTTTAATAGTAATTTTGAAGTTTATTTTATATTAATAATAATTTTTATATATTTTGAGTCACCTTTGTTAGATATTGGTGATTCTTGAAATCTTATTTATTTCTTTTATTTGGTGTTTAAAACACATATTATATAAATCTTACTATAAAAAAAATTAAAAAGAAATTTTTAATATGAAAAGGAGTAATTAAGCTATTTATATGAATGAATAGAGATAGATGATAGAAACCTCTATTTTTATTGGTCAAAAATCATATCCAATGGTCTTTAAGGAGATTGCTTAAGGCCTTATTAAAAATTAGGGTTTTTTTTTTAAAAGATTCAAATATCAAAAGTTAGGGTCAGCAAGTTTAGATTTTTGGCTATGATTTTGGTACAAAAATTGAGTAATTTGGAATTTTAATGAAGGAGATATAGATATTCAAGATTAAAAATTAGAATTGTACCTATTATTTTTTCTTTTGAGTAGAACTTGCATGTACAAAAAGCAATAAACGATTGGCAATTGGGATTGAAAAGAACATTTTTTTTGCTACACTTTTCATATACCACTTGATAAATTCTAAGTTGGAATAAAGAAAATATTAGAAATTAAAGTCAATGCTTACAATCTAAGGGCAACTTTATGGATGTGGAAAAATAGATATATAGAGCTATAATAATATTTTGATATGAAGATGGAATTTTAAAAAGAGATTAAGGTTTTTTTTAAAAATTATTGAAAATTTAACTTACCAATAATTGATTAGTTATGATTTTATATAATAAGGAGTGTTAAAAAAAAAATTACATATCAAAAAAAAACTTTATATACAAATCCATTTAAATATAAGAAGATATTATTAATATAATATTTTTTAAAATAATATTATTATATTTTTTTATCTTTTTTATTTTAAAAAAATCACTTATTGGAGTCTTATACATAAGTTACAAGTAAATTTTCTATAGCCATGTACCTAATATATTCTTAGATTGAAGATTATATCACATGACACTTAAGTGAAGTTAACATGAAATATCTAGAGTAGAGAGTTTTTCATATCTTATTATAGCAAGAGAATAAAGAAGTGGTAGTGGGAGCTGTAGAAAATACACCATCATTACAGCTTAATCTTACTATAGCTCAAATATTTTAAGCATTTGTACTTTGTATGCAGGAGCAACAAATAGTAGAATGCAAAGAAGTGATAACTACCAAAGCTTTGCAATCTATGGTTGGATTATTGGATCAATTTGATGGTAAAAACACCTTGAAGTATTTGAAATATTATTTGCAAAAGATGAAATTCAACAAGGTATTAGAAAAAAAAAAAAAAAAAAAAAAAAAAAAAAAAATTATATATTTGAACTTGTAGTTGTATCAAAGCTACAAGAGCATATAAAAACAATTATTCAAGCTTATAGAGTTAAATGGGAGGATTTTATTCTTTAATTAAAGGAGAAGTATTCTTTGAATGATGTAGATAAAATGACTAAAAATTCATTTATAAAATAAATAAGTAGGCTTAATAAAGAGCTGATTGTTATAGAGTTGTTTTGAAAATTTGAGAGATAATTTTTTTCAATTATCTCAAATGGAAAAGCTCACTCTTGAAAATAATAAGGTAAAATTATTTCTTCAATTAATCAATAATAAATTACAAAGAGAATTAAAATTATTATTTAAAGATAATACAAAAGACAATGGCTTCACTAATGATTAGAAGAAGGTCTTTGAGATAGTGAGTATATTTGCTAAAAGAGAATATTGAAGAGATAAAGTGGTGGTTAGGCAAGAAATTAGGCCTCCACCAATTCCAATATTTCAAAGATAATTACTAGGGCTTGCTATATCAGTATCTACTATTCCAATTCATATGCTTACAATTGTACCACAAAAAAATGCAATAGAGAAGTTAGTTAAAGTAATAAAAGTCTTATAAATCAAAATTAAAAAATTAAAAGAAAAAGGTGGAACATCTAAAGGAAAACCTACATCAAAGCTAAGATATATACAAAGATATATTTGGTACAATAGTATTAAGCATCCTTGTAAGGAATGTGGAGATTTTGTTAATACTTTATAAAAAAGAATAATTTTATAGAATAATAGAAAGATTGCTTTATGAGATACAAGTGAATTCTTTGTAATAAATTTTGGAAAGAGAAGGATGAAAAAAGTTTTAGAAGATTATTTGTCTCAATAAGCTATAGCATCAAAGGAAGCTATTGCCTATGATATTGAAGTGATAAAGAAGAAAGAAGATGTTTTTGACAAGTATGTAGATACAAGGAATTTATAAAGCAATGCTATATCCAATATGGATTTTAAAAAAAATAATAAAAGAAGAATTATTCAATACAATCATAATAATTAAGAATACTACAAGATAGAATGATTGTATTGATACTATGTCTATACATATTTATATAATAAAATCCTAGCATAAATCTATATATATATATATATATATATATATATATTTAAAATTTTTAAAAAATAAAAATAAAAATAAAAATCTCAAGGAATCAAATAATAAAAAAAAATCTCAAAGAGATAAAAAGTAATACAGAATAAAGAGGTACCTATATCATAGGATAGTAGACTACCCGAGATTAGATCATCAATATTATACTTTAGAGATATATTGCTACCAAAAGAGAAATTAAAAGAAAAGATGAAAGTTAATAAAAATAAAGATAAAAATAAGCTTGTTGCCTACAAGCTACAATCAGATATTGAGGCAACTACAGATTTAAAAGAGGTGCTAGAAGAAAGGGTGTTGAATGCTATTATTAAATTTATGTTACAAAAAACTTTAGGCATTGCAAAGAAAGAATTTTATAATTTCATTATTAACACCATTAAGCAGAAAAGATAATTGATAAAATAGTCTGTAATGTTTAATACTTTAGATACAATATTAATAAATTAAGAAGAGCTAAAATTGGTTGAATGTTATATCAATCAAAAGGATCAATTTTCTTTGAATAAAGATAAAATTGATGGTAAGAGTCCTAGTCATTATTCTAAGAGGCATTGTGCTAGAGCCACTATAGAGACCTTGATAAAGATAGGAGATTTGATAGATCTAGTAATTATTCTTATTAACTACGGATCTGAAATTAATATTATATCCAAAAATATTTATAAATGTGGGAGGTGTCCATTGACAATAAACATGGTTGGATAATCTGAGCAACAAATAATACATGATGAGACCTTTATAATACTTATTCAAATATAAAGGTGAAAATTAGAGATGTATCTACAAAATAAAACTTCTTTATTTAAGATAATACTTCATATCTAGTGAATCTTAAATAACCATATATCACTACTATAAGGATAAAAATCAAGGTATTAGATGATGGATTAGCATGTGCTTATATTAAAAGGCAAGATAGCAAAAAAATAAAACAATTCTTAATTATATCTGCTAATAATGAACGCAATAGGAATTATCTATAAAGTGACTTATTATCAAAGATTAATGAAGAATTTAAAGATTTTTGCAAAGTGCCACTATAGAACAAGGATGAAGTAGTATATTAAAAAAAAATTCTTGGAAGAAAAGAAAAATAAAATTTATATATTAATTATAAAAAAATTTAAGAATAAATTTGATATATATATACGCATAGTTTAATAACCTACAAAAGTGGAAGAAAAAAGTTGAAATTTTTTTAAATAATAATAATAATAATAATAATAATATAAGTAGTAATATAATATCAACTACAATTTTGATTCTTTTTTGTGCATATCAGAGGATGCACAGTTTGGAAGGAATAGATGTCATATTGTGATTTGGCTACCATGTAAAAATATTATATATATATATATATATAATTTATTATATAATTAAAGTGAGAGTCATATTAATAGATTTTAATTAATTATAAAATCTAATTAGATTGTTAGTTTAGAAGGAGTCCATTTAAAAGAGCTATTATTGAGGTTCATATAATCTTTTTTTTTATAGTGACTTTTGAAGTTGATTTTATATTAATAATAACTTTATATATTTTGAGTTATCTTTATTAGACATTGGTAATTCTTAAAATCTTGCTTTATTTCTTTTATTTGGTATTTAAAATATATACTATATAATTCTTATTAAAAAAAGGATTAGAAATGGATTTTTAATGTAAAAAAGAGTAGTTAGGCCATCCATGTGAATAAATGGAGATAGATGATAGAAGTCTCTATTTCTATTAATCAAAAGTCATGTCCAATGGACTTTGAGGAGGCTGCTTGAGGCCTTATTAGGAATTAGGATTTTTTTTTTGAAGGATTTGAATATCAAAGGTTAGGATCAGCAAGCTTAGGTTTTATGCTATAGTTTTTGTGTAAAAATTGAGTGATTTGGAATTTTAATGAAGGAGATATAAACACTCAAAATTAAGGTATCAAAATTATATCTACTGTCATTCTTTTGAGTATAACTTACACTTACAAAAAGAAATAAAAGATTGGCAAGTAGGATTGAAAAGAACACTTATTTTGCTACACTTTTTATATATGGCTTGATAAATTTTAATTTGAGATGAAGGAGATATTAAGAGTTGAAGTTAGTACTTATAATTTAAAGATAGTAAGTGACCTTGCTTAATTAGTGGTTGTGTTTTAAGCTATATTTTAAGTAAATTGACAAGTTTTGATTCAAAAATTTTAAGAGTGTATATTTTTATATTAAAAAACTATATACAAAAATTTTATAGCATTAAAATTTTAGATTTTTAAGATATGAAGGAAATAGTACTTGGATATCTATAAACTAGGATTTTAAGCACCTACTAGGATTTTTGAGATATTAAACAATCAAAAGCAAATTTACAATTGAATTTTTTTGTAGTGAAACTTGAGAGTACAATCTATACTTTGAAAAAATTTGATAAAAATTAAATAGTTGAATCAAGAGTTATTGGATTCTAAAGTTCAAAAAAAAAAAAAAAAAAATCAATCTTTTACAAGTAAATAAATTATTGAAGGATTTTATTGCCATTTGAGCATTTTGAACAAATTAAAGGGATTTTTTAGGAGCCAAGATTTTATAGAGGTGAAAAAATAGATATATAAAGCTATAATAAAATTTTGATATAAAGATGGGATTTTGAAAGGAGATTATGATTTTTTAAAAAGCCATAGAGAACCTAATTTATCAACAATTATTTGATTATAATTTTATATAGTAAGGGATGTTAAAAAACAAATTTTATGCTAAAAAAAAAATATGTATAAACTTATTTAAATATAAGAGGATTTTATTAGTATAATAGTTTTTTATAATATTATCATATTATTTGTTTTTTTTTTATTAACAAAAAATCACTTATTAGAGTTTTACTAATGAGTTACAAATAAATTCTCTATAGCCAAGTACTTACTGTATTCTCAGATTGAAGATCATACTATACAATAATAAATCAAAAGAACCTCAAATATTTTATATTAGTACGTGTTTTGAATCATAGCTAAGCTTGTTGGAGTATGTCTTTGTCAAAATTTGAATTCATTATCAATTATTGACTAAAAAAATAGCAAGGTTTATCTAATGTTCTTTTTAGATGTTTTTATCTTGTACCAAAAGAAGAAGATGTAGCTTTTGATTAATAAAGGATAATCTTATTGAAGCAAGAAAAATTTCATCTTCAAGTAATAAAATCAACATTAACTATTGATTCAACTTTTCTTAAGTAAATTCAATGAAGTATATCTTCAGACCTTCTTATTCACGATATTAAGAATGATTCATTCAAGTCTAATGATACTTCCAAGTTCAAGTTTAAGAACAATTTACTCTATTTTGAAGAACGCTTGTATGTTCCACAAGATGAAATATGACTACAGGCTCTTAAAGCTTGTCACAATTTTTCTATAATAGAATATTTTGGATATAATAAGACTTTGGAACTAATATCAAGAGATTTTTTGTAGCTTCAAATATAGAAGGCAATTAAAAAAATTGTGTAATTATGTGATATTTGTTCAAGATCAAAAACTCCTCGTCATCGATTTTATAGACTTTTTCAACCATTATCTATACCAGAACAGCTATGGTCTTTTATCTCTATGGATTTTATTATAAATCTATTAATTTTAAGTTCATATGGTTTTATATTTATGATTATAGATTATTTCATCAAAATGGTATATTTTATACCATATATAAAATTTATCACAAGTGAAGAAACAACTAAACTCTTCCTTGACAACATTTATTGCTATTATAGATTACCAAAGAATATTATATCAAATAGAGAGATGCAATTTGTATCAAAATTTTGAAAAATCCTTTTCAAGATATTGAAGGTGGATATAAAACTATCTTTAGTCTTCTACCTTCAAATTGATGGATAAATAAAATTAATAAATTAAATTTTGAAATAATTTTTGAGGTGTATTATTAATTATTATTAAAATAATTAAAAAATTCTTTTTCCATTGACAAAGTTTGTTTATAATAATTTGATATATTTTTCTATTCAAAAAATATATTTTTTTGTTAATTATAATTATCATCTACAACTTGATACTTTTTACTATTGAAATGCTGATAATCTTACGACTAAAGACTTGGCAAATTGATTCTTAAAGCTACATATACCAATGAAGGTACAATTAAAAGAAGCTCAAGAATAACAATAAACCAACGTAAATATCTATTATAAAAAACAGCCTTAATTCTATGTTGGTGATAAGGTATGGCTACTTTATTGTAATATTAAGACTATTTGTTGTCATGACAAACTAGATTATTAGAGGCTTAGACTATTTTTGATTTATAAACAAGTCAATTTAATTGCTTATTAATTATATTTATTGGAGTCTATAAAGATCTATTTTGTATTCCTTACATCTCTATTTAAGCCATATAAGACAACAAATATACAAGAAAGAAGACAAAATGCCACTATCTCTTAAAGAAGTGGACAATAATGAAGAATTTGAGGTTGAAGAAGTTTTAGTTTTGAGGTAGCATCAAAATAGGTTGAAATATCTTGTACATTGGTGTAGATATGATATTAATGAATGTACATGGTAGCCATCTAAGAATCTAACAAATATATTAACCAAAGTCAATACATTTAATTGATGACATCTATCAAAATTAAGATGAAAAAAAAATTATTATAAAATAAAATAAATTTAATGGAGATATCTTATATTATTGTTTGTTATTTTTTTATATTTTTAGCATTAAGAAAATGGAGAATCAACAACCAACAAATTTAGCTCAAGAATTATCATTTGCTGATTTATTGTATGAGACATTACGACTATTACAACCTTCAAGATGACAGAATAAAGATGAAGATCCTAAAAAATGACATATTTTTCTTCAAATTGATGATGAGATATAAAGTATTTGGTATCACAACCTTAGAAGAAATTCTTGATGTTTAATAATACTTTTAAAGGTAAGAACTATTTTTGATGGTGTTCCAAATATTTTTATTGAAAGAAATTATGAAGGCCTCAACAATTATCAAATATTAGGATGGTCCTCTCTTGGTATAGGACACTGTTAATGGTTGAGAAGACCTATCAACTATCTTTAAAGGGAACAAAGATTAGAATATATAGCAAATATAATTCAACATATCTTAGACTTCTTCAACATGTAATCACCACTTTTTGTGGAACTCGTCCCTAGAAGAAAGAATAATATAAGAGAAATAAGATTTATTCTAATAGTTATCTAAAAAATATAAATAGATAGAAATAAATCAAATAAATTAATTTGATAATATATTATAGAGAAGTTTTTTAAAAACTTCATAGATATAGTTTCATCTTTATTCATGTCTATAGATGATTGATAGATTAGAAACTTAGCCAATAAGTTAACCATGTGTTGCACATGTTGATAGCTTGTGAAACAAGCTAATTACATGGTGCACATATAAAAAACTTGTCTTGTAAGTTTGATATGTATCTTATAAATTGGACATATGTCGGAGGTCTTACAGAACGTCGCCACATAGTTCTTAGATAGATAATATATATAAAAACAAGAATAAAGCCTTTTTTACTCTTATCAACATCTTTTTTGTTTTAAGTCTTGTTTCAAGAGTCTGTACTCTTCTTGTCTTTGGCAACATCTATTCTACTTTGATATTATACCATCTTTGAGTAATTCTTTATTTCTTTTGAGTGACATAAGAGTATTTAGATATTTTAGTTGTTTATATTTCATGTCCTTGGCATTGTATTCAAGTCAACAAATACCAAATTATAATATTGACAATGGAATTTAAAGCACAAAATTGAAAATTATACAAAGCAAGAGGAAAAATTGGATGATTAGAAAATATAAAATAAATTATTCAAGTACCTTCTCAAATGTGTTTCTAATTAAACTTTAATGTAGATGAAAAAATTATAAAAAAAATTAATAATTATATTATATGATAAAGAAGCTAAACTTGATTCCTAATTGAAATATAAAACCATCTTTTTTCGGCTTTCTTGTGTAGAGATTATTTTGGGCTCCAACCTTTTTATAATTTGAAAAAAAAAAAAAAAAAAAAAAAAAAAAACTTTATAAAATTATAAAATGAATCAAGAATTTTACATTCATTTTTTAAGTCTTAAATTTTTTTAAGACTCCTTTAATTTTATTTAAATATTAAATATTTTCAGAAACATTTGCTATGTTCTTATACAAGAAATAAATTATGTACTATTTTTAAATGATTAGATTTTAAACATAGACAATAATGTTCATATGAATTAGAGTTCTCCAAAATGCATTAAATATTAGTTAATGTGGTAATTTTTTTCATAATTTGACAAAATTAAATATAATTAAATAAATAGAATTCAAATAATTCACAGCAAAAAATCTTCTCAAAAAATTCTAGATACGTAGAAATGGTGTAACAAAATTAATGTTTCTAACTACTCAACCATATTCTTATGCAGTTGATTATTAAATTAGAAGCAATCAGTGACTGTCATACACAGTTTCTCTGCACACACGTGTGTGTATGCAGAAACTATGTAAATCATAAATACACCAAAAAAAATGTATTTTATTAAAAAGAACAATTTTTTTGCACCAAACTATTTTTATTTTGAAATATGAAAAAACATATTTAAAAAAATGACATAGACAAAAATATGATATCTGTACAGTGAAGTGATGAAAAAAGAAAAAGAACATAAATATACTTAAACATCTATAAATTTAATCTAAATATACATATATGCAGATGCGCACACACATAAAGAAAATAATTAGACAAAGCCAAGTAAACAAAACTGACATTTAAATTGCAACAGATGATCAAGTACTCTTGTGTTTTTAGCCTTAATAGCAGCCATTGTAATTGACAATTGTCAGAATTGTGGAAATCCATGGCAATAGAGAATTGAGATGGTCTCAAAAAGAAAGTCCCTAACTGAAAGTTTAGTACTTCCCCCACAAACTTGCACTCCTTAAACACATATTGCTATTCAAAACGGCACGGTTCCTAGTGCTCTTCAACAAGACGCCATCTGCAAATGGGGACTTGCTTTCAGACAAGCTATTCCCATGCTGCTAAATATAAAAGGACACGTGCCCAAAGTTTTATCATTGTTCCAAATCATGTGGATTACAGCGTTAGATTTGGCTTGCTGCAGATCCACAACTGGGACGATTCGCAAGGCTTGAGGTCATTGATGAAGGTCCAGTTTTGGTTTCTGAGATTAATCTGGTGCGTCGTCGATCAGATCATACTCACGCTGAGGCTGGTGGTATGTAGATTCTCTTCCCGGTTCGCTTCTCCGGTGCCACACAAGTGTGACACTGAGTCATATACTTCTCGCACGGCACACACAGCTCCTGAATGGGGTAGATTCCCCGGAACCAAGCCATGGCATCAATCGGCACGATCCACTGAGTGCCCCAGGTATCGTTGTCGAGGTCATACACTGCGCCGTTGATGTGCCCATCGCCCACCCTCTTGATGATAATTCGGCTCTGGTGCGACGCAGCGAAGATCGCGTCGAAAGACTTCACCTGGAACATAGCGCTCACAAACTTGTTCGGCATCTTTGTGACGATGACCCAGGTCTCCGTTGCTGGCTTGTATTCCAAAAGCTCAAAAGATTTCCACAGTCGCTCCAAGGGGTTGTAGTTTCCTGATAGAGCCAAGAGGCGGTGGTGATGCCACTTGGGCCACACGGCGTCGGATTGGTTATACAGAGGCCACAGTGAGCTGAACAAGGGCCGCGTGGGGCACAGGCACACGCATCTGGCGTTGTGTCGCATGGAGTACATATCCGCCGTGCTACCTTGCTTCGTGCTCTGTGTCGACAAGCCACAAAACTCCCTCTTCTCTCGACAGTGGTTTCTGTTCTTGCTCGCAAACATCGTTCGGTAGTCCGTCATATCGTTCGGCATGTTGAATCTCACCACACTGATCGAATGTTAACTTTCTTTTTACGTTCCTCTCACTCTCGCCACAGTCGATCAGGATGAATCGTACTCTCGCAGCTGATTAAAATTCAGCTCCGTCACATTGGAGTTCTGTCAACAAATCAAGTGGACGATCGGAGAAGTTTGACCCGCACCATGCATTGCAATCTGCTCGACGAATCAATCTCCGAACACGAAAGAGCAACCTATCTGACCGAGGGTAAAGTCGCTGCTGAACAGAAACCGCGGCGACATGGCATGGATCATCAGTTCACGAGGTCATCGGATCCGCGATGAATCTCACAACAGCAACCGATGACAGGATCAAGCAGAGGCACAGGACCGACACATGTGGATACATGTCAAACCTGCACCATGGGTGAAGTGTGTTCTAGAACAGTGATGAGCGAGTGAAAGGGAAAGCATTCGAAACACTTGTTGTCAGTGGAAGATTTCAATGGGTCCAGGTTTTGGAGTATGAAACCACGCTTTCCTCAGATCCAGAGCGACACATCGTGAGAGGCGGATCCCCTTTGAGGGCCAAAGGTTGCATGGGACTCTTGGAAAACACATGCTTCACTCACTTGGAACCAACATCCACAGCCATCTGGAAGAACCCACAAAAGGGAGCAATCTAGGAGTTGTTCCCCTTCTTTGCTTTGCCTTCACACAGCTTTGCAGCTTCGTCCACTTCAGTTTATCTGCAGCATTGTTCTCACACTTTTTTTTGGGTCTAGTTTATTTCGTTGATCCTTTGTGTTGTGTTTTGTGAACAGTGGTCATAGAGTAGCAAATGGTTGAGTAGGGGAGTAAACTACAGTCCAGTTTTTTGAGAAAGTAACATTGAATGCAAAGTGTCTGTATGTGTTTGCTATACAAAAGGTTTCTTGTTACGGGAGGAGGGAAACGGTAATTTTTCACTAGAGAAGATTTTTCGTAGAGTCATGATGCTTTAAAGCCCCCTCACCCCTCTTTCATGCAATATAGTGAAAAATAAATATTAAAATGATAAAGTCTCATGCTACTGGGTCTTTCAATGGACATCAATCTTGTTTGTATTCATCTCATTTCATCAATTTTCTTCATTTCATTTTCATTCTTAAATGAATATATTTTGAAGAATTTTATAATGAAGAAGAATCTTCTACATAAAAATTCGTTACAAAGTGAATTGTTCATCATGAAGAGAAGAAAATTAACTCTTTAAAAAAAATTTGGAACCATACATTTGGAAGCAATAAGTGTTGGAGTTGCATTGTCCAACATTCATACTTTGTGGTCCAGACAGTGTCCACTTTTGGATCCTTAATTCTAATATAAACTTTCAATTGTCAAAAAGGGGCAACTGTACAGGTCCAATCTACTAGAAGGACATTGAATCATATATGTTCATAAAAATAACTGTTTTCAACTCAATCCTCTCTCCTTCAATCCACTGATAAGATTTTTTTTGTTTTTTTCCTTCTATTATAAAGATCCGACATTCTCTATGAAAACATCTACTTTGTAATATTGTTTTACTTATATAAGAGTTTATAGGCATTTGTGTACCATTGGATTTATAAATAAACAACAACAACAAAAAATAACACATGTGGAGTTTAAATAAAATTTGTAGAAATAAAAATGTTATTCACTGTATACAACCTATTTGTTTATGATTCTATGATCTGTATATTTTTGGAAAGAAAATAACATTTAAAATATAGCTTGATGTTTTATGTGTGTATATATGGATCATCAAGAATATGTTTAAGCAAAAGTTAATGAGACAACATGATGGTTTATTTTTAAAAAATTGTAGAAACAATTTTATTTTTTTCCATGATATTGTTTAAGTTTTATTTCTAGAAAATATTTAACAGTGTTGTAAACATATTTATTTCTAAAACATGTATTAATCAGTTAGTTAATTAAAATATGATTTATAAAAATTTCAAAGATGTCTCAAAAAACAATAGTATTTGAAGTAATAAATGGTAATTGTAAAAATATTAACTATCAATAAATAAAATTACATGTTTTATTTATATTTTTTTTAATTAGTAAATGTCTTATTGTTATCATCTTGAAAGAAGTGTGAAATACATTGTGAAATGGACGTGAGAGTATTGCAGAGTAGGCTGTAAAGAATAACTGTACCAAACACACAATAATATTTTTTACTTTTGAAAAAACGAAAAAGAGACCTACATAAACCAATAAATTGGAACAAGAAGTTCAAACAATACTGTTCAAAGTATATCCAAAACATAATTATGTATTTGAATCAAGGTACAACCATGTACAATCAACATGTATACCCCTAAATTAACTATATTTAGAAACTTTAATCAGAACAATAACATCATACTTATGAAAAGACAGAAAAGGCTTCCATCCATGAGCGCCACGTCACAGGCGCAAACTACGCCACCTCCACGCCAGCACGGACTATAAGTCAAGAAAACCACATTCTAGTGTAAAACATGCTTAACATGCCTTTTGGCAAGATTGGTTAACCTAGTTGGCACAAAATTATTGGCCCACGGTTCTATCCCATTCCGGCCATTAACCGACCGTGTGAAAGCGGTTTCAGGGGAGCCACGTTGAGCGGGAGCCATTCAAACGGACAAAATGAAGCGATGGTTGTAATTTTGCGGCGTCGGAGTTTAGTTGTTGACGTTCTGAGTCCGTCGAAGAAAGTCAGATTGATAGAGAATTGCTTGCGATTAAGTGCGATTAAGTGTCTCTGCTCGTGGTAGTCTGCTTGAGAGATGCGTGCTTGTGGCTTAGTGCTCAAGAGAAACCACTTTGTAGTGGAATGTTTGAGGGAATCTGCTGTCGCGGAGAATCATGGTTGTCGACCGGGATTAGTCTGTAGCCTAGAGCCGAGAGTCGTCAAAGACTAGTGTGGATGCATCAAGAGCTGACACTTGAGCGCTGCCAAGAGTCGAGAGGGCTTGGAGATGAACCTATAGCCAAGACCAGGAAGATTAGTTCTGCTTTACACATTACACTGCCATGGTGTTTCCGGATGGTATTTCATTATTCTTTCCTGAATAAACCGTTGCCGTTCGTATGTATTTGATTGACTACTTGTTCGGATTATCAGGAGCGATTTTTTCTTGAACTGGGGATTGTTTTCTCACATCCTTGTTTCACCTTTTAACTAATTTTGCATTCACAGTATTTCTTCTCTTTGTTAAAGAAATAAGATGTTTGCTCCTGTTAAAGGGAAAGAGTTGTATTACTGCTTTTGTATTGAAATATCTAGCTTTGTGCGAATAATCAATACAACCTATAAACATATTCCATGATTATTCTACATTATTGAGATTATTTGAGTAAAATTTGAAAGGGATGAAGTTCAATATTATCAATAATTTATCAAATGTTGGATTTGCATTTCTGGCAGGGTCTTCTCTACTGCAAGAGCAAATGAAATAACTGTAGATGAGTTGTTCATTGTTATTTCTATAAAAAATTGCAAAAATCAAATTACAGTATCTTTAATCGTACAAACTTAATTAATGGATAACTGTACAAACTTGGGAATGGGTATAAAAATAAAAATTGTATAAAACTGGATAAAAGTGATGAGATTGACAAATTTTTGCAATCATTAAAAAATGGTACTATTCATGTGATTAAAAATATTCATGTGATTGCAAATTCTTAAAATATATATTTTTTAATCACATGAAAAGTGATGAGATTGACAAATTCATGTGATTAAAAAATATATATTAAGAATCGGAATAAAAATAAATCGTTATTTTATTGTGTTATAAATCACATACCTGATATGTACATAAAAAATGTATTGATTATTTTCAAATGAAAAGAATGATTTGCTCCTTTCTAAAGAAATAAGTATAGAATGTTTAGTATATTAATTATTTAAAATATATTAAGTGTACTAATTATATTATCATCCTCATAAAATGATTAGTTTTTATAATGTATTATTAAAATAAACATAAAATTACATAATATATTAACAGAAGCATGTTTTATGGTCTCTATCTCATAGTTTGAATGCAGCCTAGAGTTGTTATATTAGAGTAGAAGCAAAGTTGATGCAAATTAATTTTTTTAATAATGACTTTAATTTAATTTGAAAGACTTTATTTTTACTTACTCTAATAAACCATTATATAATATATAGTTTTAAAATTTTAAAATGGGTTATATATACATATATGTATATTTTTTTCCTGCAAAAATTATAAAACTATGAGTTTTAAAATTCTGTTTGAAATTTACATATGCGAAGCCAAAAATAACATAAACAATTTTGTAAGTGAAACTCTTGATGACATTAAACTCTATTAAATTATAGTGATTATATATTGTTTCTTTTTTTAAGAATTGGCTTATAAATTATACTAGTACAAAATAATTTTGTATCAATCAATAACCGTTGCTATTATATTGTGGATTTTTGGATTTTTAGAGTTTATAGAATTATCTTTTTTTAAAAGTATTAAAAAGTATAAAAAAGTTTATTCAAAATTTTGTCTTTACTGAAACAAATTAATAAATTTATAGATCAAACAGAAAAAATAGATTAATAAATCAACTAGTAAAATTATTAACTAATGAAGGACCTTTATAAAGTAGAAATATCATAGCATCTAGTTATATTATACCCAATATATATGGACATACATGCCTTTTTACATGTTATTGTGTAAACTCGTATTTTGTGTTTGAAATGCATAATATCTTTTCTCCAAAAGATATTTAACCTTCTATAATAATATATGATTAATAAAACTAATGACTAATAATTTTTAATACTTTACAAAACAACTATAATATTAACATTACTTTTTTCTTATCATCATTGAATCATATCAAAAATATGTTAAATTTTTCATGAACTTCTTGTAAAAATTATCATTTAGGTTTTATATTTTCTTTTCTTTTAATTAACTTTACACTTAGAAGATTAAGCATGTAAGAATATGAAAGAATCTATTAAATTTGTTTAATACTATTTTATACAATTGTTTTGTATTTTTTGTATATATATAAACATGAATATTTGATGGTTTTTCTGTATAGGTAGTTGGTATTGTTATGCATTTATAGAAGAGCTGAATGAATTTCAACTGACAATATAATGAATCCAAATTGAATAATATATATCTAAAAAATAAAATAAAATAAAAACTAAACTCAACAGATCAAAAATCATTATATATAATAAAGCACCTGAAGAATATCAGATATTATTTTATTATTTTATTTATTCATTTATATTCCAATAACAATAAATACAATAAATAACAATAATTCCAAAAAAGGTCCTTAAAATGATTTTTTAACATCTCTTTCTACACTTTCTCTCCCATGCACTTGTACCATAGCTTGGGCATATTCAAACTATATGAATATCTGACTGATTTAACATTGTGCTCATTTGTTTTGACATAAATTTTTAGTATAATTATTGTATTTGGATGAAGAGGTGGTTCTAATTGTGTGACTCAACTGCATTACTCAACTGTAATTTGGATGAGGAGGTGGTTCTAATTATGTTCTAATTGTGTAACTCAACTGCAATTCTACAATTACTACATGCTTTAAATTGGTACTGGTGAAACCTCGCTTTACACTATGCTAAACATCTCTTCCTTTTCTACTCTTTAACTGTGGAAACACCCACAGAGAATTTGAGGAGAAAGTTCACCCTCAGTGGGTACAATGGTGCAACAAGTGTACTAGTCATATATATTATTATACAATGCTTGATATATAATGTGTTTATTACTACCACAACTACATAAAAATAAAATAAACATCAAATCCTTAAATAATATCATAATACTAAATATGATAGGGTCATAAAATTTTATAATTGTACGAAACTAGATATGTTTTTTTAAAAATGGTTATTACTACCAATAATAATAACACAGAAACAGCAGTTTAAGCTAGTATTCAATTGAAAGCCAACACAAATGGCAAGCCACGTAAGCTGTTCATCCAAGAAGGAATTTCAAAAAGCTGATTCCAAAACACGATTTCCAAAACCCCAAACGCCACGTCATCCGCTTCCCTCCAAGGTCGCTTTCAAACGCACAGACCCACGGATGAACAACAACAACAACTCGATTTTCATCCACCACGTTTCATCCGCGCGGGGCCGCCCTGGCACTGATTGCGGGGCACGTTTGGGTTTGCCATGGAACGTGTACTGCGCGGGGACGAAGCGGCGAATCCATCATGCCAGGCGATCGATGCGATCCAGAAGACGGCTTCGACAGCGCAAGCCAAGCCAAGCCCAGCCTAGCCGAGGCAAAGGGGATGAGCGCGAAGCAGAGATAGGATTGAATTTTAGCATCTGCATGACAGGATTCGCAGTGGGATAGAGCACACAGTGGCAGTGTCAGGGGCGACCCCACGCTCAACTGTGGCTATCATCCGAAGGGAATGTTGAGGGCATCGGGGTCGGAGAAGCTGGTTCGGAAATCGTCTCCTACTAACCGCCTCGATTCGCTCGTCTGCGGTTGTTCCCAGGATTCTATTCCAGGTGCTGCATCGAGAGGACCACTACTCGCTCATAGCACTCGGTCTCGTGGTATATCTTAGACAACGCGAGAGACAGAGAGATTGTGCATACCTCGTGGGCGTAGATTTCCGTGGCTCGATTGAGTCGAAGTGGGTCCGTTTATATTTTTTTGTTGGTGTTGGAGTTGTCGTTGTTGTGTGTTGTTGATCGTTAGTTTGGTGGTGGTGACGTGGAGATTGGGTCGTTGAATTTTGAGGGTTTGGCAGGGTCGGAGTTTTTAGGAGGTTAGGTAGTGGACTCGTGCGTCGCAGTGGAAGTTGTATTGGCGGTGATTAGGATTTGGAATTGTGAATTCGGGGCTGAATTGAAGTTCTGGAGCTGACGAGGGCTTGATTTGGAGACAGACAGAAGCTGCGATCAGTAGAGGGATCTAGGAAGTGCGTTGCGTGGATGTAATTGTAAGTGTGTTGAGCGAGGATGGGGTCTCTAGACGCACCCAGCCTTGGAGTTGCTGTGGCAGCCGTAGAATATGCTAAAGAGGAGGACATCCTTTTGTATGTTAATGGAAAACGTTATGTTTTGCCGCCGAATATCGCCCACCAGACTCTTCTTGAATACCTTCGAGGTACTATTGTCTTGTCTCCCCTTCCGTGAATTGATGCTCCCCTCTGGTTCCTGTTTGAAATTGTGGCTTGTCCACTTGGGGACCCAAAATTTGACCTTCAATTGTCTGAAACTGAAATTAATCAACATCAATGTGCTTTTAGTCGATGAAACTAGGAAAATTGGAGTGTAGCTTCTAACCGTTCGTGATAGATGATTTGTTGCTGCGTTTAATTTTGACGGTGAATTAGTTTCTTACTCTTGTGTGGGTTTTTGCACAGGAATTGGCCTCACGGGAACCAAGCTTGGTTGCGGCGAGGGTGGGTGCGGTGCTTGCACTGTAATGCTGTCGCATTACGACACCAGCACTGGATCTATTGTGTAAAGCTCCTTAACCATACGAATCACAGCTCTAGCATCTTGATGTAATCCAATTCCCGAGGCTGTCAGTGTGGTCGCTGCAGTTACATTGATTCATGCCATCGTCTTTGGAATTTCTTGTCATGTCCGTTCAGTTCCATGCTTTGGAAACTTTTTCCCGAAACATAACGACTGATGTACCTGTGATGTATCATAGGAATCGCGCAATCAATGCATGTTTGGCGCCTATCTATTCCGTGGAAGGGATGCATGTGATCACTGTGGAAGGCATCGGAAACCGTCGGTTGGGATTGCATCCAGTGCAGGAAGCCCTTGCCAGCGCCCACGGCTCCCAGTGCGGTTTCTGCACGCCCGGATTTGTCATGTCTATGTACTCTCTTCTCCGAACGAAGAAGGACAAGCCAACGCAATCCGAGATCGAGGAGTGTTTGGCAGGAAATCTCTGCAGATGCACCGGTTACCGTCCTATTCTCGACGCCTTTCGTGTCTTTGCCAAATCAGAGACTTCCCTGTACACGAACGAGGCGATTGCAGCTGCTGGCGGTGTACCCACAAACAAGAGTACCGGCAGTGAGTTTGTTTGCCCATCCACAGGGAAGCCTTGTGATTGTGGGAAAGCGCCTTCCAAGAGTGAATTAGAGAACGGTGCCGCCACCGAGCATAAATCGTTGACGGAGGAGAAACAAGAAAGAGAGAACAACGGATCGGTTTTGGAGAACAACACAGGTGTGAAGGATAACGTTGAAGTGCCACGAGCGGAGCCAATCTTTCCTTCGAAGTTGAAGGAAAGAAAACCTCAACCCCTTTCTCTACGTGGTAGACTGGGCTTGAAATGGTACCGTCCAACTTCGTTGTCGCATTTGTTAGCCTTGAAAAAGGAGTATCCCAGTGCCAAGATGGTCGGTGGCAACACGGAGGTTGGCATTGAGGTTCGGTTCAAAAATCTTCAGTATCCTGTTCTGATTGCGACTACACATGTGTCGGAACTTTCCACTATTAAGATTATCGATGGTGGCGTGGAGATCGGCTCATCTGTGACGCTTACCAATATCTTCGAGACTTTCTCCAAGATTGTGAAAACGCGGAAGGAGGACGAGACATCGGGTTGCAAGGCTATCATCGAGCAGCTCCGGTGGTTTGCTGGTGCTCAAATTAGGAACGTCTCTTCCATAGGCGGGAACATCGTCACTGCTAGTCCAATTTCGGATTTGAACCCCTTATGGATCGCTACTGGGGCAATCTTCACTGTAGCCAGATATGGTGCTTCTCCACGACAAGTTGCGGCCAAGGATTTCTTCCTCGGTTACCGCAAAGTTGATTTGAAGGAGAATGAAATTCTCATCAGTGTTTTTATGCCATTCACACGGGCATTTGAATATGTGAAAGAATTTAAGCAAGCCCATCGCCGGGACGACGATATCGCTCTTGTCAATGCAGGAATTCGTGTCAGCCTTGCCGAGTCTGATGGAGCTTGGATTGTTCAAGACTCGTGTCTGGCGTATGGTGGAGTGGCCGCTTTGGTTGTAGTTGCGAAGAGGACGCAGGAGTTCCTGAGGGGAAAGACATGGAGCCGTGAGACTCTAGACCAGGCCCTTGCTCTCCTTGAACAGGAAATTCACATGGCTGATAATGCACCAGGTGGGATGGTTCAATTTCGGCGTTCGTTAATCTCCAGCTTCTTCTTCAAGTTCTTCTTGTACACGAATTATAAGCTGGAGGCACACGCAAATTTCAGCCATGGGCTTCCGGAGAGTTACAGGTCGGCAGTGGCACCGTATGAGCGGGAGCCTTCCCATGGCATTCAAGTTTTCCAGACTTTACCGAATGGAACTGCAGTGGGCTTGCCTTTCCAGCACCAGTCTGCAAACCTCCAGGTAAGTTTCGTTGTTTCGGATTTTGGCTCTATCTTTTAAGCGTTTTTGTTTCTTATTTTAGAAGTTGCACCCAGAAATGTTAGAGTAGAATTGATGGTAAATGTTTGTGATTCAGGTAACAGGGGAGGCGGAGTATGTCGATGACATAGCCATGCCACCAAACGGCCTGCACGCTGCGTTAGTCTTGAGCACCCGCCCTCACGCACGGATCGTATCAATTGATGCCTCCGAGGCGGAGAACCAAGCAGGGTTTGAAGGTTTTTTCTCAGTCAAAGACCTACCTGGGGCTAATGACATTGGCGCCATAGTTCATGACGAAGAGCTGTTTGCGACGACGACTGTGACTTGTGTGGGCCAGGTGATAGGCATAGTCGTCGCGGACACTCACGAAAACGCAAAAGACGCAGCACGGAAGATCAAGATTGTTTACAAAGACCTGCCAACTCTGTTGGATTTGGATGCTGCTGTGGCTGCTCAGAAGTTCCATCCCGGATCAGAGCGTGTTCTAGAAACGGGAAATGTCGATGCGTTTTTTGAAAATGCCAGAGGCTCTGATGATGTTCTTGTAGTTGAGGGCGAAGTGCGCATGGGAGGTCAAGAGCATTTCTACTTGGAGCCTAACAGCACGCTTGTTTGGACAACCGATGCTGGCAATGAAGTTCACCTAGTTTCCTCAACTCAAGCCCCTCAGAAGCACCAAAGATATGTCTCTCACGTTCTCGGCATTCCTCAGCACAAGGTGGTGTGTAAGTTGAAGCGCATAGGCGGTGGATTTGGAGGCAAGGAGACACGGTCTGCCTTCATAGCTGCGGCTGCTTCAGTGCCAGCCTACTTGTTGCAAAGACCAGTGAGGATCACTCTCGACAGAGATACGGACATGGCGATTACTGGCCAACGGCATGCTTTTATAGGAAAATACAAGGTTAGATACTGTATCTACGGTTCATTCTGTGGTATACAATTCTGTGTTTGGTAACTTTCTTCAATTTAGCAAGGTTTGGCCGTGGTGGATTTGGTGCTGATGTGTTTCGTTCTCGATGTTGCAAATGCAGGTTGGGTTCACGAAGGAGGGCAAGATTTTGGCTCTTGATGTTGACATATACAACAATGGCGGTAATTCTTTGGATCTTTCAGGTTCAGTTCTGGAGAGGGCGATGTTCCACTCCGACAATGTATATAGCATCAAGGACATGCGAGTGCGGGGGAGGGTTTGCTTCACCAACCAGTCCAGCAACACCGCATTTCGAGGTTTTGGAGGTCCACAAGGCATGCTGATTGTTGAGAATTGGATCGAACGAATTGCCAGTGAAGTGGGGCGGCGTCCTGAAGAAATACGGGAACTCAATTTTCAACAAGATGGGGAAGAGTTGCACTATGGGCAAATACTGGAAGCTTCACGGCATGGGCATGCGTGGGCGGAGTTGAAGAAATCTTGCGAGTTTGAGAAGCGACTAGCAGAAGTAGAAAGTTTCAACGCGCAGCATCGCTGGAAGAAGCGGGGCTTGGCCATGGTGCCTACGAAGTTCGGTATTTCATTCACGACGAAGTTCCTCAATCAGGTAAATCCTTAATGATTCTCTTCAGCCAACCTTGAAACTTCGTGTCGATTAATTCTCTCACATCGCATTCCTTAACTCCGTGATATTCTGGATGTAGGCTGGAGCTCTTGTGCAAGTCTACACTGACGGAACGGTGCTGGTCACACACGGAGGAGTGGAAATGGGACAGGGACTTCACACAAAGATGGCACAAATTGCAGCGACTGAGTTTGGTATCCCTCTGAAGGATGTATTTGTATCCGAAACTGCCACAGATAAGGTTCCGAATTCCTCCCCTACTGCTGCTTCCGCAAGTGCGGACATGTATGGAGGAGCTGTGCTTGATGCTTGCAAGCAGATCACGGCCCGTATGAGCGAGCTGAGTTCTAAGAACAACTATTCCTCTTTTGCCGAGGTATGGTTTCTCAGCTCTATTGTCTTCCTCAACACATCATGAACTTCAATCATTTAAATCAGTGGGTCCAGTTTGAATGCAAAAAAAAATGCTACTGATCGTCGTGTTTGGATTCTGCCCGTCTTGCAGTTGGTGACAGCGTGCTATTTGGAGCGGATCGATCTCTCAGCACACGGATTCTACATCACACCTGACATTGGCATGGACTGGGACACTGGCAAGGGAAGGCCCTTCAGCTACTTCACATTTGGAGCAGCTTTCGCTGTGGCTGAAATCGACACCCTAACAGGGGATTTCCACTTGCCACGAGTAGATATCGTCATGGACTTGGGACATTCTTTGAATCCCGCAATCGACATCGGCCAAGTGGAAGGGGGTTACGTACAAGGCCTCGGCTGGACAATCTTGGAGGAGCTCAAATGGGGTGACTCTGCTCATCCTTGGGTGAGACCAGGTCATCTCTTCACGCAAGGACCTGGCACATATAAACTGCCTACCGTGAACGACATTCCTATCGACTTCAGGGTTTCCCTCTTGAAGGTAAAAGATCACACTTTTACAGATTTTTTTGAGTCTAATTTGCGTTTGTAAGCCGATTCTATGATTTGGGGATTCTGGTTAGAAAAGAGTACTTACTTCTTTTTTTGCTTTTGTACAAATCTGTTTAGGATGCGCCGAATTCCAAGGCAATTCATTCTTCCAAGGCTGTGGGCGAGCCACCTCTATTCCTAGCAACGTCTGCCCTGTTTGCTATCAAGGACGCTATCAAGGCAGCAAGGAAAGACAGTGGGCACAATGGATGGTTTGTGCTGGACACACCGGCCACGCCCGAGCGGATCCGCATGGCGTGTGCTGATGAGTTCACGAAGCCCTTCGCTGGACCAGACATTCGACCGAAGCTCAGCGTGTAATGCTTGGGAAAACCAAGCACCCGGAGAATTCATTGCCCTCATGGCACCCCCACTGTAGATCACGAAACCAGGATGAGTAACCGTCTCTTATATGTAAATTAATGCTTGTCAGGAGATCTACTACCTTTTGAGAACAGGAAAAAAAACAAACAAACAAACCACACACCCTGCATTGTGGTGCTGGGCACTAAATCGAATATATGATTTGGTTTTGTTTTTTGGAACCCTCTACTCCGAAGTTGTGCTGTATTTGTGTGTGTGTGTATTTGTGGGTGTATAGGGTTTTGGAAGCATTCATGTTAAGCGCTGAGATCTTCTCTACTGATGAATGGTTGAACGGCACCATTGGATTATCACAATGCGTTGTTTGCTTCACGTGTATCTAGAATTGTCTCCATTTCATTGCCGAGAGTTAAAGTTAGGGATCGAATGTTGCAAATTAGGTCTCGAAGTAAAGCTGTGATAGCATTCCGACTGCAGATTCCATTCGTCCTTTCTTTGAATCATGAATGTTTGGTTTCTTCAGTAATGTGAACGTGATAGAAATGGTAACCTTATTGTTACCCAAATGTTATCCAATCATGAATGTTATCCATTCTGAGCATTACCATTACCATTGAACCCTAGTTGGCAAAGAATGTAGTGAGGATGGTAATGACACACCTCGTCAATCATAGCATGCAGATAGAGGTAGAGAGCACCTGGCAGCTCCGGAAAATTACACACCGAATGCATAGCCAATTCGTGTCCTTAAAAATCGATTCTGCCTCCGAAAACCCATGAAAAGGATGAAGAAGAACATTTAAGCTTGTCCATCTCGCCCGCGAAACTTGCAAGTAAGACCAAGTACCAGACAGCTGCTGAAAGGAGCGAAACGCAGATTCAGTTGATGACGCATGTCATTCAACAGCGTACCTGGAGTATTCACACTTGAATCTGGAATAGTGTTCGCAGATGAGGAAGACCACGGATATTCTGTCTAAATAATATTGGGAGCATTGGTTAGAGTCATGCATGTCGCCTACTGAAGCAGAGATGACAGATTAAATTGAACTCATACGCAGCATGCCCAGATTTAAATGTTCCATTCAGGACCAGGTCTTGGTGGTTGTATGTACAAGTGACGAAGGATCTGCGAAAACAATGACTGACTGAAAAGTAGGCAGTGAGAAAAGGAAAAACTTCTGATCATTAGACATGCGGAGATGCTTGTAACTGCTGGCCTTAAGAGGATCGATAATCCTACCCTGCCAGGTTTGACCGTAACGTTCAGACCCGAAACCTAAAACGGAATGAAGCAACTACTTCGCCTAACTTTATAGGCGTCTATGTGAAGGTGATGATACCTGCGACTGTTAGGGGCAATCATCACGTTACCGGAGCACTTCGTTCCAAAGACGATACTCTGCAGATACACTGATGGCACGGCACCAACTTTGCAACAGGTTAAATGATAGTAAAACTACATGTCAAAACAGTGAAACCAATAAATTCATTAGAAGAGTGTACATATTCCAAGTGTATGCTGTAGTTGTCCTAACATTGGGTATAGAGCATTCCACATCCAGTCATCCAAGAAGGAGCAGCAAAAGCCAGCATATACATATTTTCCAAGTAAGAGCCAGAAGAAGAGAGCTGAGTTACAAGAGACTCCATATTTCAGTGTATTTCTACTGCTCTTGACTTTACTATTTGATGTCTTAACCTAATCGGTCCTTGCTAACTAAACCTCGCTCAACGGGGTGGCTCATGACACTTTTTTTTTCAGTCCCGGAAAGTGCTACAGTCACTCTTGACCTCCTGTTTTCCAACATCATCAAAAGGAGTCCCTCTGCTACGCAAAGATCTATCACGCTAGTCCTCTAATGAAGAGCGCAGATCAGACACTTCCTGCCTCAGACTTTCCAACTTTTCCTGGACAGGAGCGATGCGGGCATCGATTTCTTTACCACTCAATTTCCGCTCGTAAGCATCGACGATAAACGTTTGCTTCTGCTGCAACTTCTCAACCATTTCCTTCTCTTTCAGCAACAAGGTTTCCACCTTACTCACGATAGCGGAAGGTTTCGTCGAGGAAGGCTTGCCAGGTACAGTCTTCATGGTTGACTGGAGGGAATCCAAAAGCGCCTTAAGATCCTTGGACGTACTCTTCCAAACCGCATCTGCGTTCTTACGATCAGCTTTACAAGCAGCAATGTCCCCTGTGCGTAGAACGTCCTTCAATGATGCCTCCAGGCGCTCTTCTGCTGCCTGGCGAATCCCCAACACCTTCTGCAACTTTGAAATTACATCGATAACCTGGTCGCGCTGTACCTGGGCTAAATACGCCGAAGTTGACTTGGACAAGGTGAAGTCAAAGTGGGTGTAAGCAATGCAGGAGGCAAAAAACGCAAAGAAAGCCAGCACCAGCATCAGAGGCTCGACCAGCATGCCCAATGGATTAAACCTATAATGAACCTGAACATTCTTGAATTGATGCTCCATAACAGAGTTTTTCTTCACGACCACATGGACTGTCCTTCCGACCGTGTCCAAGTACGAAAACTTCTTCTCTTGCTTCTGCTCATACGATCCTTCTGGGAAAGGAACGGTTGCAGAAACGTCATACGATCCTTCCGGGAGCACAACCTTGAGAACCAGCTTGTCTACCACAATGTTACCAAATGGGCTGCCAAAGCTGATATTAAGGTACCGAGAACCATCGGCAGCCTTAAACACCAAGTCTTGAAGAGGAACGCTGTATCCCAGTGTGAAGGGGACTTTCCAACCACCGAATAGAGGATATCGTGGTTCGAGCTCCAGCTCCGTCCTTCGAAAGTCAGATCTCAAATGAGACGTCGAAATGTTGCCAATCTCATCCCGATAGTACACAGAATTGGCGTGCAGGGGAAGCTTAGCAAGTAGATGCCGGAAGGCTGATACCCCACTCGCACCAGGTCTCGCCTGATACTCGAACCTGGAGAAGCCACCTTTAAGACGAGCCCCCTGGTGAGCAAGCTTGTTGTAATTCTCCGTGATGTACACATTACCCCAATGTGAGATTTCAATTTCCCTAACCAGCTCCTCCACCACTGCAAAAGGCTGGTTATTCTCAAAATGAAGGGTGATCGGCTTCCTTTCCAAAGCTTCTAAGTCCTCGTATGGTCCATAACGAACCTCTGTGTCGGCTACTTTAGTTGGATTCACCTTAGTAAAGGACTCGAGTCTGGGACTAGAAAGTTTAAACATGGTTGTTTGCACCTTGACAGGGTACGGTGTCAGGATGTATGCACTATCATGATACTTCACAAGCTGAGAGTCGGACTGTGTAATCTCCTCAGGGAAAGGCTTCAATTGGTGTGTGAGAGCCACGTAGCTCTCGAAAGTCGCAATTTCTCCTTCCTTGATTTCCCTTGGCAAAGCAAGAGTGTAGACAGTCACGGAACCTTCCTGAGAGTAATGAATCACCGGTAATAAAAGACCGACAGCGGCATTCTTTCCTTTACCCTTGGTTTCCTTGATAACAATCTCCATAAACGCAACTCTCTCCGCTTGCTCTGAAGTCAATGCCAACTTCACTTCTCTAACCGGCTCTGCTCCATTGTTCTGCACCTTCCATGCAGTAGAGACTCTAACAACCTGCGTCAACAGATCAACCTGCAAACCCCAACACAAAACATCACCCCCACCAATACACTCACCCACGTCAATACCAACCGATGATTGCAACTCAACATTTAGACAAAAACAGTTCACCGATCACATACCCGCTCGTGCTGCACACATCCCCCCACTAAGCCCTAAATCAAAATCCGAATAAAATACCACAACCCTAAAACGCCCTAAAGATCGTCAGCGACGCCACAACACGAGCTCTCTCTTCCACTACCAAAGACACCCGATCTCTCCAACCAGCACCCCTAAAAATCCCCAGATCCATGCTCAGAGAGAAAAACATCCCACATTGAAGGATAAGTACCAAACGAAGCGCACCTTCCGATCAGCTCGGACAACAGTGAGACTGTCGGCAGCAGAAGCGAGGTTGAAGCAGGCGACAAGAAGCAGGAGAAACAGAGCCATGGCTCGAGCCATGGCGAGCAGCGGCAGTAACGACGACGACCCCTTTCCGAGCTGCAGCTACATCCGCAAGCACGAGGACCGAAGGGGAGAGAAAGGCACACAACCACCGAGAGCTCCAATGCACAACTCCAAGTGCAAGCTTCCAGAGACTTGAGGAAACCAGCCTCCCTGCGAGGCAGACTCGGCAGTAGGGTCAAGACTCACGTTGCTACAGAGGATGAAAACCGGTAGTGAACGAATGAAAATACTGGTACGGGTAATGAGTAGTGTATGTTAAAGTCTGCTCTATGGATGAATGATATATTGGATGAACTGGTTGGTGTTTCTTCACCTGGGCCGAGCTGCAAGAGTTTAGTTTTCGACGCATGTTAATCTGGCCCTTCCTGCGCAGTTTCATACATTTTTCCTCGTTGCACAACCGCCGGGATCCAGTTGTAGATTTCCCTCTGCACACGATGAACAAGAGTCATGAAGTACTATCTCGATGAAGTGGCTTCTAGTGGACTTTGAATCCCATCGCTGCTGCAGCTGTGCTCTTGATGAATGTGTGGAAATTTTCTGAGTAACGTGTTTGTAATTATGATTACAGGGGGTTCATACAATGCGGGGTGTTTATTGATTGAAGTGTTGAAGAAGTTCGCAAGCTAGCGTGAAACAATCGTATGCCATCTTGCAGATGTAGGGTGCAAAGCTTCCTACAGAAACAGTATATGTGATGGGCGGTTGATAGAATGTGAAAACTGGGTTTCAACTGCTCAATTTTATCCGGCTCATCCATGGCTTCCTTCAGAGAAAGTTGTATGCCTCCAAATTCAGCAATCATACGCGAGGTAACGAGAGTAGTAAGGTTAATGCCCCAATTCTTTGGCGAATATAAATAGAACTCATATTGGGGGGTACATGCAGCGTTACTGCACAGAATTACTCAAGTCAAGCATTTGCAAACTCTCAGATATTTTGACCATACAAATCGCGTGTGACATCCAGGTAGTCGTGCTTCTACACTACAATGTTTGTAAAGGAGACGGCAATGTCCATGTCACCAGATCGGTCCCTGTTTGCTGAACATTAACTCAGCCTCAAGAAAACCTTACTTGGAGCAACCGTTTTTACCGCTTCCTTGGAATTTTTTTGCATACCAGGGATATGTATCGTTTAGGCTGAGAGGTTTAAACTCTATATTATGTCTCTCAATACGAAGAAAAGTGTCGCAAAGCAAGTTTTCAGTAAAGCTTCATGCAGAGGTTCTAGCTTTGCTTGAAAACGCAGCCTGGGAAATCAATATCAGTGTTGAATTGTAACCCTATTCTTATAATCCTTGAATGTATTTGAAGCTTTGATTTTAAGAAGTTAGAATGCTTTGTAGAATCTCAGGTTCAGTGCTTTCTGGTTTCAGGTCCTCCATATGGAACAGATTTGAGCAAAGACAACTCGACGTTATCTTATAAACACACTGATACCATTGATGACTAAAGGGCAGGAAATTCGCACCGACTTGGTCGTTTCTTCAACGCAACAGGTTGGATTTCGCGACGTCCAGGATAAACCCTGGTGCTCCTTAGTACCCCACAACAATCATTAATCACTGGACGCCAGAAAATAAAATGATAAAATATATATATATATATATATGATTATTATCTCACCCGTAATGAGATGCACAGCAAACAATCAGCAACATCCACCACACTAGAAAATTCACCGAGAATTTTAGCGTCAAACACAAAAAAAAAAAAAAAAAAAAAAAAAAAAAACGTTGGCAATCGTCATGCGAGTGTAATATGTAAAGTTGCAAACTTCATACTAATATAGAGTGCTCATGAGTATTTCCTTTAGTCACTTTTATGGGATTTAGTTAAATTCTTAAGAACAATTACACATGAAGGAACTGTTATGATGCAATAAATCGAACAGAGCTTTCCAGGAACGGATTGCCCTGTGCATGTTTTAAGCCCCAACTGTTTCAAAAATTGTAAAACCAAAACCAAATTGCAAACATCAAAATCAAAATAAAGAAGCAATAAAGCACAACAGAAGAATGCCAGTGTGACGTTGCTGAAACCTCAGACAACTTCAGCAAATGAAGGCTCTTGCACCAGGAGAGAGAATCAGACCTATTGGATGCGAATAGTGGACTCCGAATGCGCCACTGTTAGAATAGACATCCTAAAACCCTAGAAAAACCATAGCCCCCCACAACTTGAAATGTGCGCAAAAAACATTGTGTGGGCCTTCAGAATGCGCCTACAGCACCAGAAAGGGAACCCAGCTGAGCTTGCACTTGTCACACAGCAGCACGCCATCCCACAACCCAGGGAACAGAAACAGCGAAGGTGTTTATCACTGCACAGTCCAACCTCAGCATGAGAAAAGCTTGCTCCAAGGCTTTTGCAAGCGCATGCAAGTAACCCTAACACACACGCATCAACAACAAAAACAAATCCAAGTAATCCAACACACACAACAACAACAACACATGCAAATAATCCATACAAAACAATAACAACAACACATGCAAGTAATCTCAGCACATACACCACAGGCAAGCATCGAGCAAGCGGGAGAAACGTCTTTGGCGTTTAAACACAAGGTGAAAGCCATTGGGATAAATTGTTTCATTGTGCTTTTGTTATGTTGTTTACTTTTCTTTATTTTTCTTTCTTTAATTTTTATATTTGTGAGTTTTGGGAACAATAGATGTGTCTTTGTATAATTCAATCATTACTAAGATTAGGATTTTGTGGTTTGGATTAGAACCATTCATTTATTTGGTGCAACTACTTGTCATTGTTTAGTAATTTAAGATCATTTCTATATGAATGGTTGAAGATTTTTAAATAATAAAAAATAAAATATAGTTATATTTAATGAATTTAGAAATGTGATTTTTTATAATTATTTTCAGAACACTTAACTAATGTATAAGAAGTAACCAAAGCTTCAACATCTGTAACCATAGTTCTTGACATAAGGCATATAAAGAGATAGAAAGCTCTACATGTTTTGTAAAAATAGATGGTATGTATAAATTTATTTTATTATATTTTTTATATTTATGCAAGCTAAGATTAATTTATTTATAATTTTTTAGTTCTTTAGACCAAAAAAAGCACATGTTACTATTGTTTTTAAAAAAGTGCCGTGCAATTATACAAGTCTTTTTAAAAAAAAAACATAAACTTTAGACTAAATTTTTATAATTTATTTATTGTTGTAAAATCTATAATTGTTGATAGATGTATTTTTATAAATTTCAACAATAATAGATTAGTGTTTTTATAAATTTCAACAATAATAGATTCAGAATTAAATTATATAATTTAAAAATTTACAAATACATTTTAAAAAATATAAAATTTGAGATTTTCTGAATCTCAATCTTTATCATTGTCATTTGTAATGTCTTATATTCTTTACAATCTTACAGAAACATCAATTTTTATTGTACCAATCTTATTTGATTCTTAAATTTTTTATTAATTTTATTATTTTAAAATATTTTAATATTTTAATATTTTAATAATATATACTTATAAGACTTCTAGAAAAAAATTTACTTATTTTAAAATTAATAAATAAACATTTTAAATGAAATTTAGACATAGAAATTTAGACATAGAGAAGAAAGAGAGTGAAAAAGAAAAAGAAAAGAAAAATAAAAATCAATAAATAAAAAGAAAAAGAAAACTATTATAAAAGTTACAAAATTGCACACAATGTATCAAGAGTTATTGGTACAACGGGCAAGTAATTTTTGTAAATTCTATAAACTTTCACTAACATCTTGGATTTTTCTTCCTTGAAATTTATAAAAAATACATCTATCAACATAAATATATATATATATATATATATATATATAGTTGATTTGTCTATATATTTGTTTATATTAACTCATTAATTATTTTTATATTTATTTTATAATTTAAATTAATACTATTATGCCTTGATTGTTGCATTGCATTAGAAGCTTCAATATGGTCACAATTCAAATTAAAAATATATAACCTCAAATTTATTGTTTCAAAACAATGTAATTTTTAAATTGTAAAAAAAAATCAAATTAATTTGATAATTTCTTGAAACAAAAAAAATACTTCACAGTAATATTGTTATTTTTAAAAAATGTTTATTTATTATTATTATCTCTTCTTTGAAATTTAATGTTTTAAGTTGTTTTATTTGCACATGCTAATTGGCAAAACATCTTGTTAAATATATTTTAATTGATGTGCTTTTTATAAACAAATAAAAAATAAAATCCTTAATGACTACCAATGTACAAGTTATCATTCAGGGATGAGTTGAATACACAATTCAATAAACATTTTTATCAAACTAATATTAAATACACCATATACTTATGAAGAAAAAAAAGGTTAATAATTGCTTAATGGACTTAAAAATGGCTGTACCTCCTGAATATTTTAAAAAATCTGATTGAGATTTGCAAGGGTTTATTGTAATTGAAAGCCCAACACAAGCTAATGCCAAAGCTCTTGTTCTAAGTTAAAACTACATACATACACATACGTACTGAACAAAAAGATATTGCAAGAATTTCTAACCAGAAGCTTCAAAATGCCATTGGAGAGGTGCGGTTGAAGTTATTCTTTTATCCAAATGTATAACTAAGTCCTCAATAAGATTGCTCAACTGCAATGCTCACCTACTAAAACCAACAGAGGCAAAAAATACAATTAGTATTGATGACATCAACAGCCGTGTGTGGCTGAGCACTATCTCCATATCAACCCTCCATAGCTACTTTGCAAGGAAACCTTACAGTTTTGCAACACATACACTACAAATATTTCAAATTACTATGGTAATTAATGGAGATGTTCAAAGGACCATACTGTTTCCAAAGATCTCCAACACAACATGCTGTTTCTAAAGAGCACGTCGAGCGTGCTTACCTGTGACTGAGACGTGTTTGTGTATTCCCAAACACAAAGTTCCAAGACAGACCTTGGTCTCCACCTGTATCGATTATCAACTTGAAAAGCACAACAGGCTGATCGCATTGCTGATCGTTTGCGTTCGTCCGGTAACTAACAATCCTATACAGACTTGTGGACTTGTACGGTTACCTGCATACAAAGTGGAGATTATCGAAAGGTTGTCGCAGGTAACTGACTTGCATTTGCTCCACAAGCAGGTCTCCGCACGTGCTGAACGTCAACAGATCGTCATGAATATGAATGTGAAAAAATTCACGGAACAAAGAGCTTTTCGGATCAAACCGTGCATCAACTGTGTCTCTGTGCACTTTTGCCTCAACTCTAGCTGAATTTGTAACCAAGGAATGACGACGAGCTCTTTCGGGTTTTTGATTGCATGTTTGTTCTCGCTCATTGTTGCAGGAACACATGCATTTCTTGAACAGATGCTCAGGAAACGGCGAAGATTGCAGAGCCTCACTGTGAGGGGGGCTTTTGCAAAGATGGCTATGGATGTATCATTTAGAGAATCTATTCCTTTCGAATTTGATCTCTAGTGGTAATCTGAAGAAGCTGTGTTGAAATGAAATTCAGAGATGCCTGCAGCTGAGTAGATTTTTTGAAAGCATTTGCTCAGCAATCTGGCCAGGTGTGTAAATTGGCACTCATCGATCTTCTAGTTATTAATATAAACGGAGAGTTAAATAGCGTCGAACACCTTGAGTGTCGGAAGTAGAAACTCTTCCTCAAAAATGCGTGGTTTCGCGAGAGGGATTCAATGACAATGCAAGCACGAGACTAGAACAGCATTTAATTTCCCTGCGGGTAACGATGATCCCTACCTCGTCAGATAAAGTCTCTACGGACACATGGTGTTCATGACCATTCTTCTCTAATGTGCAGTAGCCTTCCGCTCAGAGTGTTTGACCTCCACTCGAATCCAACTTTCAATGTCTGGCAGCTGAGCTTTTGTATTCGCGATCACATCAAGAACAAGTAGGTGCAGATTATCCAGAAACCTGACAATGGCAGTACGCCATCCGCGCGCCTGTCCTCCATCATTCAGAATCCTAGTTTTTAGTGCTCAGGCGTGTACTAAAAATCGGAATTCAATAGAACACTGAGAGCTCTAAACCATTGCAATCGGCACCTCCTCGTGACCAAGCCTTCCTCTAACTCGTGAAATGTGTCAAAACCGTCGGAGATCAAATTTCATGAGCACGATCGGTGCCGTAAAGTCTACGAACTACAACTCCGAATCACTTCCCTCAATGCGTCATGCAGAATCCGTAATTCCTCAAAATTCGACGAACCGAGATGGTCTGTGGTCCTCAATCTCAATTTCCTGTGAATGGAACAATCAGCGACAAAGATTCCCTGCCTTCGCACACAAATATTCTAAGAACAATTCCTGTCCTTCATCCAATTTCTCTCAATACAACGAACGAATAAGACTGTTTTTCATCCAAAGTCACAGAAAGCCTTCTATTATCACATATATTATCTGAAGCCTTTTATCTGTAGGGCCTTTTCCGTTGAGCGAGACATTAATCCTCCCGTCTTGTGTAGAAATCCCATTATGGTTGTTTGTTGCGACTACAGTCTTCATGAGAAACTGTGAGAAACTGTGAGAAAGTGAATGCAGAAGAGGTGGTTTTTGAAGGAAAGCCAAGCTCTCCGAAAGTTTCTAACATTAGGAAGCAAGTCTGAGATTTAGATTGTAGAAGCTGCCAGAACTCAGTCATGAGGGGTAACTATTCGGTTGGTACATCGGAGCTTACCGTCGATGTGGACGCCTTGGCAATTTTCGGCGAGAGATTGCTGTCACAAACATGTTGTTCGTGGTAGAATATTCCACATTCTTAGACTCGTCTCTTTAACCTAGCTTCGAATGTTGTGGAGGGAGAAGACGACCTACGCTGTCCAGCAAAAGCACTTGCAGTGAGCCTAGTCAACACAGTCACACACATTCACTCCATCACAATCTTGCTTCCGCTATCAGTTTAGCGCTTTTTCTCAAGTAAAGTCGGCATTTCATGTTCATTCCATGGATGCATCAACGTCTCTGTGTTGATATGTTGATAGACATCATTCACACATTTACAAGTAAATTTGATGTGCACGACTAGAAAGCGTTGCATAATTAGTTGTATTGCTTCCTTTGAGAACCGCAGCTTTAAACTGGACTTCAAAACTAATTGGATACTAGTTTTATTTTACTGCTTTAGTTTTTATTATTTTAGAAACAAACATATAAAAGAGGATTAGAGTGGGGCAGTGACTGCAAAGTAGTTTGCTGGCCTGTCCAAACCCCACATTCAATTATGCAGGGCAGGCAGGCAGGGAAATGTAAGGCTTGGGCTTGGGCACTGCCATCAAAGTCATACGGTACGAGCCTCTCACTCACTCATTGTGGGCCCTGCATAATTGAAGGCTGTCAGAACAAGTTGAAAGCCCTCCATAAGAAAGGAAAAAAGAAAAAAGCAGAAGGGAAAAAAGAAAAAAGCAGAAGGGAAAAAAGCCACTGGAATGGAATGAAGTGGGACCCACATCAAACCTCTACTCCCTCGATAGCCTTTGTGTGGATACTACTCTACCACTGCCGCTAACTACTCTTCTACCACTACACCCTCCTCTCTAACAACATTCTGCAACTCAGCAGGAATATTCTGGATGAAAGAAGTTGGAACAAAATAATTGTTCTTGCCTGGATCCCACACTGCCTACCTTGATTTATAATTGCAACGCTTTTTGATGGGAGTGTGAGAGATTGCTTCTCCTGAGCAGCTCACAACCACCCACAAATCCCATGCCAACCTATTTCAATAGAAAAATAACAATTTAGAGTTTACGGAGATCCAGAGAAATTTGAAAGATCCTGACAAATCCAGTCACTCAGCGGAATTAAAACAGGATACTAGAGAATCATCTGGTTTTGTTAGTGATACCAGGAAGGTACATTATTATAGTTTATTTTTCCAATATTTTGCTATATGTTGTAGCAAAGCAGAGCAGTGATAGTGTGATTTAGATAGCCCTTAATGACCCACAAATAGGTAGTATTTACTGACCATAAGGTTGCTGTATTGTTTTGATAGAATAATCTCCGTCTGATTTTACAGCAAAGGAGTAGCAACAGCAATTTGTATGGCTGGAGACACTCATAGAGGGGGACAGATATATACCATTGTACTTACAGCTCACAGCCTGGTACAGCATTGATATTTTAGCTGACTAATCCTGTACTGATATGCTACATGGCCCCCCTTGATGGCATAGTTTATAAGTTAGGTGTGTTCTGTTCATAGCATCCACAAGGCCTTGACAGATTGGTGCTGAAATATACTCTTCCTCAAAGTTGCGAAAGGGCTGTTTGTTTTAAAGCGAAAAAATAAAAATAAAACTCCTTTTCGGTGGCTGAATGATATTTTTTCTCATAGGGCCACTAATGCATCTATATGAGAACAATAAGTGAAGATGCATTTGATTGAACCGTCAACAATGACCTACATGATATTATTCAAGAGGGGTGATGTACGTTGTCAGCATTGATTGTTGGAAAGCTGCAGCATCAGGAGCTTCAAGGAGTCTCAAGGGGAGCACCGTGGAGGCCAAGGGTGGCAAACGGTGATGCCAGAGCTTCTTCCCTTCTTTCCTTCCTTCGCCTCTCTGTTTCTCTCGACCACCTCTTTGTTCTCTCACAGCTCTGTGAGTTGTTGAGTAGTTCTCCCCTGCTGCATGTTACGCTGCATTAGGAGGAGCCAGAAGGAGTATGAGGCGGCATCTCGAGGCGGGGAGAAGCATTGCAACGTCCTTTGTTGGTGTGGGTTACTGGAGGAGTGTTGGAAACCGCTAGCTGCTGCGTTTTGGAGTAGGGAGCCCTCACTGAGGGACCGTTGTGATGTGTCAGGAGGTTTTGGTGTGCTGGTGGTGAGATTGTCATATTGCGCGACCGCATTTTGGGATCATTACAGAGCTGGTTTCGCCCATTGGTGGCCGGGATACACCTCACCGCGACTCCAGACGGAGACCAGCTAGTTCAAAGTCGGCACAAGTGCAGTGTTGCCTGCGCGCATCTGCAGGTGGTTCCTCAGTTTTGCTGCCCCTCAAAGTTGGTTTCTCAGGGATATGCAGAAGGCTATCCCATTTCTATGGCTGCGGTCCGTACAGGATAGCCATTGATGTTTCTAATGAGAGATGGTTGATTTTCTTCGTGCAGGTGAATAAGGCGTTCTATGGTGGTGGCCATCACTTGAAGTTTATGTACAGTGGCATCATCCTCTCCATGGAAAAAAGAACTTCACATTTAGCTTTTTACGGGAACTGGTGAAGACCTCCACGCCCCAGGAGTATGGCTGCTGATCAGTGCTGAGCGATACTTGTAGTGGTAAGCTAAGCTGTGCCAAAGTTTCTACAGCTAACCACCTCCTAGAGAGTGATTGGTAGATGTGCCGCTCCATGATGCTGTGCTTCGCCTGAAGATAGCCAGTTCATCCTGACGCTGAGAGAACGTGTGATGTCTAAGTTTTCCCACTTCAAGAGCATTTCGTCGTCAAGTGACTGCCCCAGAACTGTTTCGTTTGATCTGTTTTATCGGCACTTGGAGGATCCATTAGTTGCCTCAGGTTTTTTTAGACATGGTGCTTGTTACACGCATCAAGTAATGCTGTAATAATGGCAATGCCCTGGTTTTGGCAATCATACTTTTTTCTGATCTCAGCAGCGCCAGGGGAGAGTGGACAGTCGAGTATCATCTGTACTAATAATGAGGGATTAGAGTTGTAATTTTCACTTGATCTGTTATCGGTGCGTCGGACCTTATACTCCCCAACGAGATGTTGATAATCAAAGTTTGTAGGCAATCTGACAAAATGCAATTGACCATGGTAGGTTTATCTGGAAAATCAAACCCTTGCATTCTGACGTCATTTCTTTCTATCGATCGCTTCTGTCGCTTCTGTCGCCGAGGGAAATGAAGATTACGAAAGCACACTGCTTAGCAGTGGCTTTCGTCTTTCTCGCGACCCTCCAACATGCCGGTGAGCATCGTGTTTGCATTCTATGGTAGCAACTGGCTTCTTCCTTTGAATATGTTGCGTATTGTGAGCGCATTTTTGGAGTTCATACTTTGTAATAACGTCTATATTTCTACTGCTGCAGATGCAGGATATGATCCAATCGATCCTGAGGGAAACATCACCATCAAGTGGGATGTTGTTGAGTGGACACCAGACGGTTACCGGGTATGCCCTCACAATCTCCAGCCTCGCCTTGTACCTATTTTTTCCCTGCTTCAAAGTTCAATGGTGTTAGATTTGCTTTAGAGTAAGATATCTTTTGACTGACTTGATGAGGACACGATGCAGGCTATCGTGACCATGTACAACTGGCAGTTGTATCGTCATATCCAGGCTCCTGGCTGGATAATGGGGTGGTCGTGGGCCACCAAGAAAGAGGTAATCTGGAACATGGTTGGTGCTGAGACTAGAGAGCAAGGTGATTGCTCAAAGTTCCTTGGAAATTTGCCCCATTGCTGCAAAAGAACCCCGGAGGTGATTGACCTACTTCCCGGCGTTCCGTATAACCAGCAAACTGCGAATTGCTGTAGAGGGGGTGTGTTGTCTTCCTACATGCAAGATCCCAAAACCTCGGTCGCATCATTCCAGGTCATTGTTGGCAATGCTGGTACTAAAAACACCACAGTCAAGTTACCGCAAAACTTCACTATCATGACCCCAGGCCCAGGATATACTTGCAGCAGTGCCAAGGTTGTGCCAAAGACCAAGTTCTTGTCTCCAAGTGGAAGACGAATTACGGAAGCCTTCAGTAAGTACCTCAAGCATTTCAACACGATTGTTTCCAAAGCACAGTTCCGTAGCACCGATAAAAAAATCTATGTCAGCAGTTATATCACGCAAACAGTTGTTTGAATTGTTAGAATCACTTGCTTGATTGGATAGAACCACTAGTGATGCAAAAGTCATCGCTTACAAAGCAGCTACTTGAATGTCAACAGTGACCTGGACGGTGAAATGTTCGTATACGGAGCCATTGGCGCATAAAGCAGCAACTTGCTGTGTGTCGTTCTCAGCCTTTTACAATGAAACAATTGTGCCATGTGAGAAGTGCGCTTGTGACTGTCCTACGAATAACACAACGCCGATTATCACCACCAATGGCGCGGATACGAATAATCAGCGGTGCATAAATCGGTTTGTTTCTGACTCAGTTCTCGTCTTTCTAGGTGTCTTTGGTCACAAGTTACAATTGAAAGCAAGCAAGGTTCGATTTCCGGAATGTGAATGATGAGCATTTACTGATGACCCTGCATTTCGATCACGAAATTGTACGCTAGTTGGCGGCCGTTCATGCTGACATGTTTATTGTCCAAATCATACCAGATTTGACCCACACCTTCCTCTGACACTCAATAGCACGAAGAACAACAACCTTCAACAACAACCAGATATGCTTTATTGCACAAATGATATGTGTCCAGTCAAGATCCACTGGCATATTAAGCTCAACTATCAGGAATACTGGAGGGTGAAGATCACCATCACGAACCGTGACATTTCTAGGAATTATACGCTCTGGAATCTGGTGGCTCGACATCCCAATTTCAAAAACTTCACCGAATCTTTCAGCTTCAGCTACAAACCGCTGACAGCGTACGGACCTACAAGTAAGTACATATGATTCTTTCTGTGGAAGAACGAAAAGACTTCATGGTTCTGAGCAGGAGATAAGGCTAGTCTAAGAAGAGTTCGTTGCATATTTCCTGCGACGGAAAACAGGACTAGTACTGAGAAACGACAATAAAAGAGTGAGTCAGATTTCCTTCTCACAAAGTGCTTCAAGATTACTGATGCTCTGTTGGTTGTCACCTTTGGCAGACGATACGGCCATCTTTTGGGGAGTCAAGTATTACAATGACATGCTCATGCAAGCTGGACCAAGTGGAAATGTGCAATCTGAAATCCTGTTTCGGAAAGATTCAGATTTCACACTAGCCAACGGTTGGGGGTTCCCTACCCATGTCCTGTTCAACGGCGACCACTGCGTGCTTCCACGTGCAGATCATTTCCCGACCTTACCAAGTAGCAGCTCAGCTTTAAGGGCAGCAACCACAACCATTGCTCTTCTAGTCTTGTTCGCAGTAGCCTTGCTCATTTAGACAAGTCCCCAGTTGGAAACATTGCTGGTCATTGGGATTGAGTTCTGGTGGAGTGGGCACCACCTTTGGGATAGTCGAGCCACCGATCAAGACTGATCAGTGCGTCCACCCGGATTATGCCCTCATTTGCCACATATATCCATCAATAGACTTGCGCTGGATGAGACAAAAGCGCACTTGAACCAATAAGGACGCAAAAAAGCTTCGACTCTGACTCCCTTGGGTTACATTTTACTTTGGAATTAGCAATTTTAGGAGTGTACACTGGAGAACTCGTTGCGAGAGAAGTAGAAGTGCAGGTCTTGACGAGGCAGTGCCGACGCTTTTGGTTTAGTCTGGTTTGTGGACAATCTCAGAGCAGTGTTTGTTTCTAGTCATCTCCTGTAAATTCACTGCCCATAGGGCGTGTAGAGTGCATTACGTCCAGTTTTGTTTTGTTTTCTTCTTCCATTTTGCTTTTCTTATAATCGTGCACAAACTTCACAGACGCAATTTTTTGAAGAAAAGTTGCTTGCAGAATGTTGTTTCGAGCTGAATGCACTCACTCCCGCAGTTGGGTCCCTCACTGTATCTGACTGGCGTCTATCTCTAGTGAGTGTGTGTTCGTCATGCCGAAGAAGGCCCTCATGCATCTGGCTTTTAGAACTCTTGTCACAATACCTGTTTGCTAAATCTAAGTTTATCATTCCATACTGCTTCTGTGGTTCATAACAAGTACACAAGCATTAGTTCCACCATGTATAACTATCTGTGTGAGAATGTCTTCCTTTATTTAAAATACAGGTTGAATCAGATGTACAGCTGCACAGCTCTTTTTTTAGGCATTTATCATGCAAATGTGTACAAAGATGTTATAGGCATGTATGTTGGTTACACAAAATGTCTGTGTTATACAGGATTTTCAAATTTAGGATTGCAAGCTGAAAACAAAATGGCATCTGTAAGAACTATGCTCTTGTGCCCATTGTTTACGTTGGCTAATCTCATCAATGGCCTGAAACCCTTCAAAATAACTCCACAAAATCGCTCGTGTTTGAAGCAATTATGTTCCTGAATAAACGTCTTAACGTGTTAATATATGAGAAATCTTTAATATCTTTATCATAGAACAAAAATATGTTCAGTCATAAAAAGTTCATGTTCATAGTCATTCAAAATAAAAATTGCAACTGAAAATACTTCAAGCTTTTTGTCTGTGATTTATAAAACAGGTAAAAAAACAATAATACCAACATAAAAATATTAAATAATAATATTTATTGAGTTTTTAAATTTTAAATGATATTTATATAGGTTCTAGATATTTATTTTATATATATACATGATTTGTAAAATTTAATCAAAGTTAAAACAAAGCCTTTTAATAGCAAACAAAGAGTAATTATATGTAATATTTTAAAAAATTACATGTAAGACATTTGTTTGATGCAATATATTGTATAATATGTGAAATAAAATGGGATGGTTCACTTAGAAAAATTTAAAATATTTTGAACAAAACACAGTTTATTAATCTTTTAAAAGTATTATCTTATTCTCTATAAATAATAAAATTAAATGTTGCTCTAAATTTTGTGTCAATTTTGTTTTTTATATATATAAATTTTATTTTTTACTTTATTTTATTATATATATATATTTAAATATATTACATTTCTTTTAAAAAAAAACAAATCATCTCATCTATTAGATGTAAAATATTTTGATATAAAAAAATAAAAATAAAAAATTATATTCTTATATAAATATATATGTTATTTATTTTAATATTTTATTTTATATACTAATAAATTGTTTTATTAAATATCAACTATTAAATAAAATAATAATAATAAATAGAAAAATAAAAACCAAAAAAAAATCTAGCTACAATTTTAAAAAAATTATAAGTTTCAGATATAGATTCTTTATATTAATTTTTAAAAAATGGTAATTTTAAAGAGCAAGGTTAAAGAATTTAAAGATCTATATTTTTAAATTTATACCAACATGTTTCTTTAATGTTAATAAAATTCTAATTTTTCCTCTTTATAGTTTAAAAATTAATATTTATCTATGTTGTAATTGAATTCTATTTTTTTAAGGTTACTACCTTATTAATTTACATCCATTATAATATTTTTAACTACCTACTATATCTTCAATATTGTTTGTAATTTAATAATTATAAACATAAATTACAACAACATACTTTATTTTGCCTCTTTTTAGCATAACATTAAGCACAGTATAATGTGATTCTTTACAAAATAGGCAAAATCCTTTTTGCTAGTGTCAAGTTTTATGTGAAGTAAAATTCTTTATTTTTAGTAGATTTTCTATGATTATAAGAGATTGAGATTCTCTATTCATCTTAAAACTTGTTACTTTATGTAATTACAATTATAAAAAACTTAATTGAATAAAACCTTGTTCAAATCATAAATTATAAAACCTTCTTCAAATTAAAAACTAATCAATATAATCAAAATTATAAAACCTTCTTCAAATTAAAAACTATTAGGTGTTATCAATATTGTTAATGATGTTTTATAACTAATTTACTATGAAAAAAATGTAAAAAAAAAACTAAAGAAATATATTAAATGGGTGGTAAGTTGTGGTGGCAATAGCAAAAACTGTGGTGGCAATAGCAAAAACTGTGGTGGCATTAGCAGCACCCAAAATTTAAATACAAGTCAGTGAATTGACTATGTATGTATGTATATATATATATATATATATATAAAGAATCGTAAACTTCATTTAGTTTTGAGCGTCAATTGTAAAGTCAATGTCCTCTTTACTGCTCACTAATCAAGATAAATGTCGTGAAAGTCCAATGCATCAATGAACCACCCCGTCCTACGTGGTGACCAGGACCATGAAAGAGGTGAATCCAAAAGTGGGTAATGAGCCTCAGAATCACCACATCAAACTCTCCATATTGACATCAGCTTACCATAAAACAGAGGGACTGCTCACAACAGACTTCTACCATAGCCCTTGTAGCCATTGTAACATGAACACATGACAACTGTTTCATCATTTGCTTGCTTCCATATCCAAAAACTGACGGTGATTTTGCACGCTCAGACGGAGGAAGAATGAACAGACTTGTGTTAGAAGAGAAGACCGCACTGTGGTACCTCCCAGTGATCAGGGATCCACGGTGCACCAGTGTCCATGTCTACATCATAGTAACCATTTGCACCGTTGGAGTGGAGGGATGTAGGAGCCAGCGCGAAGATCATGCACAACGCTCATTTTATTCACACATCACGTGCAGAAACAACTGCATGACAACTTCACACTTGGTCTCCGAGACAGAGGCCTTGAAAGTCATCCACAACACTAGTTACTACTGGCGGAATGAGATACGGAGTCTCATCCTGCCGTGGGCTTGTCTGCACGCTGACACACACTGGTGTATACACACACATACTAATTTGGTGTATACACACACATACTAATACGATGTTTGACCGCCTTTAGCTAGAGCTGGTTCGACCTCCAAAGCGGCGCTCGGTGCTCGGGTCGAACTTGTGGATGTGTTTATAGGTCGTTAGACGTAAACAATTGTGTCACTCCCAGGAATAAGATAGGCACCATGAGCTTTGAGCCAGTTCACTTTCTCCGCATCGGCAATTTTTTTGAGTTCGGCCATGAGTTCTGTGGCGTTGTCAGAGTGCAGGATCCATGATCCCTTTGAGAGGTGCTCAGTGTAGTGGACACCGTTGGGGGCAGAGGTAGATGTGCAGGATTCGTGGCTGTCGTGCTCCTGGAGCCGACGTCTTCTGCAGTTATTGTACCAGGCCGCTCCTGTGAATGAGCCACCGACGAAGCACCACACAGTCGGGCCATTTCCAGTTCCCACCTCAGTCGTGCATCCTCCCCCGCGGTAAGCTTTGCCGGTTTGACAGCTGGAAAGGTCTCTGATGACAATGGATCCTTCATTCGAGAACGCCGCACAGGTTCGCTGCGCAATTCCTGGAAAGGTGTATCCTGCACCCTCACAAGCAGCAGAATTGTCGAAGCCCTGGATATCAACAGCTTCGACTGCAGCTGGAGGTGTGGTTATCATCAAAGCAGCAACGACGACCAGCAACTTGAAACACGCAGCTTTCTCCATATTTGCAATCTGTTGATGTAGTGACCTGTACGTACAGGAAAGTACTCGTCAGTGCTGCACTTACATGCCCAATGATACATCCCGTCATGGCTATCAATCCGGCAACTTGTTAATTTTGATTCTCAAATTTAACCCCCCTCACTCTCAGAAAATTCGAAGAGATTGAAAGTACGAATGATTAAACAATGGTTTGAAACTGATTGACTTGCAGAGAATGAAAAACCCACTAGACATGGTACAAATTAAAATGAAGTTTGACACAATGATGCACGTCTGCAAACTCAGGCGTCGCATGCACGCGCATCATACACATGTTTCTCAGAGTATGCTCGGACCAATGTCATGCGAACCGGCTGCTAGAAAACGGTCAACAAGATCAGGAAAGACAAAAAATACTACAGTTAGTTACTTGACCTGAAAAGAGTGAGGATAACACCCACTGCTGGATCAGTTTGGAAGCTGTTCGCCGCAGACAGCTCGCTGTTGTGCGTTGGCCCCTTCTACGCGACACTCCTAAAGCAGTTATGCAGGCTACTTGGATCCCTGGGTGGCTGATTGAACCCCAAATGGACTGCATTTATATTCAGCATGGCCTGGGCTGGCCTTCAGCCTGGGGCTCTGCAGGTAATGTCAGGTGTCGTTTTTCTGAGGTTTGCAGGTAATATCCGCATATTTTATTTAACATTTTTTTTTATCTAATTTCTGACCAGAAGGGTTGTGGAATTTGAAGGCATGCTGCAAAGGAATCCAAAGGTACGAAGTCATGAGTTCTGACTGTATCTGAGCATTGATTCTAGAATAGAGGTAGGTGAATTATAGGAGGATGCGAACGAGCCTAACTGGTCAAGAGTCACTGTCAAACTTCCCAGTTCCAGTGGTGCTGTTGTTTCTACGCGCAGATCCAGAGCGTCCTGAAGTGCTACTGTCCCACAACATGTCAAAAGGCACGATAAACCTGAGATTCAGTGACTTCAGTGGACAGAGTGTCTGTTTTTTCCAAACCACTCTTCAGAAAGTGTCTTGCGAGTGTCATTCACACGATACTTACTAGATAAAAGTGTCGCTTGTACCATCTTTTCTTGATATGAGCATCATATGTAAGATATTTACCGAAATCACTTCAACCCAAACCTCAGAACCTCCTAGTTGGATATTCACTGATTAGAAGCTTCTCTCTAACAGTGCATTTCAACATTTGAAAAAGCAAGGCTTCACCCAAATTTTCCTTGCCTAGATTACGTAGCTGCGACCCTGGATGACAATGCTCGAGACCGTTTCCATTGTCCTCTCACGCACGTACCACGTACGCTTTCCGAATCAACATACTCTGATATACTCATGAATAAGGTATGTAGAGAGGAGAATTCTTGGTTCAAGGTGGCCAGGCAATGCTAGGTTTTGTGTCGAACTAGTCAACTCCACGCGCATCTACGCAATCAAAATGGTGTGACATAGTCACTACCCTTCCCCGTTTGGATGTATAGATAGATGCAGGAGTAGTAAAGTCTCAAATGGCTGCTCCATGAGCTGGGTCCCATTGCTCCCAGTGTAAAGGTGGCACCTTTCGATTGGGAGGGGGGGCGGCTCCGGGTCTAGTGCACGTTTTGACAAAAAGAGGGCACGTCCCCACAAACACCAGGAAAGTGATGCAGGAAAGCGATGCAAAAGGATCACTCTCTAGCTTATTCAATGCTCTTCTCTAGCTGGCTCTGATTACATGTACAACATTATTAAGAAAAAAAAAAACACACACACACTTTAAATAATATAAAAAAGAATAAAAATGAAAACAAAAATAAAAAGCAAGGAAATATATTTTTATGTACTTACTACTGATCTATTTTATCTATTTTATGTATTTGATAATGATATATAATTCATAATGACCTTTTACAATAATAGCCAATGAAGAATTATAGAAATAAGTTATCATTTCTTACAGAAAGAAATTTAATGTTTTAATATTTTTAGTATTATTAATAAATAAATTCTTAACATGTATTAAACTATTAAAAAAACTTTTTTTTCAAATAATTAATTTGTTATTGTTAACAACACATCTTATCTCATAAACATCAAATATACTGATCCTTGAATTCATTTTAAGATTTTAAGTTATAAAAACTAAATTAAATAGAAGAATATAACAAAAATTTAATTTATAAAATCTCAGAAATAATTTTAATGAATCATAAAAAAATAAAAATAAAATTTTAATCTTCTGGCTAATTGTTTTTAGTAATTTGTTGCAATTCATAAATCTGTATTAAAATATATAATTTTTTGAGTATACTTTAAAAATTTTTAATTTATTAAAAAAAATTATAATTTTAATATAAAACCTAAGCTAAGTTGATTGAATTCCAAATCCACCTGTTACTTGTTTTTTACTTGCATAAAATCTTTAAAGATTAAACATTAGAATAAAAAAAGGAATTAGCTAATTAAAATAATAAAATATGCTATAATAATAATATTTTTCAATCTTATATTTTTTTATTTTAAAGTATTTAATATTAGTATTATATAAATTTATAATTTTAAATCATACTAAAATAAAATTTATAAATTTTATCATGAATTACTCTTAAAAGATTTTTTAAATTTAGAACTAGTTTTTTTTAAAGATCTAAATCTTATATTTAAAAACATATGTACAAATTCTTAGCTAATTTATTTTATTAAGTCAATAAATTTTTTAAACCATTTATCTAGTAATATTTTATAGAGGCTTTATTTCTATATAAATACATATGTACACATATTATAAATTTTTATTAATAGATAAATAATAGTATGTATATATTTTTACTAAGATTTTAATATTTATAGACATCACCAACCTAAATTTTATTTTCTTTTATTTCTTTAATAAACAGATTCTTTTATTTTTATTTTTTATAACTTTTATAAATCTAATTTGAAATAATTGGAAATTTTAGTAAAAAGATGTTGACAAGATTTGTGATAGTTTTTAAATAAATTACAATAAGATATATTTTATGTGACCAATTTACAATAATATCATCTAAATGTAAAAGCATCATTGGCTAAAATAGTATAAGATAGTTCAAAAAATTTAATTTTAGATTTAATAAAATAATATTTTTTATATATTTTTTTACCTATATAAAAAAAAACTTTAATATTTATTAGTGTTATTTATTATCAAAAAATACTTAATTTAATTAATTAATTTTTTTAACTTTGATTATCTTATAAATTTAAGATTCATCTTTTCTAATTATACTATTATAATTTAGTATTATAATAGTATAATTAGAAAAAATAATTCTATGAAATAAATTCTTGTAAAATATATATTTTTAAATTATAATAAAATTTTTAATTAAATTTTGTAAGTTATTACAAAAAAATTTAATAACAATAATTGCAATTGGTTCTAAACAACAAATTAGAATCTAAAATCTTATCTATATGTAATTATAACTTATAAAAATAAAGTATAAATATAAACAAATCACAGAAAGTAGATTATGCTTACAAAGAACTTAGTATATAACAATACAAAATAAAGTAAGTTAGTTATCTTCTATTAATTTGTACTAATATACAAATATTTTGTACTTCAAGTTGATATTAGGTACTTTACCAATTATATTTTTTTTCCTCAAAATAAATTTATCTATCATTATATATACAATGACATTAATGCTAAGGTAACCACAAAACCACAAGTAAATATTCAACAAAATATTACTCAATAATTTTGTTAAACATCAATAGATATTTTTTCTTAAATTCAAACATTGAATTTGAAAGTTCTTATTTATAACCACTAATACATAATGTAATATAGCCTTTTTGATTACTAAAGTCTTAATCTTACCAAAATTTTACAACACTTTTTCTAAACATAACAACTTAACATTAAGACATTTAAAATAAGAAGGCAACAACCATCTTTGTTATAAAATCTAATCTAATATCAAGAAAAAGACCAAAATATTTAAGTTTATAATTCAAGACAATAATTCACAAAGTTGCACAATTTTTTTACAATACTCTTAAATCTAAATATTAGAATTCATAATAATTATCTATGTTTCTAAAAAATCTATATGAAAAATTATCAAGATTAAATAAAATTTTCAATTATATAGTTTTAATAGTTAAAAAAACTTAAATAAACTATACTATAATATATAAAAGTGGCTCACACTTTATAGTATATACCTAAAATATATTAAAATTATTTTAATTAAAAAGATTAAAATAGTAAATAAAAATAATAATATTTTTAAATAATTTATGCAATATTAGAACTATAAATAATATATAATCTATAACCATCTTTATTTACTTAGTTTTTTGATATGATACTAAAGGTTGTTAAAATATAATATTAGAACATAAATAATGATAATTAAGTTTATATAAGTATTATATTATACTTATTAATTGAAATTAAAAGATATAATTTTTTTATAAAAATTACATAAATTATAAAAGTAGTGATTTTATTCAATTAAGTTTGTCATTGAAAATTAAAATAAGTTATTAATGCCAAAATTTTATTTATTATATATATATATATATATATATATTATTTTTTATTCTATTTACATTATTAAAAAGATGGTAATATATTTAAAATCAGCATAGAGCTTCTTGTTGTGGTAAGTCTTTGTTTTAATGTAAAAGCTATCTAACTCTTTATTACCTCTTGTAATATTTTTTTCTAAAATTACCATCCATAACATATACACATGCATCTTATACTACTAATATGATTATGTTGATTCTTCCTACTTTGCACTTCTATAACTCAATGAAAATATAATAAACTTCAAAAATAAATACTTTCATATGCTTTTTAGATTTTAAAATATTTTATATCAAATTTCATAATCATCTAAGTTATACTAAGTTTTTGGTCAAAAAAATTTACAACCTAACTTGTTGAATTTTCTTCATAACCTACCTTATTTCACTCATTCAATTATAAATCTTTAAATAGAAGTCTTAAAATATTAAAATATATTATAATAATTAGCTTAAAATTCTTAATTAAAAAATTTATAACTATGTTCTTTATACAATGTTCTTTTTATTGATTAATCCTCAAAAACTAATAATCTCTAATGATTAGATAAAATTTTTGGAATCAACTCCATTCTATGATACATAATTAATAATTTTTTATTTTTAATAATTAATTAATTTTTTAACTTTTATTAATTAATAGAAATAATTGTAAAACTCTAGCAAGGATGATTTCTATCCTACCTTTAACATGCCATTGTTGATGATTAATAGCCTTTGATAATTAATATTTTTTCTTTCTATTCTATCAATGGATAGTATTAATTATTAAGATATCATGCCACTATAGTTTTTACTATTGCTACCAAAATATACTAGCCACTACAATTTTTGCTACTGCCACCACAATCTACCATTTACTTTACATATTTCTTTAGTTTTTTTTATTCTAATCAAAAAAATTGTTAGTAACTCCAATGTGTGTTTTTTTTTTTAAATTATGTAAATAATAAATTTAATTATGATAAAAAAAAAATTAAAAAATTCATTAATAATAAGTTTTAGTGGCAATAGTAAAAACTATGATGGCATTAGCAACACCTTATGTATATATATATATATATATATATATGTACATTCCTATAAAGTTATTTCTTTTGTATAACAAATATAATAGACTATTTTAGATTTATTTTTAAATTTTTTTTTGTATTAGAAGCCTTTCTACTTCAAAGTATTATATTTTTAAATCTTAAATTGAATAAAATAAAACTTTAAAATTTTATATGAAGAAACTAATTCAATCATGTATATTCCAAAATCTAAAATTCAAATGTTATCTTTTTCATAAATTATTATTAAAGATATAACTATTATACTTAGTGCACCATTATATGTCTCTAAATTACATTAGAATCTCCAAATCTCTATAAGCACTTATTGTAATATTCAAACATCCAAACTAAATCAAATCATTGTTAATCTATGTCTCACAAGTCATTTCTTCTTATTTCAACTATTTTCCATTGTTCCATTTTTTATTACCAAAAAACTTTTATATATAGTCAAATAAAAACTTTTATAATTTAATCCAAAAGTAGCTATTATATCACCACTCTAATTAATCCTATCATATTCTATTGATCTAATTTTTTTTTGATAATAATTGACTAATTGATTATTAATCAACATATTTAATAAATTAATTTTATACAAATATTAATCTAATTACTTAACTAAAAGAACAAATGTGATTTTTATATTTAACCTCTTGGAAATTAAAATAAATATATTTCAAAAAAAAAATCAAAAAATTAATATTTATTATTATTATTAAATATAATATACTAGTATTATATAAATATTAAAAATAAAAACTATCTTTTTTAATCAACAATGAATAAAACCAACCAAATTATATATATATATATATATATATATATATAGTAAATATATAAATATTTAATACAAACTTATCTTTTTATAAGATAATTCTTATTGCAACCATTTGCTAAACAAAGCAAAGATCTTCTATCCTATTACCTATATAGGAACTTCTTATTTGTATGTGTTTATTAGTAGATGTAACTAAAGATATTTGATCTTATCAACCAATTTTAAAAAAGTATTAAAATAGAGGCATTTAGAGCAAAATCTAGCCAACAATCTTTAATTTCATATATATATTAAAGAAATTTTATTGTAGAGACAACTAAAGGAAGATCTACCTCTAGTTACTTAAAAGAAACCAATAAGTAATTATTCTATAATACAAGAATATTCATTTAAAGATAAAATTCTACTATTTTTTTTACAATTATTTAAATAAATATCTTGTTAAATATATCACTTTTAATGAAATAATTAAAAAAAATAATCCACTACTAAAAATATATTAAGAAAAACAAATTAAAGAATAAAAGAATAAAAAATTTAGATGAATTATTCTATTGTTATCAATTTTTAAATAAAACAACTTCTAATCACCTTGTTGATTATATTGAATAGATTTTTATTTATGATTTGATCAAAAGATAATTTATTAATTTTTTTATATACTATTAAAAAATATAAAAAGTTTATATTCAAAAAATTTATATTATTTTGTCTTATTATAAAAAAATATTATTTTAATTAATTTTCTAAGTTTATTATAGATTAGATCATATATTTCATATAATTCATGATTAGCTAAAATCAAGTCTAATTAAAAATAGTTTAATAATTCAATATATTTTAAATTTATAAATATTTTTTATTCCTATTTAATTTAATTAATATAACTTTGATTTTTAAACTACTTAACAAACCATATCAAAATTAAATTAATTCTAAAAGTTTAATCATGATATTTTTTAAAAAACCTAAATATTGATTATAATTTTAAATTATTAATTCTAAGAATTTAAGAAAATTTACAATTTTAGTTGTCTACTACCATTAGAGCCTCTTGCTTTGCTTTGAGAATAAAATGTTAAATATATAGGATTCTAAATATTTATTGAGGATACAGAAATGAATTTCTATGAAGTTTGGTTATTTAAAATAGCATCACAAAAATAAAATTAGGAAACAACTAGGTGGATACATCCCCTTGCTACACTTCCTTGCATATGCACAGTAATATTATTGTCATATTATTATTTATTATTTTACAACCTTGCCCCTCTAATAATTGTGGACATATATAAGAATTTTAAATTTTTATTAAATATAATATTCACTTAAGAATTTATTTTGAACATACATATTATGTGTAAATATTAAATTATATAAATTTAAAATATCTTTAAATATACTAATATAGAAATATAATTTTTAATTAATAATTTTATCTTTTTTTTTCTAAAATATATGTCCAAAATAATTGTAGATATACTTATGTGTATGCAAGGGTGCATAGCAAGGATGCTGTCTATTTATTAAAAGGAGGGTGTCCACCTAGTTTTTTTCTACAATTAAAGTCTATGGGGCATGTGGTCTTGATATCAAACTTGCATGTTAAATCTTTCTATATCTTTTTATTTATTTATTAAGATATTTAATTAAGATAAAAATTGGCTGATAATTTTAAATGAATTCATAGATAAATAGATGCATGAAGAAACATAATGTTCTTTGAATAGATGCACACATACAAATACCACTATCCTAAACTCTAAATCAAATCCTTATTCTAACCCTAAGTCTAAAAATTAAAAATACAACCCTAAATTCTGAATCCCAAAGTTCAAATCCTTGACACATTTGTTCAAACACACAACATTCCAAAGTTGACAGCACTTTAAACTTACTAATCAATCTAAGAGGATCAAGAACCGGTGGTAATCAAATCTTATGATAATCTAATGCAAAGGAACCAGACAACCATAAGAAAGCACAGCTCCCAAGCATGGTCACTTTGCAGAATAACTCAACATTTTTCTAGAGCTATGAAGTGGAGAGCAACCACATACCGCCCAAAAACAACATGAGCAGCAACCCATCAGGCAAACAGGGTGTGTGAAGTTCAGCTTGCTGTGAACTGGGCCAAAAGGACTCTAAACCTTACGGGGGGAGATTTGCTACTCCAACTTGATACATGAAAAGAGGAGACAACCCCACCTGGACAGCCTTAGTTTTAACAGAACACAATCACAATACGAAGCAAAGAAGAGAAGAAAGATTCATACATGGTAGAGCAGAAGGAGAACAAATGCAAGAAATAGTTGATAGATCAGGTCCACTACACAATCAAGAGTGCATTCTTCCAGTATCACAACCTAGTTGTTGTAAAACTCTGATCCACCGGCTGGTTTATCTTTAGTTGAGTCGAGAATCATCGTCTGAATTCCATCGTGGATCCTTAAAAATTCGGATCACTGCACAACGTTGATCCTCTACAGTGGATCCTTTGTTTCAGACTAGGCGCTGTGCTTCCACCTAGTCGACTGGATATACCGTTCCAATTGTATTAACATCTACAAGAACTGCTGGATTACTGTTACTATGTGAAGTAGCTCGGGAGATTGCTTCCTGTCCAGACTGATGTACATCAGATCTTGCTGATAACTACGCAGTTTCCTTCTCTACCATGTCCATTACCTTAACTTTCCAAGCAATCATCTGCCCCAAGTTCTTTTTCTGTGATTTTGGTCCTCACTAGAAGAAATTTTCTGCACACATCCGCACTCCTCCTTCAATATCAATTAGGGGTTTCACCTATATTATCTTCCAGGTCTGAACAGTGCAGAGTTTTCGATTCAGCGTTGTCTACCGCATTTGGTTTAAGATCTACAGAGGTTTGTTGCGGGAATAATTCATTAGCGTTATTCTTGTATTGAAATACACCATGCTCTAGTTCTGAAACTGGATTCTTTCTCCCTTCAGCACTTCAGACTCTTGCATTTCTTTTACAGATACAGAAGTTCTGAGCTTGACTCTTGTATTCTGATTCGTTGGTAAACAAAGTTTTTTATAGCATAAGATCCAGCGCCTGATGAAACACCAACCTGTGATATAGGATTGTTTGAAGCAAATTCGGAGCCACAATCGACTTCTGTTGAAGGTTTGATCGCAGTCAGGGGCTGCTGCCTTTCCACAGTTCTACATCAGATCACCAACATCTAACAACATTTCAAATCCAGACTTCTTTTGTTACAAAAACAAGCGATTCCTGCAAATCATGCAAATCCATATTGCATGTCTATAACCTCCATCTCCACTACCACTCTCTATCAATTTTTTCTCTGTATGTGGATGTTGGCCATAATCAGCCTATCTGTTTACAATCATCAAACTCAAACTTTGTGTGTGTTGGTTTATAGTCTACGTAGTAATTTCTCTAAAAACATTTGAGCTTTATGTAATAGTTGTCAATTAAGTATTAATCCAGTGTCCAACTTCAAACAATAATGCTAAACTGATTTTGAATTTTAGCACCTTCTTACACTCTAGTATCATCTCAGTGTTGATTTGTTATCTATATTTATATATATATATATATATATATATATACAGTCTACATTGGATAATCATTAAGGTAATATTCGATACACTGAACAACTGTTTTGATTTTTATTTAATCAAAAAAGTCCTAAAATCCCATAAAATTCATATAAAATTTTAAAACTAAAAAACAAAATGATTTAAATACTTAGGTTAAAAATATATAACAAAGAAAACTATCAATATTATTAAAATGATTTTAATATTCAGGCTTAATATATTTTTAAAATAATATAAAATAAAATAAAAAACTTATACAACTTATACTATCTAAATATATAACTATAATATAAATATAAAAATTAAAAAATTAAAAAAACCATATATATATATATATATATATATATATACTAAGCTTACTTCCCATTTGGATCTAATAGATAGGAAATTGAAAGTCACCACATACCTTTGTATCTCAATTTTAGAAATATCCAATAAAATTTATTTATTTAAATAAATGTACATTAAATTAAAATTTTATCTTAATTTTTTTTCTTTATACACAATTTCAACCATAAAGAAAGCAAAAAGTTTTGCATGCCAAAAAAAACTAAAATATATACAAGTTAAAATATAAATATTTTGAATTCTAAATAAATACAGCAAAAAAAGGTCTCATAAATAAACAAAAAATAAAAAAAATAAAAAAATAAAAAAAACCCATCTACCAAATATGTATCAGAAATTGTAGAGAGAATAAATGATCAAATTAAAATACTACATTATAGCCAAAAAAATAATATATATATATATATATATATATATATTTAAGTACAAGGCTTTAAGTTTAGGTCTTCTAAATTTAAAGCCTTGTACTTAGTATAAGAAAATAAAAATCATATAAACTTCTATACTACTTTTAAGTTGTTTAATTGGTTTTTATTATCATTCATTATTATATTATAAAAATTAACATATCAACCTCATGTTTTATTTAAAAATTATATAAAAAAAAATCAAACTAATACATTAATTAAAATTTTAATAAAATTAAACATTACAACTTTAAGGTGCATTAAAAATAAAAAAAATATTATTATATGATAACATATTTTAAAGAAATAGAAAAAAAACAACAATAAATTTCTATTTTATATTGCTTAAAGCATCTTAATTTCTATATCTAAGAATTTTTTTTTCTATCTAAAATTTAAATCTTTTACAAAAATAAATTCTTAGAATTATCTATTACAAGAATAATTTATATTGTATGCAATACCTTTCTATCCAACACAAAGGTACACAAAAATAATGAAAAAAATTGCCAATAATAAGATCTATTACAAATACAAAATCTTTTTATTATGTCAGCAATAATTTGAAGTTTTAAAATTCTCATATATATTTACCTAAAGATGTATATTATTAAAAATTATTTTAACTATAACAACAAGCTTAGATGTATATTTATTCTAATATCACATGAAAAAGTAAAATTTCTTATTATTTTTAATCTTGATTTAAGAACTTTATATTATGATTTGTATATCAAGGTAGTAAGGTTATAAAATTCATTTAAAATAAATATCAAGATTGAATATCTATTTATATAAGGATGTATTGATGATGTAATGTTTTATAATTTTTTTGATCATAATATTAATTTAAAGTATTGATTTATATTAAAAAAAAATTTGTGTAGGTAATATTATTTAATTTTAAAATAATTAAAATATAAGCTTGTATTATTTCTATTATTAAATATATAAGAAATAAATAAATAAATAAATAAATTTATAATAATATCCAATTTTAAAATTGACCTATACTTAGCTTAATGATAAACAAAAAATATATATTTAAAAAATATATTAAGCTAAAATTTTTTATTTTAGATTTAATTAATAATATCTATTTTTAAAAAATATATTAAGCTAAAAAAATTTATTTTAGATTTAACTAATAATATCTATTTTAAAAATATATATATTATATATATTATATATTTATTATATATTTAATTTAATATATAATAAATTTAATATCTATTTTTAAATTTATTCTTTTAGAAATGGTTTAAAATGTAATTGCTTACCTATGTTAAACTTGTTTAAGGATAAAATATTTATTAATTATTCTAAAAATATAATCTAATTCAAACAATAAAAGGTGTTAAAATTTTAAAAATCTTCTTTTTTATTTTACTTTTTAAATAATAAAATTTAAATTAAGCACAAATTAAGTACTAACACATACATAAAATAGTTAAATATGTAAGTTGTTTAATTTTTAATTAGTATTAATTCAAAAATTCATAGAATATTTCTTTTAGTAAAGATAAAATTTATTAAGTTTCTAATTTTTTTGAAAATGATGTCAAGCTTAAAAATTAGTTAATTCTAAAATCATCATATGCTTATTTACAATTGCTTGTGTATTCAAATATTTGTTTAAAATAAAAAAATAGTAATAATTTTAAAAAGTGCAATAAACAGACTTTATTCAAATCCAATTCATTAATACATATGCATATTATTAATACAATCTCTTCAATTCTATCTTATTTTAATCTAATAAGTTCAAAATCTAATCTCTTATTTCAATAAAATCTTGTTGGCTATAATCTTCACGCACCTTTAAAGATATATTCTATCTTAAAGAATATTTTGATAAAATACTTAACAAACTAAGTATTATATAAATAAACATTTATTCCTAAAATAATCAATCAAAAAAGAAGCATTTGGATAAACAATTATATATTCATCTATTATCCCTTATATATATTGTTTCTATTCAAGAAGCAATTAATCAAAACATACCAAAAAATACTTAATTATTAAATCATAATATAATACAAATAATAGATGAATATGGAACAATTTAAAAGATCCTAGATTAAATTCTTTATACAAATTTTTAGTTTTAACTTAATTTTATTTATTTATTATATAGTAAATATTTTATTTATTTTTAGATAGTCCAACTTCATTTAGACCAAAAGATTTTGAACTTGTCCTAACCTTCAAATTAGAGTTGATGTTCTCTTCTAGTAATCCTTTATATACCATGTTTTTTAATACAAGTTTAGAAGATGGATCATGTCATTTTTAAAAATAATACAATAATTAAAAAAACTCTCATTTTTGGAAGTGAAAGAATAAATAAATTTTCTTCTTTTTGAAAATTTCTAATGATTTAGTACAAACTCATCTTACAACTAATCTTTCAAACAACAAAGCATAAAAAAATCTTACACAAATTATAATATGAATAGAGTTAATTCAAAAGACTTTAAAAAAAAGTGTATATGTAAATTATTAAAAACTTAAAATAATTAATTCCATAAGATTTCAAATAAAAATAAAAAACAAAAATGTGTTCAAATCAAACAAATTATTTTAGAATGTGAGAGCCAATTGATATAACAAATGTATTATAACTCGAAAAAAAAGATTCCAGTTCCAAGAAGGAAAAATCTTGTTTATAGAACACAAAAATACATGAGATCGAATATCACTAATACCAATATTAATAAAAATAAATAAAACAAAACGCATATACACATTACAACACAAGTATACATGCAATTCATCAAAGACCAGAACAAAGTTAAATAAAACATCACTTCATTACAACCATTGAGTTGGAGCGAATCATGGAGATTAGAATAACGAGGGTTCAACAACTAGGAGGTGTTATGAGATACCACTACCTTGCACCTCTAGCTCACTCTCCACAGACGCGTCGAACTAACCAAGCTTCATGACGTTTTCCATGAAGAAGATCAGACGTCGAGGCGTGCAAGTCCACCGAAACAAATGCGAGGCAACAAAGATGGACTAAGCGAGTAAGGAAAGTGGAGGAAAACACCACGATAAACCGACTACCACAGGTGAACACTATGATCTTCACGACCGTAACCAACGACAGCGCACAAGAGGAATGCGTCCACGAGGGCGAAGCTACGTAAACACTACCAGGAATAACAACGGGAATACCGCAGAAGCATGAAATAACAGAGAGAGCGAGAGGGCGACAGGCCAGAGGTCGACGTACAGTAAAGGTCGGTGGCTATGACGCTAAGATGAACTCCAGAGAGCTCACAGCAACCGAAGGGGCTACGCAACTGAAAGGAGACTAGGCCTGGTAGCTTACAAACAACGCACCTCCACGGCCGGACTCTGGGAACTCGGGGAACGATCCCAGGGCTTAGTGCCGACAATAGGGTTTCGGGAACCGAACCAATCGCTGGAGCACCCATCCCCGCGAATTCTGTAGAAGCGTCTAGATCGACGGTTCCCAGTGCCCCCATCTAAGGGCTCACATCTTGCCCTGGCTGCCCGCCACTTCCCCGCCTGCTCCAGCCACACCAGCAAAGAGACTTGAAATCTCTCGCTGCGATTCTCCCTTCTCGTAATCTTCCGGTGCTGTGTAGGAGCTCTATTCCTCTGCCGATTGTTGTTGGGAAGAGCTTGTTTGCTGTTTCCGATCGCCGCTTGCCCCTGCATCATGGTATGTAGTTCAGTCCTTCCCGTTGTTTTGGTTCTGGGGTTTCTATTCTCGTATGGGCAATAGTTTCCTTACCTTGATTGTCACGTCTGTGGTTGATCGTTTGTGGATTTGAATGTGAGAGAATGGTCAAATGGTGTAGCTGTTTGCATGCTTTTGGCTTGTCGATGTTGCTCCTGGATCTGCCCTTGTTTCCGAGCCCTTTGTGTTGTCACTGTGTGAGTGTGGACATCTGTTAATGGGTCTGGTGGTGATTCGGTTTGGGAAATTTGGCCGGGACGCCATATATTATTCTTGTGTTTCTATTGGTGCGACGTTGCCGCTATGGGCCTCTGGATGTTATGTACTTGTGATGATTCGTTTGGTTCTATGTTGGTTTGCCTGCCACTTAGAAATCCTCTTTATACTTGGTTATGTAGGCTTTGCCCGGCCAGCAAACCCCTGACAACTGCCCACACTTCAAGCTCGTCATCGTCGGAGACGGAGGCACAGGTTCTAAATGATTCCTTTATCAATCTAAAATCATGGATTATTTTTATGGCATGTAACTTCAGAGTTTCCGTGTCTGACATTTTTGAGGAATAGATTTGAATTTATTTGGCACTGGTTTAGTTAACGAAGTGAAATGGTTCTGCGAGGCAGGAAAGACTACCTTCGTGAAGCGCCATCTTACTGGAGAATTTGAGAAGAAATACGAACGTAAGCGCGACGTGTGATTTTGGGATGTCCTTTGATGTGGTTTGCTGTGTTCTATTCATATGTGGATCGATGGGTGTGGGTGGTCGGATGCCCATTTGGTCCTGCCCTAACAAGAGTAATTTTTTTGTGCAGCCACCATCGGTGTGGAGGTTCACCCTCTTGACTTCTTCACTAACTGCGGAAGGATTCGATTTTACTGCTGGGATACCGCCGGACAAGAGAAATTTGGAGGGCTTCGTGATGGATACTAGTAAGTTGTTTTCTTAGCTATTCACTTTGGATCTTACCGGCTCTTCGATTTACCACTTAGTGGTTCTTGTGGCTGCGACTCCCTCTTTATAAGCGCGTTGTGTGTGTTGCAGCATTCACGGTCAATGTGCCATCATCATGTTCGACGTGACAGCTCGGCTTACCTACAAGAACGTCCCGACATGGCATCGCGACCTTTGCAGGGTATGTGAAAACATTCCAATTGTTCTGTGCGGAAACAAGGTGGACGTGAAGAACAGGCAGGTGAAGGCGAAGCAAGTGACTTTCCACAGGAAGAAGAACCTTCAGTACTACGAGATCTCTGCCAAATCTAACTACAACTTTGAGAAGCCCTACCTGTATCTCGCCAGAAAGCTTGCTGGGTAGGTTGATGTGTGCTTAATGCAGGGCTTTGCCGCTTTTCTGACACAGTGTTAAGGTATCGTGTAGTTAATGTCAGCTAGTATTATTTCACAGCTTTGTACTTTTTGACAATTGGCTCTTGTGTTGCAGTGACCCGAACCTGCACTTTGTGGAGTCTCCTGCTCTAGCTCCTCCAGAAGTGCAGATCGATATTGCGCAACAGGCTCAATATGAAGCCGAGCTTGTTCAAGCTCAGGCCTTGCCCCTTCCTGACGATGACGATGACGCCTTCGATAGCTAGATGCTGGATTTTTGCGTTTCTTCATAACTGTTGGTGAGGGAGTTTCGACTGTAATTGGTCGCTGGGCGTGATGAGGGTGGGAATCGGTTCAGTATCTTTAGACAGTTCAGTACATTCTCTAATCCAGAGTAGCTGAGGTTTGTGCACGCCGCCACTGAGGAGAATGGTACGGAAGGCGAGACTATTGGAAGGTTATTGCGATGGATCCAAGATCTCTTGAGCTGCTTGTGTTCTGCAGCATTTTCCTTCGCTTCTTTTCCATAAAGAATATAAATGGCCTTCATCATCTTTCATTCCGTAGAGTATATGAAGTGAAAATTTTGTGGAAGGGGGGAGGCTTGCAATTGAGTAATGTTGTAACCTTCCACCGCTATTGATGCGGATAGTGCTAGTGCTGACGTTTCCAAAGCGTGAAAGCAAAATTATGCACTGCCATTTTTCGGCTTTTAAAGTTCCCGGATTTTGCACAGGGCGTCTTCGTTGTTATAATGTCCTTGTTTCTTCGTAGCATTTTGTTTACCCATTCATACAGCTATATTGGTAAGAGTTCTTTAGAGGAGCTCGTCTATAGTGCTCAATGCAAATTCTAATTTTCAGTGCTGTTCCATTTATCAATCGATATCCTGTTAAAAGTTTCATTTCAGAATCAGTTCCAACGATTCCAAAAATGTAACAATAATTACAACGAAATGCAGTGGGATTTTACACAATATGAACGTCTACGATTTGTCGACCACATGCATTGACTTGTACTTGTCACAAACTCCACCAATCAGCAATAACCTCTGAAATTTTCACATTCTACGGCAGTGATTAAATGAATGGAAATTCTACACCACATTGAAATTGCACTGTCCTGTTGAACAACTATTACCTTGTAACAACAAGTCATTAACTTCAAGCCCAAGCATGATTGGTATCAGGGCTGCAACAGGTTTGTATCATAACAATGTAGAGCACTTATACATTTGATACAGTAAAAGTACCTAGTGATATATCGTTATGGATTCTTTGAAAGTTGTGTCTGCTGTAAGCTGTTCTAGAAGCCTTCACATCAAGAGGTTCATGTAGTCATAAACCTTTCTATGTCACATACAATGATGATATAATTTTTGTGTTGATGCAAAATTGCATATAAAAGTATCAAATACTGATGTCGACTCAATTATTATTGTTACAAACCCCATATGTATCCACAACATGTGCAGACTCGTTCATGCTAAATACAAACATGCGATATTTCACTTCTTACTTGATTTTTAAACAGTAAATACTTTTAAAGAACAGACTTTAACAGACCGAATCATTGAAAATATTATGTGTGTGTGTATATTTGTATAGATATATGTATAGATATATATTTATTTGTATACGTGATGTTATTGCTCCATATATTATTGTTGTTGTAACAACAATATGACATGAGAATATTGCGATTCTTTGCAGCTTTAGATTTGTTCTAAACGCTTCTCAATCCACTAAAACCAAGCAACACTTCACTTGTTAGCTAAAGTACGTGTACTCCACATCAGATACGTATTCCGTCGCAAAAAAAGCATGTATGAGAAAACAAAATCATGTGTTGCGATTTAAAACTCTGAAGTGGTAGACATTTCCTGCTGGCGCCGAACCAAACGGTCTTTTTGATAAAGCAACACAATAGTACTGTGTCTGGAGAACTCATGAGCTTCGCTGTGTTCAGGCAACGCAATTGAGGAGAGAGAGAGGCGGTAGAATGTAAAAGATACCGTGTCGTGAGGAGAAATACGATACGATGTGTGCATGACAATTATGAGGAAGAGGGCTCTTGCTGCTTAAGGTGACTCACTAGGGAGAAAGGGATGTAGGTTGGTTTTCACCAGTTTCGCGGCATCCGTGAAGTAATGGGAGTACCACGAATTCGGACACTATCATTTGCTCTCCTGCCTCGCAATGCCCTTCCCCACGCAGGAACGGACCGAGCGAGGGCGGAGTGCGAATAAGCCCAAGTGCCCAGTTACTTGTCCAGATTCATCACCACCAACAACTCACCAACACCATCACCATCAGCTCATGGACGCCGTTCCCCTGGGAGCTTCCGGTTGCTGTCTCGCTGCGGTGCGTGGGTTTTGTGGGTCCCTGTTCTGTTGTATCAGATGTTGGTGATTGCTTGCTTTCATGGCCTCAGCCCTTACCCTAGACACATTTTTTCCTCTCGTATGGAGAGATCAGTTGGTTCTGCTCTGTAATCGCCCGTGTGGAGATTCCGGGATACGGGCCGGTACTGTACACACCTCTAGTGGAGCGTTTCGCAGAGTGGGTTTATATATGTGGAGGAGTGATTGAGAGTGGTGATTGGGAGGGGTATGAGAAGTTTGATTTCCGGTGGGTTGCGCTGTAGTCAGTACATGGCTTAATCTAACGCTGGGGATACGTTGGTGCACCACCAAATTCGAGCCCGCTGGGTATGCAGAGCAGTGTAGGGTTGAAGTGATATACACTCCCGATGGTCGTTTTTGTTGACCTTGGTTGTGGCGAGAGGGAGCTCTTTGTGAATGGCGGGGTGGATTAAATTTAATTCCTGCAGTGTATCTCGTAGTAGTAACCCTCTTGCATATTCCCAAGCTGTTCCCTGATCTTTCAGTAGGGTTGTAGTCTAGAAGCTTGAACGTTCCAGGCTAGGTGTCCTGGCATGAACTGATCATTGTCCGGTTGGATGCTTCCTCTTTAATCTTTTGCGGGTCACCTATTCGTGAACGGTATATATCAGAATGGCAATCTGCTCTACGGGGATTGTTTTTTTGTGTCTATGTGACACGCTTTGTCACTACTTGGTTAGGATACTCATAATCGATTAAGTTCTTACCAATCAACTCTTTCATGGGTATCTCCATGCCTACTTTATTAGGGCACTTTATTAGCATACAGCCTTCAGTGTTAGTTTCTCTTGATTTGGTTACCATAGGCAGCCTTTATATGACTCACCAGTGGCTTCTGTTTTCATTGTTTAATTCCATGTTCGGCCTACCGTAAACGAGGGTAGCTACGTCACCGTCACGTTCGTGGAGCTTAGTCTACGAACCTCATTTTACAGGTCTTTTGTACCCTTAGACTACCTAACATCAAACAGGATCTTTGGCTCTCTCAATTACTGTATTGTTTGGATATAATATACCCGGAATTGTCACTCTGAGTGTTGCTTTCGATTTTTAGTAATCTGTGAACTATCACTTTAATAATGGAGATGTTTTGTGATTGTCTTCGCCTTTACTAGCATGTACTTGATATTCTTTTAGATTTTTTTTTTTGAGAAACTATTCCTGAAAATGGGATGCATGAGGATGGAATGCACAACATGCATCTTAAGCATCTTCGTTGTTTGTTTACCTGCTCCTTATTTTGAATACTCAGACTGCGTCCTGTCTTTGCATATGTTCTTATTAAGAGCTCTGCATGTTCAATCCTCAAGTTTTGGCGATTAGCTCTTTAACCGTGTGGTCTGGTAAATATGGAAGATTATGGATTAAATAATACCTGCTAATCATTGGTCATGCTGGTGGACCGTTTGGTAACTATTGTAACTGCAGGTGCATGTTTCTTCAAAATATTGTAGCAACTTCTGACCTCTGCATATAGGAGGGCAAACAGTACACGTTTGTAAGCGAGATAGCGCGCGTGAGAGATAGATGTAAAGATATAGCGAATGGGGATAGTGCATTTCACGCTGACTATCGATTTGCTGTTTCATACCTGTGTGCAGATCAATTACCAATGGTGTTTCAACTTGATCCCGGCAGAGCAGAACGAAACGGAGGCAAATAGCTACCAGATCATGTATTTTAAAACTAAGAAGTTTAAAAGATGCGGATGAAGCTAAAGGTATTAGGAACATCTGTACCAAGGCTATTGGTGTAGATTGAGGTGCTCTGTATCCGAGTAGCCGATCCAAATAAGCCCGAGCTGCTGTTAAACCTTTGGAGTGGTTCTCGATAATTGCATGCTCTTTTTTACGGCCATGCACCGACCTATTTGCACTGAAAGGGTTTATTTTCTCGGGAAGGTCAATTCAGCAATTTTGAGATGGCGGATGGTTTATGGCTTTCGAATCTACTCGAATAAAAGTGTACTTGGCTGGTTTTTTGGAGCATCACAAGGTCGATTCTCCTTCGACTAGCTAGGAGAGTTGCATGAGCTCATCCAGCATATTAATCTTTGATCCACCTGCGCCAGTTGGAGTTGTGGCTATTTGGGCGATCGTCTTGTGATGTTCATTTTCCGTACAAACCCGATGTGTTGCTGGATAGAGAAGTCGTGAACTAGCTTCTTAACTGGTCCATTTGCCCCGCCGGTTTTTCTTTGTGTGTCGTTTCGAAATGTGGGTCCTTTATTTTCATGAGGAAGTTGTAATTCGTGTACTATACACCTGTACTCAGGTTCTCTTAAACCTTTTCAAAGATGAGTAGAAGGTGACATGCAATTGCATTGATATCCTTTGCTTGACCACAGCATGTAGTATTCGTTAGAGATTTTGGATTTCTGATTTAAGCTGAGCCTCTCTCAGCCAACAACCATTGCGGCTTTAAAGATGCCCTGGTGGCCTATATCTAGCAAGGATAGTAAGAAAGGGAAGAAACCTACCACCAGTGGATTATCTGATGGAGGTTCGGTTCATTCGCGGAGGCCTAAGCCACGTGCGAAGGAAGATAATGGAAGTAGTAAGTGCAACTCCCCCTACAGTTTAGATCTGGTTTCGGAGGCAGGGTCTGGATCTGGAGTAGGCTCGCGGTCGCCATCTCCCTCATCGCCTATACACAACAGCAAAAGAAGGCATTCTGAGGGGCAGCCTCTTCCGTTACCATGTGCACCTCCCACGAAATCCGTGGGACGGGCTTATTCAGAAGGTCAGTTGCCCAGTGTTCAGAACCAGTGGGGTTCTGTGTTGCATCATGCAGCGTCCATGCCTCTGCCCTCATCAGCTCAGATCGGACTCATGGATAACGGGGATTATCCATCGGGTTCGGTCTCCAGTGCCAGCTCGCTAGGAAGTGTTGAAGTAGATCCCCGTCAGCAAGGGCGAGCCTCACATCTCCGACCGTTGCAGGAGCCTGAACCCCCCGAACAGCTGCGGCCAGTACCTCAGTAAGTGCAGCCCGATCTTCAGCTTTTTATGCATCAGCAAGAGTATCCATTGAGTGCTCACCATATTTTTTGATGAGGGTACTTATTATTGCATTCATGTTATGTCTTATGCATCCTGTTTTTTTATTTCCAGAGTGAGCCATGTCTCCGCCGCATTACGTGGAGGAGTGTTTAGGCACGAGCCAGTACGGCTTGAGAATTCTCGTTCGACGAGTCCTCTTCCTGGCAGTTACCCACCTGTCACTTCTCCCACTTCACGCGTTTGGCCTCCAAAGTGGCCCTCACCTCTGAAGATTTCTCAATCTCAACCTGACAGCTCAAAATCGAGCCCTGTTCCTAGCCCCCGCAATGTTTTGCAACACCAACGGAATGGTATGGAGCCTACAGTGTCAGGATCTGTTACCGGTAGTCCTCACTCAGGCAACACTTCCGCTTACAATTCTTGGCAAGGGGATCTAGCGCCCCTTATGGCACCGCAGTACCATGAAGACAGGTCTCTAAGTCCTAGTCCAAGATTACGAAGTCCTGGACCTAGTCGAACTACTAGTGCTGCCGTTTCTCCTCTACATCCACGGGCTGTAAATCGCACTAGTGGGGGACCTGACTCGCCCACGACTTGGTACGATTACGCACCAAAGCCGTTGCCGTTACCTCCTTTGCCCACAGGCAATAGTAGCCCTTACACCTCTCCGAGCACGCCCACTATGTCTCGTCATCCATCTAGTACCTTGGAGCGTTCCAGGTGTGTAGAATCACCTGTATCCGGTACTTCAACAAAATGGCAGAAAGGAAAACTTCTCGGTTGTGGAACATTTGGAAATGTGTACGTGGGTTTCAACAAGTAAGCTCCTCTCCTCCGACGAATATTCATTCCAACAGTTTAGCCTTAGTGTCTTCTTTTCCTTTTTGTGTTGGTCTCAATTCTGTATGGTAATTATTTTGTGAGTGGAAGTCATAGCTGTTGCCAAAGTAATACCGAGACTAACTTTAAAAATTCAATAATAGTTCCTTTTTGTGTATTTTTCAGTGATAATGGTGGTTTCTGTGCCATGAAAGAGGTTCTTTTGGTTTCGGATGATCATAAGTCCAAGGAAAGTGTCAAGCATCTAGGACAGGTGTGTTCAAACATTTTCCTCATGATCGACATGATCTTGTGTGTAACTGGTTATAGTTTAGATTCTAAATACAGGTGTTAATCCTCTGGGGCGTTGTCTGAGTATTTTACAACGGTAGTGTATAGCGATTTCAACAATTCTGCTCTGTTGATATGCTACTAGTGAAATTCTTTTCCTTTTACTGTGGACAGTTACTATTAGCCTTGAGTATTGGAGATTTTAAGAAAATAATGGCCTTTTATTAATCAAGATTGCTGTTGAGTATTGCGCATTGTCATGTCACGTTCACATTCTCGATGTTATCGTACAAATAGGAATCTGGTGATGGCATAAGTCCTAATGGGCTGATGCTGTGGTTTGTGAATTAGGAAATAAGTTTGTTGAGCAAGTTGCGGCATGAGAACATTGTACAGTACATTGGCACGGAAACGGTGCGACGCAAACCTTTTGCACCTTTTAATATTCAACATGACGTCTGTCACATGTTAATCCCAGTATTCTTGTTGCTTTGGGGTCGACATGTCTGGATCTGACTGCGTCCTTGGGATCTTTTGGCAGTTGGAAGATAGGTTGTATATATATTTAGAGTATGTTTCTGGAGGATCAATCCATAAACTGCTCCAAGAGTATGGCGCTTTCAAAGAGCCAGTGGTGCGCAATTACACTCGCCAGATTCTCTCTGGACTAGCTTATCTGCATAATCAAAATACTGTGCATAGGTATTTTTCCATATCTATCCTGTGAAAGTCTTAACTCTGGATGATTTCTATTTTTTGTACTTATTGGGTTAGTTAAAATCTTTTGTTGTACGTACAAACTTCAGTGCCTTAATTTAACTTTCAAAGCTGCTTCGCATTGTAATTTCAGGGATATTAAGGGAGCCAACATTCTTGTAGACACCAATGGAATGGTGAAACTTGCCGACTTCGGCATGGCTAAGCACGTATGTATCATCAGTTTTTTTTAGGATGTATGATGATCAAGTGTTTTTGTATTGTAACTTCACTAATTTTGTAGGAGGTTTGAAATCTAATTTTGCCCATAGTTGCTTTTTCTCCCAATTTCTCCAAATGAGTTCTGTCGGGTGCTTTTCAAATTTTCTTGGGATGCTGCCTTCAGCTTCTTTGTTCTGAGAAATTGGGTTTTTTAATTTCTCATATGGTTCTGGTTATTGTTATGCAGATCTCCGATCAGTCTTTTCTCCAGTCTTTCAAGGGGAGTCCTTACTGGATGGCTCCTGAGGTACGTGTCAAATGTATGATTACTAGTACTGACTGTTAAATATTACTAGCACAGCCTTGTGGGTCGTTTGTATTCACCTGGTACTTCGTACATGCACTTTTGGAGCTATTAGAATCTTTCCCTCTTAATGACGCCTTACCATGGTTCTTAACTAGCAGGTGATAAAGAACACAGGAGGGTATGATTTAGCTGTGGATATATGGAGTCTCGGTTGTACCGTGCTTGAGATGTTGACCACCAAACCTCCATGGAATCAATACGAAGGAGTAAGTGGCACGCACTTGACCTTTTTACTTATGCAATCCTAAAAAATATCTGCTACTCACCATCAATTCTTGAATTACGTGCTGAGATAGTGCTGCACCTCGTCGGTATTGGAATATATTGTGTGAATAATTACTGACAGTATTAATTATCAAACGTTCAAAATGTGCGATAGGTTGCAGCAATGTTCAAAATTGGAAATAGCAAAGAATTGCCCGTTATCCCAAACACATTGTCCAGAACGGGGAGAGAGTTTGTGCGTTTATGCTTGCAACGCGACCCGGCTCAACGGCCTACTGCTGCTCAGTTGCTAGAGCACCCATTTGTTCAAGATGTTCCACGCATCTGCAGACCAGATGATACCGTTGCTGGAGCCGATTTGCAGCCGAACACCATTCCTGCCATCAGACCTGTGGTTAGTACCTTATGTAACCCTTTCCAAGTTTCTTTTCACTCTGGGATTTCCCACATTCTTCTTGGATCTTCTTGAGGTTTTTAGCGTTTTTTTCTTAATTTTATTAATTGTGATGGTTAATGGTCTTGTGAAGTTAGACGTGGTGCTTGAACTTCATCAATTCAAATGATTAAGACGCAAGCATTTCGTCAATCCGCTGAGTGTTTTTTTTTTTTTCTTGTTTTAATTTGAATTGTACTAGTCTTTAATCTGATTCTATCTTATGTGCTTATTTGATGGAGTGTTTGTAGAATGTGACATCGCATAGGGGACAGAGACCTGTTACTTTGCACGAGAATGATGGGACATATCGTCCGCCAACCAGGGGAAAGCTGCCGCATTCTCCAACGAGGTCCCATTCACTTCATAATCATCAGCTATTTTTTTTAGGATCCGTAATTCTACCAGATTCTGAATGTATTACTTTTGTTAGTCTTCATCTGTAGTGTATGATACATGTCTGTATTAGCTTCGTGAAGTTGATTTGACAATCTTTGATTTAGCCATCTCCGTGTTTTTGTTTTTCTTTTGTGCAGTGATCTTTCACCACGAACCCCATCTGCACTTCCTTCTATCAATACCAAGTCTCCACGAAGAGTCCACCAGGTTTTTAGTGGGATGTCAACCCCAGGGATAATGAGCTCAGGATCATCAACTCCGCCAGGTGGAGGTTATGGCTGCTCACCTTTACTTCCACACCAGTTGTGCGGCGCCCTCTCTGTCTATCCTTATGAGGGGTATGGGAATAGCTCAAGGACACAAAGTGGACGGTATGCAAGCCCTTCCATAATAAACGGAGGGGTCTACCCTGAACCTCGAAAAGATTTCCATTGGAATACACCTTCCCAACGTACTCCAGATGGTAGCCCAAGGAGAAAAAACCATTTTAATGTGGATAATAACATATTAGATTTTGCAGTAGGAAGAGTGGCCCTAGAAGATGATCATCAAATGCAATATCATGGCAATGGAACTTCTCGTGAGCATTTGACTCAACATCTTCACCATAGGCCAGGGTCTAGTCATCAGAGTACCCCTATACTTAGTCGCACTAACAGTCATGAATTTGCTCGTCAATGGCAACCCTGAGTGATCGTGCGACTTGGGGACTCAGACGTCTCCACGCGGGCGGTGTAATGGTATAGAAACCTCATTTGTAGAACGTATGATATATTTGTGGATGGGAGAAGTTTGACATCAGGTAATTATGGGGGCTAAAGTAGATCCTCATCGCTCAGTGCCGCTTGTTTCATGTCCTCATTTTTTGCAATTTTTGAATCGTTTTGGATAATGGGTTCTTTTCAACTTTAGGACTATGTTTGAACTTGTTTGAACTGTCATAATAGTTTTCAGAACATCGGTCCATTTCAGAGGTAGGCCCCATCTCAATTCTCTTGTTTCTGAACAGGAGTTATATAGATTTTATAGGATGAGTTTTCTATTCGATACTTGTAGCTGATGAAATAGTTAGCTGCCTAAGGTGATCAGTGCGATCACCTTGCTGATTAACCTATGATTTTTATGCTTCAGCAATTGCATTTGTATTTGAACCAAATTAATGTAAAGATGTTGGAGGAGTTCTTGAAGTCTTCTTCAGTTGCTCTTCATAGTTTCAGTAAACATATGAAGATGAATTACAAGTTCAATTTGGTGAATTAAGATACATTTTGCACTGAGCTTTGTAACAAATGTCCTTAGGAATATATCATATATGTCCTTGTCCTGTGATCCTAATCCTGATTATGTAAAGAGGTTAGAAGTATTTACAAATTTTCTTAGGAATATGTCATGTGTGTCCTTGAAGTTGAAATTTTTCTGTGATTCTAATCCTGATTATATATAGAGGTTAGAAGTATTTGCAAATTTGTCACTAAATGAAAAGCTTGATGTTTGAGTATATGCAAATATAGCCAAAAAAAAACTACCTTGATTTCTTACATTTTGAATTTGCTACAAGTTGCCTACGATTTGGCTATACTGATTTTGCGCATTAATTATATTGGTATTTCACATTGCATGTTGTGCATGCTAGACTACTGCTAGACTACTGCTAGACTATAGTCCGTCAACAATCTATCAGCTTAGTCAACCCTAGCTTATCAATCTTCTTGATCCTGGCCCATCAACATTGTCAACCTTGGCTTGTAGATCCTATCAAGCTCGGCCCATTGACCTTGTCAACTATGGCCAGTCAATCCTATCAACCATGGTTTGTTAATTCTTTTGACCTTATCAACTATAAAAGGCTCTCATAACAAAGACAAGGATGCATTTACTTGTCATTGATTGTAGATTGTTTGTTAGCAAATTGCAAGGTCTTCTTTTTTAAAAGATTTTTTTTTAAAATGATAATAAACCTTTGTATAAATTTTAAAATTTTAAAAATCAACCAAATAAAATCTTAAGTATTTAAAATGATTTGGCTTCTTATTTTTTTATAATAAATCTAAGAATTTCCTTAAATTTTTATTACATTAAAAAAAAATTAATCTATTTTTTTTTAATAATTTGCTCAACAATGTTAATTCTAATTAACCACCACAATTGGATGTAATGTGATATATAGAATTATATTTTAATTGTTCATTTTTAATATTTATACACTGACAACAATATATTGCATCTTCCATTAACCATACATTCTTCAATTGTCTCCCTCCTAAATTAAATGGTGTATGTTCTTGCAATTCTAAGAAAAACCAAATAAAAATAGCACGTGTTAATAATAACATAAATCTAATAATAATTTACATGTACTATACACACATAATTGAATTTGCATACCAAAAGCTTCTTAACATATATGTACACACCTCTATGAATAGAAAGCAAAACAGTACCAAAATGGAGAGAGAGAATGATCAATGAGAAAGGTAAAGTAGTTAATCTAAGTATGTTGAGTAATTCATTTATCATTCTTACAAATTTTGTTACATGCTTTAACTCTATGGCAGTGCTCAAATTCCAATGGTTACATACGATGGGAGATGAGTATGTTGAAGACCATGCTAGTAAAAAAATTACCTTGCACCCGACACCAGTAAAATGAAGTAATGTATTTACCCCATTGGTCAACAGCGGTAACTTCTTCTTACCACCGGATTTCAACGAGTCAGGACGGACAGAGCCTCCCCTGACGAGATGTCGTCAACGACGACGAGGGTGAGTCGACAAACCAACGTCACATGAAAGCGGAACGATTTTCGGTTCTCCGACGAATGTTCCAACGCACAGTCGTTCATATCACAGTTTCTCGTTGGTCGGGGAGAAGAGGAAGAGGAGGTGAAGAGTGCCCCTTGTTTAACCTGTTCACTTTGTGCGTCGATGTGCGAGCTCCGTGTGTGTCTGGTCGCGTACTTGTCTTCTGCGGTGCCTTTCTAGTTGCAACGCTCTGATGTAGTCTCTCATGCGCCCTTTGAGAGTTTCTGGGAGCAAATCGGACCCCAATCGGCTCCCGAACCTGTGCAGAACAGGGCCTTGAAGCAGAGATTTATTCGAGGTAAGTGAAAGGTTTTCTGTGTGCGTCTGATTGTCCTCATGCTCTCTTTTTGGTGTTGGTTTTCCACGCATCCTGTTTCTGCCCTGTGTTTTTACTTGCTGCAGAGGTGATCGTCATACCTGAAAATGTCTATGAAGCGTGGGGCAGATTGTTTGTCATGTTCCTATTGAGAACATTGTCAATGCATTGTCTCTTTTTTGCTGCTTTGTTCTGTTTTTGGAATAGGGATGTAGAAAAGTGAGATTAGTGATTGTCTAAGATGAATTACGAGGCATATGCTACTTTAGGATGTTTTTGAAGTTCGTCAACCGGGGATATTGTTGCATTAGGTGAATGGAAATTTCTAACTGAGTCTTCTTATGAATTTGTTATAATACCAGAGAAGCTGGAGTGGTCTTCTCGGCAGGCAGTCTTTGTCATTAAACAGTTGGTACATCAACTCGAGTGCTGCGTAAGAAATGAAATAAGTGACGGTCGTAGCGTATTTAGTGATTCTATTACATACCTTCCTCGTATAATGATGAGTGGCGCGAAGAAAATTTCTTATACAACTCGAAGCATTTTCGGTTAAGAATCCATTTGGCGTACGCACTAGAGAACCGGTTGAAATTTGAGCTAGTCAATGTTAATGGAGACACCAGCCAATGCATGAGACACTCCGTCCTTCTGTCCTAAGTACTTTATAAATACTGGGCTATAACCAAATCAATCGCCCAGGCCGAAAATCTGATGACTGAAGTTCAGGCCAAGTGTGTTTGACTTTGACACCAGATTTCATACGGTGTTAAGGTACCAAACAGCTTTGTTGAAGTGCCGCAAGGGAGACAATGAAACTATTAGGAGACAATGGAGCTGGGTACGAGTTGGCGCAGAGGTTAGAAGAGAACTCAGTGTGGCGGGCGTGGCTGGGAGAGAGGGATTATGATTTACTTCAGTCTTACCTCGCAACACCGGGTACTTGGTCTGCTTTCATGCAAACAGAAAACCCTAGCGTTACTGCATTGCAGCTACGAGTACGAGCTTTGCTTTTTGACAAAGCATTGGTTTTCCTTCATCTCAAATCTGCAGCAACTTCTCCTCCGAGTGCTTTGAACAACTCATGTAAGCTCGGGAATCAGTCTAATCTCTCAGAGGCTTCATTTTCTCTACGTCATTTTGTAGGAAACACGGAATGCTGGTTAATTGGAATATAACTTGATGCGTTACTGATTTTCACTTTTACGACGAAGAACATAATTTCCTAGCGTCTATCTTGTAGGCAGGAACATGTAAGACGATGGTATTTCCTTGAACAGAGAGGCACTCAACACACTCTTTCACGAAAACTTTTCTAGCTCTGTTTTATTTGACATTATTATCTAGGCTAGAGTCTCAACTATCTTGTTAGAGTAAAACATTCGTGTTGGTTAGCAGTCTATGATGTAGCAACACGGTAACGTCGTGATCATCAATAGTGGCGCTTACCTTCAGTTTATGGATGCTTTCTGCTACCAGAAAATACAATCGCTTGTCTATTGTGAGTTCTTAATGAGATCTCAGCGTTTATATAGTGAATTATTGCCATGGAGTTTGTATGCGAAGCTGTTGCAAACATATCATAGTGAAGAGATACAGAATAGGGGAAGTTTTTATAATTTAAACCGCTAATTGTGAAATCACTTGTAGTTGATGCAAAGTTCTCGCTTGGGTTAACATTTTTAACATGATACATGTGAAACAGTTTTACAGTTGCATGCGGACAATGTGTACTTCACTCTAGAACATGACGCCGAGGATTGGGCTAGGTTGCAAGCAGAGAAATCTCCATCGTTGGCACCTTTGGAGGTTAAGGTAACGAGTGTCGCTCTGGATATTTTGTATGAACAGGCATATGAATTCTATGCAAAGAGATGATAGTATAGTACATGATTGGATCTATTCCTGGTATTTAACATGAATAATGGCAAAGTCGACTCTCTTTCTCTAATCTTTTTGAGGTCGAAGATAGGATTGACCTATTTCCAGGAAGCTTCATGAATCTCTAATGCTCGAAACTGCTAGAGAACGTTAGCCTTCTGATGGAATATTGAAACTTAAATACGACTGCTTATCTGTACGTATGTTTTCCATGTTAACTTGCATATGCGTATCCTTTAGTTTTCCATGCTAACGCTCGGAACACTGTCTTCTTTGTTGTGTTTATGTTTGATAGCATGGATTGGACTCTTCCGTGAATTTTACCAGGTAGTGAAAATCTTCTGGGTCTTTTCACATGTCGTAGGATTATCACTTACTTACTATATACCATTGGCTTTTATTCTTATTCTCTGTAATTTATTTAGCAATTGTACGTTGATTCTTTGTAGTCTATCTTCCTATGGTTTTTAGTGTATGTTTGACACACTCCCTGAATTCTGTCATTCTTTTAAGCTTTTAACATTTTATGATTTTTGGTCAAAGCAGATTGAACGAGGCAGAGAGTGGCCATTGTGGGATAAACAGTCGTTCTGCCAAACCATCACAATCAACTCACGTTTCAAGTGCTTTGGTGAGCCCCAGACAGGTTAGTAGTGATTTGAATCTGTGATATCTGAGATCATTGTGAAAGGTTAGACTTTTTAAAGCAATTAAAAGGTTAAGTCTATACTGCAAGGATTGGTCGAGTTTTGTTCTGGAGCCTATTTTTACCATTATGTAATATTTTTGTGCTGGTTCTGTGAAGCAAGCAAGTCGAACACATACAAAGACGGGATTAAGTGTTTCTGGGAATGCATCAGATCATCGCACTCTGGGAGAATTATGGTACACTCAATATTTGCAGAGGGATCTTATGAACAGAATGAATCGGTTGGCTCGACGTATGGCTCAACGTGGACTTCCATTTGGTGACCAAGAAGCTTGTCTGCGAACTCCTGCGGAAATGGCAGATTATGTCTGTAATCAAGCAAATCATCGAAAACGTCGCCCAGTATTTCGAATAGATGGGGATTTAAAGCAAAGTCTCTCAAGTCATGAGAGGTCTATCCAGGGAGGAGATGACAATACCCCATTCATGCCGGAGATCCAGTATCCAGCGAACTGTGTACCAGAAAATGCAGTTACTGCACGCCCAAATCCTTCATTTGATGGCTTCAGTGCGCATGGGGCTTTTTTAGAAAGATTGGATCATCTGCGAGACCTGTCTTCAGGTTTGTTTATCAGAGGAAAAGATCGACTACCAGGAGAAGTTTCCAGTCATCACGTTAGAGGAGGTGCCCTTGGTCGAGGTGAGGAGCAAGTTTTCCATCCAGATGTAAAGACTACGTTCTTTCTTGGTTGGTGACGGTAATGCCGTATTGGATTGCTTGCAAGTTATCATCCTTCTTTAATACCGGCATCTTATAAGGAATTTAATAAGTTTGTCAATGGAAGCAATATCTTCTTTCAAGGCGCTGCGAAGATTTTGTATGTATTGTAGTTGCCGGTCTTTCGTTTTTTTAATCTCTAGTAGCTGGGTGAAGGAAGACGTAGAAGGGCTTATTAAACATAACAGAGATTTTTGATGCCCTTGTGGATGAGTTGAAAGATTGAACTCATTCCGCTGAATCCACTCATAGGAGCTGGAGAAGTCACTGGAAGTTCTGACTCAGATCGGTTGCTGTTACTTATGTTTTTCGGTTATGGTGTTTGTATTCGCGAACGTTCTTTAATATGCACATTCCTTGAAGCGAAGCACGATTTGAAATTTTTTTGGTCTTAGTTATATCTGTTTGTGCTGTTTTATTGTAGGTAATACGTTAAGGATCAGTCATAAGAATGAATTGTCTGAAGAAGCTGCTCAGCAGCTTGCCGAACAAGCAGTTGTGAGATTGCTGGCAGCAGCTGGTTTTGAGGGTATCAAACAGGCTCCTTTGCGAATCCTTGCGGATTTATTGGCATGCCACATCCGAAAGTTAGGAAGTGGGCTTCGTCGCATTGTAGACACCTACAAGACTGAGTGCTCTTCCGCAGAACTTCTGAAGATGTATACCTATGGTGCCGGTGGAAGGTACCCTCTTGGCTCGTACAGTATGACCATTAAATAAGATAATAAACAATGGATGGTCTCTTGTGGAAATTCCTTTGGTAGGCACAGCACATGATTGAGATCATTATGCATATGTTTCACCCGGTTTCCTCTTCATCACTAAGTAAGGCACTCCAATCATGATTACGTCGTGTATGTTGTGGTAAGTGTCACTTTAATCGCCTTTTTGTGCAGCAACCTTCAAGATATGATGGAGTATGTCTCGAAAACGCAGCAGCAGTCGTTTCAAAAGCGAAGACCAGCTCCAATTCAGATGCCCCAGCCAACAATACAGCAGGTCTCTTTCTAGTTCTTTGGTCTTTTGCTTGACATATTACTCCAGATATACGTAAGGGAGGACATGCTGAAGCAAGTATGCACATGGTGATTACTCACTGAAGCGGGCGTTTGTCTCCCCGTTGGAGTTCGAAACATCACATCGCCCGTACAGGGACAGCTTCAATGCCTAGGGCTCCTCTACTGCATTGACTGTGGACCATGTCAAAGTTATTCGTCCAGAGGTGTTGGTAATGGTAACTTTCCACTTCGTACTTGTAGGACCCCTTTATGCAGACGTGAAGGGTAGTCCATGTAAGTACAGTCTACCTCATCTACTTTTGAGGTTTTAGGAGTTCTCTTGCATTTAGTTAAGAGGTAGATGTGATTGTTTTGAGAAAGTCGAGCATACAGTGCTAGCGTGTACATGAATAATGCAAGTTGAAACCTTAAGTTTAGGTCAATTACTCTCTAGGTTAAGGGCTTCTGCTTTGGCACAATAGATCAGTGTGGAGTGGAAGCGTAGATGTTGTCTGTAGTAGACTGGATCTGGAAGTGAAGACAGAGTGGGGGTGCAGGCTCTAGTTCAACAGCAGATAAGTCCACATGCAGTCTCAATGCCACTGATGATGCCATACCAACACAATATTCAAGTTCAACAATTGCAGCCAGGATATGAAAGATTTGCAAAAAGGCGCCAAATTTCCAGTCCAGGAGGATCAAACAAGGGGGACAGGTTTGAGGGGGTTGCTAGTGATACTAAGCCTGGAGGGCAAATAGGTGTAGAGTCATGTACATCGACTATTGGATTACCACAGATGCTCAGCCAACCATTGAGTCAAGGGCATATGTCGTGGAGCTCACAGGCACCCAGCTTCGGAGGGTTATCTCAGGTCCATCAGGCTCCAATGTTGCAACATTTCAAGCAACAGCCCTCATCACTACCTATACCTTCAGTTCAACATCGGTAAGGTTTTCTTTGAATATTCAGTTAGCTTTTCTCTCTAAGTTTCTTTTGTTAGGTTTTCCCACCACTTGCTTGTAGTTGGTTTACTTGAGTGTGTCTATGTGGCCGTACGATGTAAGTGGTCATCTCAAGGAAATGTACTATTTGAATTATTGATGAGATACATGTCTTGACAGCAAAGAGTTTTATTAATAAACTGACCGGAGTTGAACCCTGGTATTGGCACCAGTTTTTGTGGGAAAGATTCTAGAACTGTGAAGTTGCCATCGCAAACGCATGAACTAGCGGATATATCAGTGAACGATAGCATTAAACATGAGATCAATGACGATGGTGAAGATTCGCAGTTTTCTCCAAGCAGACGAAAAAGAAAACAGGTAGGTGAGGTTGTGTCACGTCTTAAAGTAAAATGCGCTTGGTAGCATAAACAATTATGACATGCTTAGATAGTTGCTAAATTTTCTATTTTAAAATTAATGTACATGTGTTCTGCACGCAGCAACAACGAAGTTGGGGTTTTCACGAGTAAGAGATTGAAGACGGTGCATTGAAAATAGTGGTAACTAGGTGCATATATTAAGAGTGCTAATCATCTTTTAACTGCTATTATGACGGTGTAAATTGTGTATTGCTATTGCTTCGTGATATAGCTGCCTAACGTGGAAGCGGAAGTGGACGAATGGTTTGAAGTTTTTATTTTGTCGATCATTTTGTGAAAGATTTAAATAAACAGTGTATTGTTGGGTATGTTCGTGATAACAGAATAATTTTAAATGAGGTATAAAGTTGAGTATTCTGTAACAGGTAGAAGTACTGAATGTCAATTTCATCTTATAAAAGAACAGCTAAATTGTATGTGTTATGATAAGGGGGTCAGATTTAGAATGACTTTTGATTGTATATACACATTCATTTAATATGGATAGAGGATTATGGCATGTTTACGGCGCAACAACTACTCTCCGATTGACGCTCTGCATATTTCCACACCTACCGTCTGTTACGGAATACATTACTGAAATGAACGGTTCGTTCTTTCTAACTAATGATATCTTCTGCCATGTCATTTTGGAGGCGTCTGAACCGATGAAAAAAATACAACTATTTCAGTGTGCACATCGTGTTAACTGCCAACACTAACGATGAACGAAGTACACGGAATGCAGTTGATCAGCATATAGATGAAAAATGAATCAACTGACACCTGTGTGGAACAGTCCGCACATCTGTGTCCATTTCACAATCCCATTTCACTAATACATTTCTCTACATTTTCCCCACTGGGAGTGCGTTGCGAATCGGTCCTGTGCAAGCAAATACCTGAATGAGATGATGTAATATGAGGAAAGCCACCTACTAACGGTAAGTAACTGTCTGGACGGTCGTGAGATATACACCCTGACTTCTTAACACTTTTTCTGCAGACCAGAACACATCAAAAACGGTACTCCAGATACATGAAATTCAGCTGTGCGGCTCTGACCAGACTTGTTGATAGTCTCATGGAAGCAGTGGGGTTGAATAGTGACAGCTTCACAAGCTTCGTTCAAACTTACAAAATGTTCCAATGCTCATTGAGATACTAATTGCGGCCACAGACCCACGTCTTCAACCCAACAGAAGTGCAATCCAGTTGCTTTCCTCTTTGGTGAAGAGGCGCTGCTTTGATGAAGATACCAGCACAACCTAACTGAAATGCAAACTCTGGCTTCGCGTATACAACTTTCATGGCCTGCACCATGCTGTATCTCTGCTTGGCAAAACTCCCTGAAAAAAGCTGGCTGCATTTGGTTGCTAAACTGACTGATCATGCTAAGCAAGGCGTTAAACTGAACCAGTCTCTGTGTTAATTAGAAGCAGCTGGGCTACCAGCCTACTCCAGCCTAAGCTTTTCATGAAGTCAATCGAACGTGAGTAGCGTGTAAGAAGCTCCGTTATCGACTAGGTGAAGAATCTCGGACAAAATAATGAGGTACAGATTGCTGGTAATGTAATGCGGTCTGTTTTCTGCCGACATACGATACAGGGAGCCCGGGGGGTATTTTCTTCTTTGACCTTGGCGACGTCTCTTTAGGAGTCGGAGGGGCACTGCCACGAGGAGTTCCTGGAGCACTGCCGTGAGCACTTAGAGGAGCACTACCAAGTGCAGGCAAGCTTCGTTCTATCCTTTCCGGCCTCTTCTCAAGGGCAGATATATCCCTTTCAAGAAAAGTACAGTAGCTCTCGAACACACTGATCGTGACAGATAATTTAAAATCCAGGCGAAACAAGAATTCAAGCTCGAGGCGATTCAATTCAAGAACACTCACACCTCCAACCCTTGCAAAGAAAGCATTGTTGAAGTGCCTGCAGACAAGGAATTTAGATGATGTCAGTCAACCTGACCTTAAAAAGTGCAATATAGCGTAGACCGAGGACAGTTGGTGATACGGGAAGAGATGCTAATTAAGTGCGGCTTTGGTTATCTGATACACTAGACCTTTCGAAGATGTGATCACTTATCCCCCGACCCAAGATTTTCAGACCATCAGAGTAAACGGTAGCAGGGTAAAACATGTGGAAGAAACACAGATGGGTTTGCAAAATGCAAGACAAGTCAATTCACTGGGGACAGAACTACAAATAGCTCGACTTTAATTAGACGATAGCCAAGACTTACACATCATCCAGCATTTTGGTAGCCACCATGACGCTTGTCACCAGCAGCCTGTGCACGTTGAGAGAAGTGACGAGCAAATCGGGTTGCCTATGGATAAGACGATCAAGGAAGACGTAGCCGACGACAAAGCATGATGGACTGCAACTGGTATACTTGAAGATACGCTCCAAGTAATTGGCAACGCTGATGCTGGGTGCTCTTAACCCATGGAAAATTGTGAGCTTCTTCCCCTGCTGGGAAGGCGCATTAGAAAACTGTTCGTTCCTAGCAACAAGGCGATCAAGCACAGCCGCTAAAACATACAGGACCTTGGGAATCTCTTTGTCCGAAGAACTAGCATCATCATCAATATCAGGGGCTTCGAAGGTGAGTGAGGATGAGCCCTTGGAGGACGCGACTTTGCTAGAGCTCTTCACACTGCTGACAGCTAGCTGCATCCGCAACGCATCAACATCAGATACCTCATGTTCACCCGCCCTCCCATTCTCCCCGAGAAACCCTGGTGTTCGGCAAGCAGGCGGCATCATTCCCGACTTGTGCGCCAGCAACATAATCCTCCACCTCGTCTTCTTATTCTGTACCCAGCCTCAGTCAAGGGTATCCGTGACCCACTACGCTCAGGCGTTCTCCTACAGTAGTCGTGCGCGCAAGCCTTTCGCACTTCTCAGTTCCATTGAGCTCCATGACACTCCGTCCAAAAAAATCAAAAAAGTCCCAACAGTACCTCAACTAGGCTTTTGCAAATTCCTCCGCCACACCCACTCTCAAATTGCATCCAAACGGCGATCAAATTCACCCAAACAACCGCGACGCACCATCATCCTTGATTCTCTCCCATTCGCAAAAAAAAAGCCACCGGATTCTCAAACAACAAATGAGCACTCGCAGCACACTTCAGCACCCACCAACCCAACCCATCCTACCACACCTCACGAGAATCACAAAGCAGAATCCATCTACTCATCCTAGCGAACCGCCACGTTGAAGAGCAGCAAGAAAGGCAAACAAGGAGATCGCAAATTCAAAAAAATAAAAAATAAATGGGGGACTAAGGCAGGCTAGAGAGAGGAGCATCATGAGGTAGAGGGAGGGAGGGGGGGTTTGGGTGACAAAGAGGCCCCGCAGCAGGGACTGGTTCTCGCAAAGTACGAAACCTTTGCTGACAATAAACAGGTAAGATACTTGTGTCATATCATCATCCAGGGACTTACTCGGAGGGGGGGGGAAGGGGAATGAGAGGAAGGAATTGCTGACCACACGAAGGTTGGTGGCAGGGATTGGCAGCAAACACAAGCGACGATGTCACCACGCTTCTTCGCATGGAACCATAGAGATGGGGACACACCCCCCCCTGCGCCAATCCCTGTCGCCCATCGCACAAATAGGAAAAAAGTATGTTGCCAGGCTGCGACGAACATCCCAGCCATGACTTCTTCTTCCTCTACTTCTTCGTCTTCCCAGGGCCCGCCACCGCCATCGCCGTCGCCACCACTACCACCACCACTACCACCACCACTACCACTACCCTCGCTGAGGTGATAAAACACCCTCATCCACTCCCACTCTCACTCTCTTACCATGCTCGCCCCTTGCTACCCCCCACTCCCGCTTTCTCATTCACCGTTGTTGTTTTGTTTGTTGTGGTTTTATGGGCACAGTTTGTTTTGCAGTTCTTCAGTGGTTTGTGACTTTTCATGTGGCTTATATTATGGTGAGAGATGTTTCACCTAACTTTGGACACATGGAAAGAACATGAGTCTGTAACTGACATGTTCAAGTGGTTTATGGTATTCTACGACATGGGTTGAATAATACATTTTTGAGGTGGTGATGAGTAAAGATAGACATAAATTGTACATTTGTGTTATTTCAATTTGAAATAGGTGAATTGTTTTCAACATGAAGGAAGTTTTGGTAAGTTGGTGGGTGTAGAATATGATTCAACTTTTTTAATTGATAAAAAGTTGGTTCGTTATTGATTTTGTCCAATTTTTTTCATGTTTTCAGTTTATAAAAAATTGCACGAATTGTGTATATATGTATATTGTTAGGTAGTTAGTAAGTAGTGCTCAAATTATAATTTTCTTTATACAATTGAATGAAGAGTTAAAAACAAGTCTAAAAAACAAATAAAATATGAGAGTGATGCTTTTAACTCAAATTCACATTAAATAAATGTATTCAGAACAGATACTGTATGTATGCATGACTGTATATATATATATATATATATATATATATATGAAGATGCAATTTTTTCTTATTGAGAATGCTTTTTGATAACAACCAAAAATATTATAATTTTTTCCTGATGTATATGTGTTTGAAAAAATGTAATACCATGTGTCTGAAGTTTCAAATATTACATGTATGTATGTATGTACGAATCCAATACTTATACAAAGTTACAAGTTAAAAAGAGTTTAGTAATCCATATATATTTATATTTATATGTAGCCTTTATGGTAAAAAATTAAGCCTCCAACCATTGTAGAAGATTATGAGAACACCTTTTATGTTTTGACATAAATATTCTATGCATGAATACAATAAATTGGACGAGATGAAAGGAAAGTATAACCAAATCTATGTTATTATTTTTAATTCAAAAAAATAATAATAATAAAACAAACAAAAACAATCAAACATACACACACAACATATCAATTTATTAAATCAATTTTAGAGTAGGTTATCAAAATAATATGCAATTTAAGCTCTTGTATTCAATGATATGATTTTGAACTACCTTTAACTTATTTCAATTCATATTAGCTTGATTTGTATTAGCTCAATGCATAAAATTAAAATATTAAAATATATATACACACATATATTACTTTAGTTTTCAGTTTTCAGTTTTCAGTTTTATCTTTTAATTTTTAGAAGATTGGTACACAAAACATAATTTAAAGAAGTGCATTGAAAAGATTGCATGGATGGAAGATATAATTAATTCTGTCATCCTTTAGTAGAATCATTAATATTATTATGCAAAAAATGTTCAAATTCAAATTCAAATAAGTGTCCGACTTTGGATGATCAAATGATAAACCAATAGTCATGACTGGTTGAAGTCATAGACTATGCAAATATCTATTCAGTTTCTCGTTTGATTTTTTTCTTTTTCTTTCAACATGTTTCTTCTTTACTTCAAGTAATTCTGATTCTACGAAAAGAAGAACGGAAATAAAGATGAAAAAATCAGAATTTTTTAAAAAATATATCTTGTAAAATATAGCAATGATGATGAATAGCGTTAATGGAATTACCATGAATCAAACATGCACTCTGCCGATGCACGACGAAGTCCACATGAAAAAAACATCGAAGAAACTTTCGTAACATGAGATCTGAACAGCTAGAGCATGACGTTTCTGAATACGGTTTCAACAAGACTGTTGTGCATCTCTGACAAGACCACCGGACAATCCAAACATACGAGAGCGAAATCATCGCGCTCGGCATCATTCACACGGAGAGACGGCAGAAGCAGAGAAAATCTTCCTCGGAAACATGAGCCAGGAACTGAAGTGCAGGACGAGCAGTAGACGTGAGAGAATGCATCAAACCGGTGGGAGAGAGTGTGAGACCTTGGCCCTGGCATCCGCACGAGTCGGCAGCGACATGAGGCGCTTCTGCCTGAGAAGCCTACCCGCCTAGCTGTCCTGCCGCCCTAACCTACGATGCACGAGATCATACTGCTAAGACTAGGAACAATCTGCGACGCCAGACTCTGATGGACAAGCTCGTGTCCCACACCTACGGCACCGAGAAAGCTTTGAAACACAGTGTCCCCGGAATATTTCCTAAAGCACCACAACAACAACAAAAAAAAAAAAAAAAATCGAAGAATCATTCTAAATTCTTCCGGCGGAAGAGGGCCTTCGAATAAGTGGACGACGGGTGGCATGCTGAAGTGACGCTACCCTGTTATCAGCGGGAGAGTGTTTGGTGTGGGGAGGAGCTCTTATGAATGCCCAACAGGTGGCATGTTGTGAGCGGTTTATCGTCAGCATTGGGGAATATCACCTCTGCTTTTTGGATGAATTTTTTAAAATTTTGAACGGAAATGAATGGATGAACGTTTTCTGACACAAACTTTGTCTCATTCTTTCTTATTAATGACAAATTAGACCAGTTTACGGTGGTACTTAACGTGGTTGTTTTTTTATTATTAATGGGGAGATAAGGTGAATAGATGGCTACGTATGCAGCAATATTTTATATATAAATGAACTTATAATGAAAGTACAGTAAATTTGATAATAGCAAATTCATTTTTTTGGAAAAAACTTTTAGTTTTATTTTGGACACAGCCTTTTGGAAAGTCCCATTTTATTATTCTTGGTGTTAAATCATGCTTCCTGTTAGAAAGTGATTGAAATATATAAAAATGTGATATTTTTTAAATGTTAAACTGTTGTTAATATATATCTGTATATTGTGAATATCATGAAATTTAATATGAATACTTAAGTTATTTATCTATTCGTTTATTCATGACTTTTTTTTAATAAGAGATAGATATTGATACTTTTGAGCATTTTTATTTGAGATGTTTCTATTAATGCAACCCAAAATCAACCCATTATTGTTAATAAGATTACTGTATAAAAAAGAAATGTTAAATTTATTTAACATTTTGAAAAACACATCATCCATCAAATGCTAAAAATTGGTTAATACATTTATAATACCAAAAGTCATGATATTATTTATAAAATGTTCATATCTAGTTTAAAATTTAGTATTTTGTTTTTCTCTTTTTTTAATGCACACTTGATTTATGACTCTTGCAAATCTTTTTTTAACATAAGTTTGATTTTGACTTAATTGATCAAAAATGCTAAATATCCAAAGTAAAGAATGATATTTTTTGATAGAAAACTTGTTGACTCTATCATAATCTATATACAAGTATAAGAAGAATTGTACCATACTACGGTACATAACCTAATGTATCTTTTAAATATTATAAAAAATTATTCAACATTAAATATTGCAGGCCAAAACTAGCCATATATTGCACAAGAACTTCTATTGCATATGCAATACCAACTTGAATTTTTATCATTACAAAGACCAAATTGTCAAATAGATTTTGATAAAGAACCTCCTCTATTACTTTAAATTTCTTAGGAATTTTGTTGACATATGTTCTTTAATAGTTTGATAATAGAGTTTGGAATCATATCTAAATATTTGTAATTTTTTTATCTCAAACTCTTTAAATACATCCTCCTAAAATTTCTTTAAATTGAATAATTAATGTAATTCGTTTTTTTATAAATCATATATATAATCAAATCTTTTATTTTAAGTCTTTTAGACAAGTAGTTCTTTTTTGAAACTTTTATTGTTGTTATATACTACTATTAACTTATTTATATAAAATAAAATAATAATAAAAATATTATTATTCCTAGATTTCTAAATTTTTAAGATCTAAAGTTCTTCTTTGTAGGCATTGTAAGGCAAAATATTAATTTGTCTTCTTATTTTATATTTTTAGAGGTTTATTGAATCTATATAATTTTTAAAAAAATCACAAATTAAACTACTTTATTTTCTTATATATAAATATATATATATATATATATATATAAATTTTTTTCAAGAACTTCATTCAAAAAGTCTTTTTGATATCTATAATATAAAGTTTTGCATTTTGAATTATAACAAGTTTAAAAGGTGTGTAGATAGATATAGTATTTTTTACCAAAACAAAAGTATTATAGTTATTATTATTTAATTGAATATAGTATTTTACAACTAATCTTGTCTTATATTGCTCTAATAATCTATCTAAATTTTATTAAAATCTCAAAAGTTTACTTATATTCAGTTTTTTTTTAATCTATTAGTAAATATGTTATAACCAAATTTTTATTGTTGATATTTTTTAGTACTCTAAATCTATCATTTTTTATTGTGTCTACAGAATTTTTTTAATTTTATCTTTCATAAAAATATCTAGTTTTTCTATGATTATGCAAAAAAATATATCACACAAGTTCAAGGTATAAATAATTTTGAAGTTATCTAAACCAATTTGGATTTTTATAACTTGTTTTTTTAGGTAGTTTACATACTTGTAAACAAATCAGCATTAGTGAAGGTAGAATTAGAGTTAATACAATTATTGTAGCAATTTGTTTATAAAATAGACAAAAAATATAATTAAATACTTTTTTTAAAGAAATAGATCTAAAAACATGATGTTGTTGATTTTTGTTATAATTTAAATCTAATTTTTCATCTTTATTTTTACCATTAGATTTAGATATAAAGTCTAGAATTTAAATCTTAACAATTATTTTAAAATTTCTTAAATTTAACAAACATAAAATTCTTACTATTAACAATCAATTAATTGGCATCTTAAATATAATAGAATTTGAAGTCTTTTATATAGCCCTAAAAAATCTATTTCTTGCTTTTAAGATCACATTTCAAATATTTTTTATTAAAAATATATAACAATAAGTATCACATCTAAATATACAAAAAATTTGTTCAAATTTTTTTATATTCAACCATAATTTTATTATTTTATTTTTTATTATTTTATTTTATTTTATTTTCTTATAATTATGTTTGAAGCTTAATTAAGATGTTTTCCTATATGTTTTCTGATTAATAATGTTTTTCAATCATTAATTAGAAAATTTTTAAAGCTAAAACATGCAACTTCCACTTTCAAACAATGTATTATTTTTACAGTAAACACTATTATTTTGTTGAGGTATGTAATATACTTCAAGTAGCGCAAAAATAAACTAAAATGCCTTGTACATTGATAAAGATATGATATTATTGAGAAGACATAAGTACCATTTAAAAATCTTTTAAATATGTGAAAAAAAGCTTGTATTTCTTATCAACAATATCTATCTAAACCAAAGATTAACCTTTGATAATAATAACACAATAATAATACAATAATACAGATTAAAAAAACAAGTTTAACTTTTTATGTATATATATTAAATATATGTGAATTTTTTTTGTGTATTTTCTTTAGCAATTTTATCTTATGAATTGTTAATTTAGAATTGCAAAAAAAACCACTTTGGTTATTGCCATCCTCATAGCATTAAATTTAGAATATATATATATATATATATATATATATAAATACTTAATAAAATATAATGTATTTGATACTACAACCTTTAAAAGAGAGTCTTGGTGCTTGGTTATACTATTAGAAGTGGATACTAGGCAAAATGGATCTTCAAATGATTCATTTTTAAGTAATTATAATAGTTTTTTCTTTTTTCTTTTTTTATTTTACTTATCTTTATTCTATACAAGGGATATTATTAATGGTTAAATGACCTATCAATTATCTTCATGTGAAATAAAAGTTAAAGTTTTTTTTTTAAATGTCATCTAATAGATCTTAGATTTTATCAACTTTGGAAGTTGTTTAGAATTAAAATTCTTTTAGAATTCATTCTAAAAAAGAGAGTAATAGTATAGATACCTATTTTAGTTAAATAAATAGAAATAAATAGTAATAGATAGAAATAAATAGCAGTGGATAAAAATATATTAGGTAGATAATTCATATGTCAAAAAACATCAAAGAAACTTCTTAGAAGTAATTTAGATCTACAAGTGTACTATATGGTTATAATAATTTCATAAAATATTTTATATTTTTAAAAGTTAATACTGAAGTTGTTTACAAGTTATATAATTAGCTTTTAAGTCTTGTAATCTTTTAAAAGCCTCTACATGGCTTTTGTAACTAATGCATATATATAGATATAAAGTTTGAGGTTATTCTAAAATTAATCAATATTTTCTTTACTTTAATCTTAACTCAAGACTTTTATAGTTTTTTTTGTACTTAATATGTATTTAAGAATTTATGTTTGAAACAATAATATTAAGGTAATTGTAAAAAAATCTAAAAAACTAGCTTGAGAAGCTTACTCCTTATAAATAGACCATAGCTTAGATGAATAAATAATTTTATTTGTAAAGACTTCATTAGTTGTATAAATATAAAAAATATCTTTAATCTAATATTAAATATTTTATATTAAATTATATAATTATAATATAAATAAAATTAATCTAAATAAAATAAAAATATGAATTACTTGTATTTAGTTTATTGGTGATAAAATTTGAAAATAAAAGTGTTGAGAGAGATATTAAAAAAAATTAATAATTATAATAATAAAATGCACATTGACATACAAATCCACTTTAATAATAAGCTCCACAATTTTCTAGATAAACTATAGTGGCTTGATATTGCATTAGTAGTTGATAACATATAATTGTCATATTAGATAGTAGTCAATGCATAGCTATTATAACTTACCAACATAATATGTAGTGGGATATCACAAGTGTCTACATGTCAATTGGACCTTGATGGATAAATTAATTGTTAATGTGTTTTTACTAAAAAGTTTATATTGATATATTTTAAACTTGTATTATAAGAATCTAAAGTTGTGGCTCACTTCAAACAATTAGTTGTCTTCAATCTTCTTTGGTTAGTTTTTGAGCTTGCATGTATTTTGCATATGTAAACATCTATCCAACAATAGAAAATATTTTTTAGTATTTTATTAAAATGAAATGAAATTATACTATTATTGGTAAATTTTACATTTTTATTTTTAAATCAATGTCTTCTTGTTTTTATGGCTGAAAAAAATAAATACACATGATTTAACTATATAAATATATATATATAATAAAAGATAATGTTTCAATATATCTGTATTAATTTTAATTAGCAGTCTTGTTAAAGTATGTATTTGTTTCAAAAAAGTTAATAACTACTAACAAAAGAATGGTTATACCTACAGTTTTAACCAACACTAATTGATACACAAATGATAATTTTATGATGTCATGTCAAAAACCTTTTAGAAGGATAAGACTAAAACTCGGACAATATAGGATACTGATATGAATTAGTTTGATTTATCTTTATATTGGAATAAAAATGGAATAAAAAAACATGTTTTTTATTAGAAAACTTTTTCTTAAGAAACATATGTTTACTTCAAGTACAGATTTAACTCTCCTTATTGTACAAAACTATAGTTTGAGACATACAATCAATTTCATATGTACACACACGCATAAATTTACATAGATGTAAACAACATATATTTAAAAATAAGTTAAACATACATATTACACTCTAGTTTTTTAATTTTTATTTTTTCAATATGGATTTTTAACAAGTTACATATTCTACATCTTCTACACTAAAAGATATAAATATTTAATACCACATGTGTATTCTCTTCAAATAGTTCATTACAAGCTAGTATCATTAATTTATGAATATAACAAGAAAAGAAGGGAAAAAAGAAAATAGAAAAAAAATTGGAAATTTTCAACCCATATTACTTTTCCTTTGGCCAAAATCATGAAACGTAATCCAGCTTGAAACCTCTTCAAATGGTTCTTTGAAACATTACTTTTCCACGAAATGAACCAATCTTTTCATCCAGAAAATGCAAATGCGTACTCATACATCCACCATGAAAACACACCATCCACATCATGACCACACCGCCCATAATAATCATCCATCCACATCCATATAAAATAATACTCGTCCATCAGCATCCATCCTGCTCGACAGGGACCGGTGCACATCGGCTGGACAGGTGCCAGCTACGGGCAAGCAGGCACGCATCATGGCCCCGCATTCATCAACGGCGACGAGGCCGAAACGGAGGCCAAGCCGAGCCAAGTCGAACTAAGCCACGCTGCCCCTTCTGATGCCCCTTCTGCTGCTGCCTGAGCACGAGTAGGCCAGACGAGCGGGCACCGCGTGGGCTTCCACGCTCCCTCGCTTCATCCCTTTACTTCTCACCACCACCAAGAGCTTCACTCTAGTGCCTACCTTCCTCCCTTCCCTTCCGACATCGCTTCGTTTCACTACTCGTGCTTCTCTATTCGATCTCCCTTGCTTGGTGTCCCGCTCCGCCCAGGGCTCCTCCATCATGCCCGCCATGAATGGAGAGCGTCTCTTCACCTTCGAGGAAGGCGAGGAAGAGAGCGAGTATGGCTATGTCCGCAAGGTACTGTCCCTGCATCGATCACCCTGTCCTGTACCTCTAGTGGAATTCTGATGTAGGGGAACGAATCTGTTTGTGTGAGTAGTGGTGATGTCGCTTGGTATTCGGTGTTGAGGAGCTTGGAATGGTCAAGTGGATGCTTGGATTCGGTGTGAGAATTTATGGCAGTGTTATTTGTGTTTTTTGGTTCTGTGATGGATATCCAGAGGTGCGGTGAGTTCAGTTGAAGAATCATGGGTGTGTAGGTAACACTGTAAATGTAGCATTTATTTGTTTATTTTTTGTTTTTTTTGTTTGTTTTTGTACTATCGAAATCTGTGTCATTGTACTTGGATCGGTTATCATCGCGTCTTGATATTTTTATCATATTCTGTACTCCTGGTTAGTGTTTCGTTGAGTGCGGAGATTTCGGGAAGGGCGTGTGTTGGAGATTTTTCCTGTATTCTAAGGGCCTAGTTATTGCTGAGAAGCGCTTAGATTTTGATCCTACGAGCTTAGATCGTGTGTTTTTGAGTCCTGGGATTAGTCTACATATCGAATTTGGAATTTGGAATTTGTACGTGTGTTGACATCTCAATTGCTTTAAAATTCATTGAATATTCAAATTAGGGTTGAGGAGTGTAATGTCTGAGCTTCCTTTCGTGCATCACTATCTATAGAAACATCTAAGATCGTATGTGTGGGAAGCTGTCTCATATATTACTTTACAATTGAGTGATTATCTCTGTTCCGTCTCAAGCTCCCATTGATTAGTTACCCGGCTGTTAAGTTGCCGTCCTAACCGATTCTCTGGAGCCAAACATATCACCCTTAGTATAAAAATCAGCTGGACTTTTATTCACGCTCTTTAAATTGTTGAAACTTCTTAACGGAAATGTAAGTACGTTATTTTCGTGCCTCATAGTTCCAGAACATTTTTATGTGGCATCGTTCGTGCACTTGCACAAATACGTATTTTTCGTTCGTTCCGCAAGTTGATCTTGCCAACGAACACGAAAGTTGTAGTACAGTGTCTCATGGCCAACACACCCGCGTCCGATATTATTGATATGCATAGGAAATAATATAGCATATGGCCATTGCTTTGGATGATTCAAATGTGCAGAATTTGTAAAATATGGAGTCTTAGTCTTGTCATTTGATTATATCACCTTATTGAGCGATGCTGCATAATCATGTGTGCCGCATTAGACTAATAGTGCCGTATGGAGTAGGTTACTCTACAGCAGTATTCTGATAATGTATAAAAGCTCTGATGGTCTTTAAGATTTGGGTAATGCTCACTGTTACATTTAAATTGTGTCAGGTGTCCGGGCCAGTGGTGGTGGCTGATGGAATGGGAGGAGCAGCCATGTACGAGTTGGTCCGTGTAGGACACGATAAGTTGATTGGAGAGATTATTCGCCTTGAGGGTGATTCAGCTACCATTCAAGGTGCGGAGGTGCTTTCAGTTGATGAGATTTTTGGAATGAACGGATTAGTTAGTCCGAGCACATTCCTTTCTCCAATAAGTCTTTGTTGTCTCATCGGCGTTTACTTCGACAATACTCTGAAAACTGGCACGACTGTCAGTTTTGAAGCTACAGTAGTGCGGCTCTATTAATTTACCCTCATGGAGGAGTTTTTTTTTCGCAATATATAATAATGTTGGAGGTAATTGTGCAGTTTATGAAGAGACAGCAGGCTTGATGGTCAATGATCCTGTTTTAAGGACTCACAAGGTAATTTGTTCCAAAGTTTTGAATGTGTTCATTGACCCGTCTTTTAACTGTATTTTTATTTATTTTTTATTTTAAATAATGGATACGAGCATTATCAAACATCTCATGGTTTCACTATAAGCACCATATTACACCCTTCATGGTCATCGTTGTGCAATAACTAGGTGTTGGGCATGGATGCATCATGTATATGTTTATATGTGTAAAGCTATGTTCATATATTTCTTGAATGCTGCAGCCTCTTTCAGTTGAGCTTGGTCCAGGTATATTGGAGAACATCTTTGATGGAATTCAGGTATAGTTTCAACTCATCTTGACAGTAACGCTCATTATGACTTTTATGATTATAGTTGGTCTAACCTATTCTTGGATGCTCCTGCCTACTATACGAACACATTTGCATATACATATATATATATATGCCAAGTTGTATGTTTCGTGTACTTCTTGGTGCCAAAACATTGACGAGATGTGCTCATTGCTTTTTCCTTATTGTAGGATATTTTACTAAAATTTAGAAGAAACTTGAGCTAAGTAGTAAACATTATTGTGGCCGTCTGCTTGATGGAGTGAAATTAGCAAAGTAATTGTAAGATAATTTTTTCTTTGACATGACCTCTTTACTGTGCGCTTCTCTGTTTCAGCGACCTTTGAAAGCTATTGCACTTCAGTGTCAAGATGTGTACATCCCTCGTGGAGTTGCAGTACCTGCTCTCGATAGGAAAAGACAATGGGAATTCAAACCTAAAGGCTTGAGTAAGTTTTATACTTCGCTGTCCATTTTGGGCTTTTTACCAGTCTTTATACACCATGTATTGTCGGATCTTCCAATGATCATAGTAGAAAGATGTCCTCTTATTCCTACAGCATTTGCAATGTTTTAATGAAGCGCATTTTCATTAGAATGTTGGTCACAGTGCAAAAGCCTATCATTTGTAGTTCTGCTTCACTCTTGTGACTGCAACTTACATTTCTCATCGATTATTTACTAGGAAAAAATTAACCTGTTTTTTGTAAATGTGTTAGGTATTGGTGATGCGATTACGGGAGGTGATTTATACGGAGTAAGTATTGTTCCTCTCATGCTTTGATTGATCTGAGATTGAACTAGAATGACTTATTACAGCTTTCCCAAGTCAGGAGGTTGACCTTTGTTCTAAGTAGATTTATTGTGCTAGGACTGGGTATATGTCCCGGTATATGATGTTGTGCGTGCCTATTTCTAGAGTCTGCGGTATATGAAACTGGTTAACATCATGAAATTGACGATATTTTTCCTTGATCTTCATGAGATGTGCAGACTGTTTTTGAGAACAGTTTGATCGAACATCATGTTGGATTGCCACCTGGTGCTATGGGGAAAATCACTTACATTGCTCCTGAGGGAGAGTACTCTATACAGGTAAGTCTTTTGTGAACGCGTGTTTACAGAGTGTTGTGACGCATTTTACTTCGTTCAAAGAGGGAGTTATATATTAGACTATATCACATCAGGTTTCCTTTTGTTCGCCTTACTGTTCTTTATCAGAAGGGAACCTCTGTACATGAACTTATTGAGAACCTAATTTGGAAGATTTGATATGTGAATAGGATGAAGTTATTGAACTGGAGTTTCAAGGAGAAAAGAAAAAGTTCACCATGCTTCAGGTAAAGTTTAATAAATTGTCCATAAGTGCTCTCTTTGGGGATTAAATGTTTACATGAATGTCTTGCAAATATTACTCTTTTTGATAGTTATGCACTTTTTCTAGCTCAGACCTCTGCTCAAAGTATCCTCGAGTTTCTTGTCACTTTTAGTTTACCCTTTTCGAAATTATCTTTGTTCTTTATTTGTCGATTACTAACTGTGCTGTTTCTGTCCTGAAATTAGGCCTGGCCTGTGCGCACACCAAGACCTGTTGCTGAGAAGCTGGCAGCTGATACTCCGTTGCTCACTGGCCAGGTATGTGGATTTACAGATGAACGCAGAGAGTCTGTTGATGATACAAAGATAACTTGTTTGTTAACTTATAATCATTGTGGTTGCAAATTCATGTCTGAAGTGTATTTTTATGCTACTTACATGTGTGCTGTGAATATCTCAACTATTTTCCCTTTGTTGATGGTTGTCCCCTTTGCAGCGTATACTGGATGCTCTATTCCCTTCTGTTCTTGGAGGTACTTGCGCCATTCCTGGTGCATTTGGTTGTGGAAAGACTGTCATTAGTCAAGCGCTCTCCAAGGTAGTTGGTTGCATCTGTTTGGATTTTTCGTAGTTGTTCTTTTCGCATCATGCATTTTTACTTTTTCTTTTTTTGGTTGTGGTTTTAAGCTGCAGAAAGTACTGTTTAAAGTTGGCATGAATACTCTGGAACGAGGCTCATTTTTTGCACATTTGTTTGTGTACAGTACTCTAACTCCAATGCTGTCGTTTACGTCGGCTGTGGAGAGCGTGGGAATGAAATGGCTGAGGTTTCGTAATGTGACCATAACTCCTTGCTCAGTAATCAAATTTTTTCATCTTTATGGATGTTTACGAATCTGACTCGGGGATTCTTCCTATTGAAGTGGGGCATTTCATGAACGCAAAGTTTGCTTCTCCAAATTTATGTAATCAATTTCTTTGGGTTGTGATGTGTAGGTGCTGATGGATTTTCCACAACTGACGATGACCTTACCCGACGGTCGGGAGGAGTCCGTCATGAAGCGTACTACGCTTGTAGCCAATACATCAAACATGCCTGTGGCTGCTCGTGAAGCATCTATCTACACAGGTTTCCTCCCTTTTTTTTTTTTTCCCTCTAAAGTTTAACTGTTGATCGCTGCGGCATCTCATTTAGATAATCTCTCAAACGTTTTCATCACTTGCTTGGAATTTTCGCATGTAATTGCTACCTTTCTACATTTGCACTCAAGATTCTGTTTTCCGTTCCAGGCATTACTTTGGCAGAGTACTTCAGAGATATGGGGTACAATGTCAGTATGATGGCCGACTCCACGTCTCGCTGGGCAGAGGCCCTTCGAGAAATTTCCGGACGGCTTGTATGTTTTTGCGCCTTGTACTCTTATTAGCTTATTGTCGTTTTAATTTCTACCATTCAATTTCTTGAGGCATTTTAAGATTATTACAGTGGCTGATCAATTTACTTTTTATGTACATTGTATTAGCCTTTAGTCAGGGTATGAATGGAAGATGAGGAGGAAATGCTCTTCAGATATTATATTTTTCTTATTTGCAACTGTATGGCTGCAGGCTGAGATGCCTGCTGACAGTGGTTACCCAGCTTACCTAGCTGCAAGATTGGCTTCATTCTATGAAAGAGCAGGGAAAGTAAAGTGTCTGGGGAGCCCGAACCGTACTGGTAGTGTTACCATTGTTGGAGCAGTTTCACCTCCTGGTGGAGACTTTTCAGACCCTGTAACTGCAGCCACTCTTGGTATCGTTCAGGTTGGTATTTGCTTCAGAATATTGTGTTTTGCTCTAGTTATTAATTTTATGGGAAAAGCAAGTTATCTTTTAATTATGTTTCAACCGTAAGGACTAAAAATACGTGTGGATTCAGGTATTTTGGGGACTTGACAAGAAACTTGCACAACGTAAACATTTCCCAGCTGTGAATTGGCTCATTTCGTACTCAAAGTACACCCAGGTATGGCCTTTCCCTAAGCCGATTTAGTTCTGTTATTTTGGAAACAAAAACATCTTGAAATGTGTAAATTTTGCAAGTTGTACTTTCAAAATGACTATCTTTGATTCATACATACTCTCACACATTGTTTTTGCATTTATTGATTGATCGTTGCGTGCACTTGGTGATGAAAATTAATTGTTGAATAAAGCGTTGATTCAGTTGTTGGTGACGTATTTTTACATGTTTGGAGCATAAACGCTTGACGTTCACATATTCTTTGTTACAGGCACTTGAAGGATTTTATGAGAACTTTGACTCTGATTTTATTGGGATTAGAACAAAGGCTAGGGAGGTTTTGCAGCGAGAGGATGACTTAAATGAAATTGTGCAGGTAAGGCAAATGTAGCTTGCGCCACATTGTTCTTTCTTGTTTTACATGTTTCTGGTCAGAAATACTCGTATATTTTTATATTTTTTGTTTTTTTAATATTGGTTTCAGATTTTGTGCACACCGTCGAATTTATCTTAACTAACGTTCTCCATTTGGCCATTCCTGTCTACCCTTTCTGGGTTACAGCTTGTTGGTAAAGATGCTTTGGCAGAAACAGATAAAATTACTCTGGAAGTTGCTAAACTCTTGCGTGAGGACTATTTGGCCCAGAACGCTTTCAGCACGTGAGTTTAAGTATTTTGTTGGCTTCATTCATATGCCAAAGTATCTCTCCGTATGAGAAATATTACTTAATTGCGGTTGAATAAATTTAAGTAAGCATCGTGTACTGCAATGCACTCCGCCTTGAATAGATTTGGGGTGGGGTATCAACATACCTTGAATGTGATTTCGCATATGCGTATCTGACATGAGCTTCTCATGGGTGACAGTTATGATAAATTTTGCCCATTTTATAAGTCGGTATGGATGATGCGCAACATTGTCCACTTCAACACTCTTGCCAATCAGGTCTCGTTTTTCTCATAAATTTTAATGCGCATCAATTAGTTTTGTTTGTTACTTCTCTTTTTTTAATGGCTAATGTGTTGATTTTTATGTTTTCTCACATGGAATTTTTCAAAAAATCCTTGTTAACTTTTTTCTTTTTGTAGAACTGTAGTGAGTGTAGAACTGTAGCGAGTGTAGATATGTTTTGAGATTAATGGTCAGCATTGGTATCTTTCATTTAATAATTTCAAATCAAACGCTGTCTGCAGGCTGTTGAGCGAGCTGCTGGTTCAGAGGGGCAGAAAATTACTTACAACATCATCAAGCAGCGCTTGAATGATCTCATCTATCGCCTTGTGTAAGATGTTCTTTCACTTTCACGGTCCTCGTCGGAAATCATTGATTTGATTTGCTTTATTTATTTCCGAAAAAAGATACGTAAATTTTATTCTTCTGACTAACATAATATCATTTGAGTGGTCAGATCCATGAAGTTTGAGGATCCTACCGATGGTGAAGATGTGCTGACTGAGAAATACAAGAAGCTGTATGATGATTTGACGTCCGGGTTCAGGAACCTCGAGGACGAATATCGCTAATTCGCGAGGCTACATATGTTTCTCTTTTAGGCACTGCTAGATGAGTATTCCAATACTTTCGCGTACAGCGAATTCATGTAATGGTGTGCAATATATGAAAAGATTATCTGCCGCAAATAACGTCGCAAAGTTTGCCAAGGGGCTACGTCGTGCGATTGTCTCGTATATTTCGTTTGTCAGATGTATTGCTTCTTCGTTTTTGGTCTTGTTGATTCTGGTATGTGGAACTGCACGTTATGCGTCTGGTAGGAAGCTGTCACCAATCAAATTAATTTCCCAATACTAGAGGTTCTTAACAATCCTTTGTTCTGATTACAGAGATTACACTGCAACATTGTGAGGGCTATTTGTACCAAATTTAGTTGAATGAGTATTTGTCGTATTTGAGGTACCGGATGAATATGGAGAGCTGGCGTGTGAATAATAGTCCCTACGCGTGATAAATAAATAAATAAATAAATGTTTAGCCTGTTACATTGTATTTAAACGAGCATAATTCCTTGGCAAATGAGCAAGTTTGACTTGGTGAGTTTGTTTGCAGCAGAATTTGGGGTTGGAACAGTGGTCAGAAACTTAACCGTAGGCATAGATCCACTGAGCGACAGTTTCAAAGAAAGATTGTTGCACTTGATCAGGACGCAAGTAAAATTAGTATACCTGTTTGGAATATTTTGGAATGTGCGACTATCTAAACAGATGGGATTACTGGAGTCTTGTCCCAACAACTCAAGTGGTCAAGCATATGAAGTGGATGAGAATGATTCTAGCCAAAATAAGGAATGAAAGAATTTTATGGCATATTTGCAGTTGTCACATGAGGAAGGTATGACACGAGGAAGATGTGACTGAGTAAATCTCTCCAGAAAATTAACTTAGTCCAAGAGGAAAATAATGATATAACAAATAATAAATGAACTTAAGAAAATTAAATTTGGTTCTATTAAAAAAATATAATCTATTGGTTACTTTTTAAAAGTTAGGACAAGATTAGAGACATTATGAGTCTATATCAATGTTTCCCACAAATCATTTTCTTTTTTTCTTTTTTTTTTTTTGCTCCTTCAATAAGTTGTATTTTCATGTAGATTTTATAGTGGCACTATATCATTGCTCTGTTGTTTCTCTAAGAATTTTTTACCTACCAATTTTTATGTGAAATAAAACATCTTTTGCACTTTTCTTATAAAGGATATCCATAGTACATGGACGTTGGTAAATGTTCACTTAGAACAAAGGATAAGCAACAATCTTCTTGGTTGTTTAGACAATTGCATACCTTCCAAATTCTAATGCTTTAATCTAAATTCCTTATTCCAGATTCTAAATACTTAAATCTAAAATTCTAATTCCTAAATTCTACCTACAAAAGTATTATATAAAAGTATTGTATATGCAACTATTTCTTCTTAAATACTGAAAAGTAATAAATTGTATTAAAAAAAAAAATGCTAAACATCCATTATGTAAGACATTTACTATAAGAAAATTCTAATTTTGGGATATGAAACATTCTAACATGTGCTAGTTGATTATAACATGTGTTAATTGTATAATATACAAAAGCTAAATTTTGGGATCATAAATAATTTATTTGACCATTTTTTATTTGATTTGTATTAGTTAAGTGGCCTTTTATATAAAAACTCACTTTGAAAGGCCATGGTACAAAAGTCTTATCAAGATCCCTTATTTAATAAAGAAATATTTTTTTAAAAACTTTAGCTTTAGAATATAATATAAAATTAGAAGAGGTCATTAAATGGACCAAATCATTTTTTTTAATCACAAGTTTAAATATATTAGTTTATATTTTTATTTTAACAATTGTAAGAAGAATGAATATTTAATAACTATTTTTAATAAATTATGATACAACTTTCCAAATTTTTCTTAAAACTACTTCTTGAGATGGGTCCAATGAAAATTCTAATACACTATTAATGTAATATAGAAACAAAGTGCATTCTACTCCATTTTTTTCCTTAAAAAATCTTTAAATTAATTTTTCTAAAATCAAATAAGTAAAACTTTTCAATTTCAAGTAATAAAAAAATTTAAAAATTTACACCTTGTCTTTTAAACATAATACAAAATATCTCAAAAATACATAACAAGCTGTTATACTTAACATAGTAACTCACCACAATTATATTAAAAACAAAATTTAGCTTGAATTGTCAATAACAGAAGAAGAACTTCAAAACTACAATTTCAAAATGAAATTTTATTTCATTGAATCTTCTTTGATGTAAATGCTCAGTGAAGATATTATTAATTTGTTCTCTTGTGAAGGAGTATTTGATATCTAATTATTCAACAAGGATCTTCTCACAAAGGATTTGGTAACCTAGCTTGATGCGCTTTGCTATAGCATGAAATATATATATATATATATATAATATTTAATTTATAATCTTGATGGATGGAAATTTTATAAATTATACAAAATTTTATAATTTATGCAGGACTATAAAATTTTATAGTTCTTAGGTGATTTGAGCAATGAAGGAGCATGTCGATAATGTGGGATGCATAAGATATATATTGTAGTGGTAAAGAGATTTTTTGTTTGTTTCTTTCTACCTCTTTCACATTACTATTGCAAATATTTGTAGAAATACCAAAGTAAATGAAGTATTGTTATATGTAGGTGTTTCTTATATTTTGTGTCTTAATTTATATCTACAATATATTCACCTAAAATATGCTTACATTGCAACTACAATTATAAATTCAATAAACAATAAAGCCTCATAATTTGTATCTTATACAGTTTGGACTACAACCCTACTTTTTTACTTTGGTTGTTAATGGCTGCAATTGTATAGGATTCCTTTTTCTTTTAGCCTGTCATTGTAGATGGATATTCTATCAAAGAGCTTGTTTTTGAAGGAATTACAAACATGTTGTTGTTAATATTGTGAATTTTAAGCAAATCAGCTTTAAATTCTAGTTAGATTGTACATGTTTGTTGCAACATGATAATTAGAAATTGATACAAGCAACTCCTGTAAAATAGGTGGAAAAGAATTCATCCTTGTAAAATTTTTCTTATAGCTAGGAATTTCAAATATCTTATCATAATATGAAGAATATAAAAAAATAAGTATAAGAGAGCTGGCTAATCACTACAAATGTGTGCTACACTTTTCAATAGTAGATATTAAACTTGCAAATTAAATCCACTATTATAAAAATGGACAAATCAACATCAATCCAACCTTAATCTATAAGAATGGAGGAAAATTTTGTGTAACATTCAATATTCTAAAAGAAAAAAGGTTTAAGTTTAGATGATATGTTTTAAAGAGTGAAATGGATTTTGTTAATTTTCTTTATATGAAAAAAGTAAAAATACAGATGCAACAACATCAGTAATTTGGTTGATTGAATTAAAAGAGTTAATTACACAATACTATTGAGACAATATTTTCAACATAGATGAATCTAGGCTATTCTATAGTATATCTTTGAATAGAATAATTATTAGCCAGTGCATCAAAGGCACAAAAAAAGCCAAAGAATGCATCTCTATTCCATTTACGACTAACATTTTGGAAATCAAAAAGCTCTAGCCATTCATAATTGGTAGAGCTTAAAAACCATGTGCATTTAAAAATAATTCTAGCAAGCAGTTTAGATTCTATTACTATTTGAATACAAAAATTTGGATGATGTTTGCATTATTTATCAAATGGCTAAAACACTTTAATTGTAAAATGGGATGCCAAAAAGTTTGGATGATTCTTTTTTCTTGACAATTCGATAGCTCATAACTTGAATAGTGTTAAAATCTAAAATATCACATACTACTTCTTTTCTTCCAACACAACATCCATTCTCCAACCAACAGATGTCAAGATTATTGCTATATTCATACAATATTATTGATGCATTCAAATACACTTTGTTCTTCACAAATTTAAGAATAGGACCAATGATTCTTACAAAATCAATGTGTTGCAAGCAATATAGTCGACAAGACATGTATGAAATAAAATATCTTTAAAAACAATCGTAAACTATTAGAAACATACAGAGCTATTTAATATTATAAGTCAGTAAGATGAAAATGGAGAATTTGATAACAACATGGAGACCATTGAAAAAGACATTGAAGAAATAGTATTAGGTTTGAATGTCAAGAAGATGTTGGAATTTCTTCTTAACTCAACATACAAAAATAATGGAATATACTAGACATTTGACAATCCTCTACTCTTAATAATGCCAATACAGCCAAATTTAATAGCAATTTGGAAATCATTGATCTAATGACAACAAAACCAAAACCGTATAAGGAATGGCTTGCATATTGCATATGGCACTTCAAGAATTCAAGAACTCTAATATTAATATAAACATCAACTTGCAAATCTACCAAGATTTGCACAAAGTACAAGATTAGATCAATACAAAGCACAACAAATCACTTAAGAACTTAACTATTGACTAGTACTTTTGTAAAATATAACCAATATTATTGGAGTAAAAATTATCAAAAGTTAAAAAATTCTTCACTTAAATTATAAAATTTTACATTGTTTTTTTATTAATTATGCAAAAAGCAAGGTTATAAGTTTATGACCTAAGAACAAACTCCATTCCAAAAAATATTATGAGATAAGCAAGAAATAGTAGTTAAGGGGTATCAATTAAGTGGTATATATATATATATATATATATATACATAGATATAAAACTTTACTAGCACAACCACATGCATGACAGTTAGATTAACCGTGCTCAGGTCAATATCCTGAAGTCCTCTGTCGAAGCATTCAGCTCCGGTAATAGTGGTTTGCTACTCGTCTGTTCTCAGTTGAAGAGAGAGCAATCTTAAGTTGTTTCTTTAATGTTTTGCTCATACATTCGCTGCCAAGCTTTAGTACCTGGCCTCACATATAGCTCATGTCGTCGAGACACTCTACGTAGTCAGCATTAGCGAAATAGGTGTAGAAGAACAGATACAGAATTCGGGTGGTGAAGTTCATACCGTGAAGTGAGCCACACATACCGTGTGATTCTCTGAAGAAAATCGAGATGAGGTTTCTGTAGTGCTGGGAAGAACTGGGATCTGACGAACAGCCTATTTGAAGTTGAGTATCGTGACTGTCGAGTGGGTTAGATTCCCAACCACAGTTTTATACAGGTGAGGATAATATAATTGATGACTTTCATGAGCTGGCAACTTTGCACCTTGCTCAAACGATGTGGGTAGCGGTTTGTGTACTGCCACTACAAGCCTAGCAAACATCGTACTGTCATTATGCTGCAGAAAACTCAGCATTGCAGAAAACTTTCCGCTTGAAAACTCTAGCCTTCTATAGAAGGCATGGCCAACTCTGGTGAACCATTCGCTATCAGCAAAGGAAGTCCAGTAACTAACTCGCACTTGAACAAAGTAACAAGTTTGTGCCTCACCCGCATGCAACATAAATCCACCTCTGCAACCAACAGACCACTTGACAATGCATCGCTGCATGCAGCTCAGGACTTCTACACGACAGCTTTAGTAGTCCGCCCCACACATAGTTCCTGCTGCTACTGCAGCTGCGACTATTTGAAGGCGAGTTGCTTTTCAACGTAGAATCTACAGCTGTGAACTCGGTTTCCCACGTCCACCATCGCTTCTGCAAGGGTCGAATCCTCAGCGACAGTTTCTCCGTCTAATCCGCCGTCGATGCCTCACTGTGCAACAAAAATCAACATGGACTGAAGCATGCCTCACGTGTTACCGAAAGTGGGGTCCCTGTAGATCCCCACATAATCGAACCACGCGGTCTGGTCGCACTGTTCCCCATCGATCAGCCCAGGGGCGCTGATCCAGTCGGTGTCCTGTGTCTAGATTTTCGTCGCGATGCGGCGGGTGCGGCAATCGCCCATCAACGGCTCAGATTGGCCGGGTCAGAGTCGGTGACACAAGGAGGCCCAAATCCTGAACTGCAATGGGGATATTAGCCAGGATCTCACAATGGAGTTCAATTGGGTGTACTAGGATATTGGAATCATGTTGTTGCGTTTCAGATCATGTTCTTTTGTGTGTTTATTTAATTTTGTGACCCAGTTGGGTTAACTTATGACACTGCAATGGTGCATTAACAAGCATGGTTGGGATTTCACAGCTGGGGTTTGAATTGTCAACCACTTTGGTGCTATTTTGCACTTTTGGATGCAATTCTATCATTCTCATTAGTTTTTAGATCATGTTCTTTATTTAGTGTTTCAATACATTGTTGCTGTTAATCGTTCTTGATAACCCATTCTGAGTTGCTTATTAGTATTTCAATATTGAACTGTTGTGAATTCTTTTTAATCGGTTCATGGTTCGTTTACATGGTGTTGAGTTTCATGATTGTAGATGTTTTTGAGTTAATCGTCTGAAGCTTTGATCTGGTTCTGTTGCACTTGAACTTATGTGTGGTGATGTAAGTTGGTAAGGTTTAATAAAGATTAAAATGAAAATTCTACATGTGTGAGTGTGTGTATATGTACAAAAGTTTGTGAAAAGTATCAAACTTTTGTACATAATAAATAACATGTTTAAATTCAATATATATATTTTAAAATTTAGCATTAATTATGATACATTTTTTCCTTTTTTGTAAAACATGCTTGACATTGATATCATTTTAGTTCAAATTACAGTCTATGTTGTTGTTGTTCTTCTTATTAAGATTCTTTTATGGTTTTTGTGGAAAATAAGGAAAATTGTAATAATATTACAACCTTTTTCTTGCAGTTCTATTTATGATTTTGCTATTTCATTGAACTTTATGGATGCTTATGCTAAAGTTTAATGAATTCTTTATTTTTTGCTATTTTCCAACAAAAAAATAAAGAATTAATTGTAAAGAATTCATTGTAAAGAATATTTCAAAATCAGTTAATACAATAACTTTTAAAATGTTGGAATTTAATTATATGAAAAGAATCTCCTATTTTTGTTAATGATAAATTTATATAATTTATATATTTATAAAATTCCACATTCTTTTCTAGTTCATTATATATATATATATATATATATATATATATCAATTTGGTGGGCTTTAAATAAACCTAAAATTATTCTTTTCTTATGTCTCAAGTTTATAATCTGTTATGAATTTAGAAAAATAAGAGTACACATTCAATTAAAAAATAAAGTTTGTTTCAGTTAGATATTTATACATTTGTATATATTCAGTAATATTTGTGTGTATACAACTGATTCAAGACAGCACACATATATAGATATGTGTGTGTGTGTGTGTGTGTATATATATACACACACACATTCATACATACAAATGAACTAGAAAAGAATGTGGAATTTTATAAATATGTTTTATCAGACATAAATTTGTTTTTGACAAATTTTAAGTTCATCAAATTTTTCAATTTATCTTTGACATTTACAATCTACTACTAGAAATTAATAATTTTAGTACAAATTTTTTACATTAAAAAAAAAAACTATTTTAAGTTAGTGATATATAAATGAAATAAGTATTGAAAAAATTATTAAATTAGCATATGATATGTATTTATTCATATTATTGGCCTATCATGAAAACCAATATTATAGTAATAAAAAAAAAGGTTTTTGCAGTTTATTTACTACAATAAGTTGTATAAATGTAAATTATTTTTCTTTCAATGAAGGCATTAGAATGCAACAACAGAAGTTTTTAATAAAATTAAACATGATTTTGCTGTAGTTTATGAAGTTAAAATATCAATATTTAATTAAGCATGTTAGATCAAATGGAGTTTTTGTTGTAGGTATAATTTTTGAAAAATAGTATATTCTTTTATTTCTTAACAAAAAACAGGATTTTAAATATTAGATTCTAAGAGATAAATATAAAATGTGGTTGCAAAAATAAAATTTTATATTTGTTTAATATTTCATTTATCACCATCCAATACATCGAATTTCAATTATTAAAAATGAGAGATTTGAATCATTTAATAGCTTTTTTTGAGATAATTCAAAATTTAACTTTCAACTCCAAAAGATCAACTGTAATATATTAAAACAACAGTACATGAAAAGGTGTGATTTGTAAACTACTTGACAAAAACAAATTATCATAGTGGTTTTTTGAGGAATGAAATGTACAAATTATTATACTCAATTTTCTATTGTGGAAAGAAATAAAATACTTTAAATGGTAATTAGAAACATTCTCAAAAAATACCTTTGATTTTAGCTTTTCTTGCCATGTCTTATGCTTTAAATCAATATTATTAAGAAAGTACATTTTTTCAAATTGAAAAATTAATTTTATTTAAGATGAATACAATCAAATGAAATATCTGCATAACTTTGACATGAAATCATTGAAAACAGAGTCATTATTCAAAAGTGTGACGTGGATTTTGAAATTTTACAAATAAATACAATAAAAGATAAAAATCAAGACCTACAGTTCACATCATCAAATATGATCCCACACAACTTGATGGAAAAGAGCAATTAAAAGTTTATTCAATTAATGGGATGAATTTTTTTTTCACATTGTTTAGAATTATTCAGAACAAATGCTATATTCACAATTGTTTTTGAAAATATTGTGTTCAATGAGACTGAAAAAATCAGCAATCTCATTTTGTGATAATTATAAATGAGAATTTGAAACACTCCTCGATTTTCTGTTACTTCACTCTATTGAAAAAGTCTTATACTAGTTTTCAATTTATTCTATGCATTCAACAAAACTGGTATAATCACTTTAAACAATCTTCAATGTAAACTTCATACCAATGATTCATCATTTGAGGTGGGACTTTTTAAAGAGTTCATTTTGTTAAAAAGAATACAACATTTTGGTTTTAATAGTTGAAATCTTTACTAAATGGAGAAAAGACCTAGTTTTCAACGGGCTACAACTCCATATAGTTTTGAAGAGAATCTTGTGGAAAAAAGAAGTTGCACAAATCCAAGGAAAAGAAATTCACAAATAAAAAATGAGAATAATAAGAAGTCATGTGCCCAAAAGAATGTTGATCTACTTGTATTTGAAAATCATAATGCAACTCAAGTTGCCATTGATATTGATAAAGAAGTGGCAAATAGACAAATGTTAAGAGCTTTTGAATCTAGATTAAAAGGAACATCTCGTGATAAGGAATCATTGCTAGAAGAATGCAATACATTAAAAGAAGCATTGGCTGACCAACGCTATCATTTACAACTTCATAAAATTCACCATGAAACGCTTCATATTAAACAAGAGTATTTTACTTGATTGATTAATTTATTTTTATTTTGTTTTTATTTCACATATGTATGTCTTAAAAAACTGCACATTAGTAAAACGTAATATATATATATATATATATATTAAATATTCTTGTGAAAAGATGTACTTATTCAAATTCATGAAATGTATAATAAATATAGAAAAATTTGTGTAGCTCAATTAGTTTTGTTTCAATTGAAAAAAAAAATACTTTTAATAAGTTATAAATTTGATTTCATGCATTTATAAATAAATATTAAATTTTATTCTGTATTTAGGAAGATGGAAGTAATAATAGAAGATTTAGAAATTGCTCATGGATTAAAAGCTCCACGTACAGGAGATCCATCTCATTTGAAAGCTAGATATTTAGGTTTGATTTTGGTTATATTTTTAAATCATTAATTTTTATATCAAATTTTTTCAAATTTTTTAAGATGATTATTATTTTAAACATGAATTTAACATTTAATCTAATATTTAAGATCATTGTTTAACTATATACATATATAATTAAAAATATTTCAAACTAATAGAACATTAATTGATTTAATATCACACTCAAAATATCAAGTAAAAATTCAATAAATAATCCTTTTTCATTTTCTGATACTATAAATATAAATAAATACCAACAAAAATTTGTTGTATATTATAAATTCAAATGCAATATCCTAGATATATATAATTTTCAAATTTTTAAAATGATTATTTAATTTTTAATCAATTGACATTTTAATGTTATTCATATTAAAATTAGTTTAACCAGGATTAAAGTATAGAGTGCAAGTATACTTTGCAACATTGACAATATTACAAGATGACCTTAATGCATTAAAAAAAGATGGTCAAGTATCTCTTACACAAGTAAGATATCTGCATACTTTTTATTTAATATATTTATACAATTATAATATAAAATTTAAGTATGATCTATTATTTGGTATTATAAATAAAATTCAAGTTTATTAGTATGCATGATGACTTTTGTGTATTTATGCTTATATCAACAATTAGAAATCTATGTAACTTAACAAATAATATTTAAAATTTAAATTAAAGCATTAAAAATATAGGAAGCTATTGCAGAAAGAGATGTATTTGCAAGTGAAACAAGGAGATTGCAAAAAATAATTCGTCAGTTGCGGATTCATTATCATAAAATTTGTGAGGAAAACAAAGAAATTGCATATCTTTGTAAACAAGTGGATAATCTGATCAACTCAATTAATGATGCAAAAATAAATATTATTGTAAGTTCAAATGAAACGTTTGTTTGATTATGAGAGATTTGTTATATGGTACACATAAGATTAAGAATTTAGAAGTATTTAATATTGAAATTAAAAATATTATCCTGAGCATATTTTATATATCGACACATTTATATATCGATATACATTTATATATACATTTAAATGTATATGTTTATACATTTAAAATCGATAATTTACGTTAAGTTTTTAGAAGTATAAACATTTTACTTGATCTTTTGGTTACGGATACAGTTAAATTTATTACATATTGGTTTGATTAAATTTTCTTGAATTAGGATAAAACCTTTAGCATCGAACAAATGAAAAACGATATTGCAAAAACAAAATCTGATGCTTCAGAAGCCCATCGAAGTACGAAACTTGCACTGTCGAAAATGAAGGATCTCGAGAATCATAATAATGTGCTGAAGAACATACTTGTTCGTGAAAGAGATGAAACAAGCCGTATTCGAAAGCAGCATATGGTGATTACTGAACGAATTCGAAACATTCGAAAAGAAAACGCTGATAAACTTTTGAAAGCAGCAGCATCTGCAGGTATTTCAGCGGCGAATGCACCTAAAAAAGCTGGTAAAGGTGGTACGAAAGGAAAGTCAAAAGACAAATATGATGGTCTCTCCGACTCGGATGTTTCTACTTCTTCATCACTATCTCCATCCTCTAAAATGCTTGATTCTTATGCTTCAACGTTACCTTCATCACCAACTAGTCCAACTTCAATATCAAGCGTTACTGGATTAAATAATGAGATAAATCGAATTCGGGAAAATTACCTCAAATCAGTCGAAACTGCAGCAAATGTTTTTGTTGAAACAGCGCCTGGATCTGAATCATTGAAAGGAAAACCTCATGAAGCATTTACATCTGTAGATGATGACCACTCAAATTATGAAAGGTTTACTGAAAGCTTCCAAAAAGACGTAAGCAAAGCAGAAGACACGTTTTTGGCTATGATGGAGAAGATGGAGTATGGTACAGTGCGATCTAGGAATAAGAGTGCCGCAAGGGGTAATTCAAAGGAAGATACACTGCGAAATTCACAATCTGATGTTAAAAAATGGTTGGAAAACTTGACAATTGAAATTGATAATAAGACTCTCAATGCGAGCGACTACATTGTTGACTACACAGGTTTGAAGACAAACGTGAAAATTACAAGTCATGATAACTCTCCTGAAGCAATCGCAAGAAAGGAGGCTGAAAAAGAAGCGCAGAGGCAACAAGAGCTTGAAAACGAAGCACAAAGACAGAAACTCGTAGAAGAATTAGAAGCAGCGAAAAGGAAAGCAATTGAAGAGGCCGAAGCTAGACAGAGAGCAGAAGAAGAAGTAGAGGAAGCCAAAAAGAAGGCTGCTGAAGAAGAAGTGACCAGGAGAGAAATGGCGAAGGAAGAAGCTACTAGAAGACAAATTGCCGACGAAGAAGCCGCCAGGGAAAAGGCTGCAGAAGAAGAAGCACGAAGGCAAAAAATAATTGAGGAAGAAACACGAAGGCTAAAAATGATTGAGGAAGAGGAAGTACGAAGGAGGAAAGCGATAGCGGAAGAAGAAGCGCTAAGGAAGAAAGCGATTGAGGAAGAGGAAGCCGTGAGAAGGAAGAGGTTGATAGAGGAGGAAGAAGCTGCCGCGGCGAATAGAATGGCGGAGAGTGCAGGATCAAGAGAGACAGAGTTCTTCAGCGAAGGCATGAAGACGGATATAAAGCATGAGATTCGAGATGTCCTGCTGCACTTGGAGACTATCTCCGACACCATCAACAAGAAAGCCTCGAGCTCCTCCGCCCCTTCCTCCGCTGCCTCCCCCTCCGCCTCCCCTTCCTCCGCTGCCTCCCCCTCCGCCTCCCCTTCCTCCGCTGCCTCCCCCTCTGCCTCCCCCTCTGAAGTTCCTGAGGATGCCCTTCCATAACACGCCGTTGAAGCCACGCTTGGTTTGACGCTTGGTTTGACGCTTGGTTTGACGCTTGACTTTGAAACTTGGTTTGACGCGTAAGATTTCCATGTGGTAGATTCACTTTTCAATTCATTGTCTAGTTTTTCTTGTACACTTTGTTTGGTATGTTGTGGAGTTTTTTTTTTTTTTTTTTTTTTTTTTTTTAAATTAATTTATAATAATTGTACATTATTTCCAAAGATTTTATTATTTTATAAAATTTGTATTAAATAATTCAATTTTTAAATAAAAAAAGATAATAAATGTGAGAATAGTTTCCAATGTAAAAAAAATAACCAAAATTTTCATCACTTCACATGTGATGTGGTTTGAATTTTTGAAGTTTCAGCATCTCAAATTTGAAATTTGAAATTATTTAATTAATTTATAATATAGCTAATTTAAAATTTATTAATCGTTTCATATTATACAAAGATTAATCAAAATATTTTTTTTAATTTTAAAAATTTATTTTAAAAACTGTTATGTTATGTATAAAACACACAATTAATAGCTTGACATTTAGTTTGGCTTGAAAAATATTTATCAACTAGTATGTTATAGAATTTTTTATTTATTTTTACATAGAATCATATTTTCTCAATAAAATGGTTTAGTACAACTTTTATAAACCAAATCATGATACTTTTTTATTATATATATATATATATATATATATATCTATATATTAAAAAGACAAATCTATTAATTAATTAATTATATTTTAAAATAATAAAATAATAAAATATTATTTTTAATTAATTAATTAATATTTTAATATTTTAATGAGGTGAAATGTATTTTTTTAATACATAGCATAAATAGTACTATTTCTTAGAATTTATTTTAGGTTCACTTTCAAAATATGGTTTTTACAAAAAATTTAAAAATTATTTCAAATTTGCTAATATCAATAAATGTATAGAATTTGAACTTCTCATATTTTTTTATAATTATCAAAATTAAGATTTATTTTTTTGATATTTAGAATTATAATAAATAATAAATAAAATGAAAAATATAATTTGGTTCATAAGAATGCTCTTTCTTATTTTAAACTAACTCTAAAAATCAAGTTTTCTAACAAAATAACTTTTATTTACCAAACTAAGAATCTTTATGAGAATTATAAACAATGGCTTTTCAAAAGTAACTACTAAGTTTAAAAAAACCATGAATAACTAATATTTATATTATATATATATATATATATATATATATATACATGAAATGATAAAATAAAAAAATCAATACAATTATTATCATAATTATTCTTACAAAAAATTTCAAATAACATGTCTAATAAGTTTTGATCTTCTAATATATCCACATATTAATAAAGATGAAAAATCTATAAAATTATTTTTATAATTATAAAAAATATAAAAGAATATTTTATTTTATATTACCATCTTGAAAAGTATTATTGTAGTATTTCAATTTTGATAAAAATATAAAATAAAATAAAAACTTACTTAATCCTATTAATTAGTTTTTTAAATACTATAATAATACTAATATCTATGGATTGGATTTCTAATGTTATATTGGCAAGAAGTATCAATGGCTCAATATTTGTCAATTCCAAATCTCCTTTGGTATGTGATAGAGCATTGCCCAATAGAAGCAATACTTTCTTGCTAGACATTTTTATATCATTGTCAAATTTTTGCAGCTATTTTCAAAACAAAAGTCAAATCATCTAAGCTTTTTGATTATTTTGGTAATAAAATCTAAGTTGGTTATTAGTTTATTAATTGAATACTTATAACTTTGCAACATGTCTAATAATAAAAAACTCTCTTTGATCAAAACTATCTACATCGGTGGTAAAACCAATTATGATTTTGGTTTTATTTTCTTAGAACCTTCAATTTGGCATTGGGCAATGATTTTGTCAAATATCATGTAGTAAAATAGTCTGGTTTAGTCTATATTGTATACATTTTGGGATTCATATTATTCTATCTTTGCTTGTAATACAAGCATCTTAAGTTCAATGGTTGTATTATCAACAAAATCATTTTGAATATGTGACTTCATTCTTTTGAATCTATGACAATTTTGGAACTTGGATAGCCAACCATTGGAAAATTGAAGGGCCTTGTTATTGCCAAATTGGTTGGCAAAGTTTTGTATTATTTTCTATATAAAATCACATGATAAAGTTACTTAGCGAGCTTGATATTAAATCATCCAATTTGCAAGAGCAATATCTAATTTAAAATAAATAGATATACTAGTTTATTTTTCTACAAGCTTGGCTTATTCCATATTCTTATATTTGCTTCTCTTCATCAAAATATTACTAATAATGCCATAAGATAGAGCTTTAAATAAGCTAAACTATTATTTTGCTAATTCAGCCAAATCTTTTTATAAGATTTCAAAATGAGATTGTTTGTACTCACATAGTTATAGTTGTTACTTGTTAGTTAAATTTCTTATAAAAAATATATATTATTATTCATTTAAATATAATCTTATATAATTTATTTATAATTTAATATTAAAATTATCATTTATATAAATATGATATATGTTAATGATACAAGAATACAGAGCAAGAGACTTGAACTAAAACAAGGTTTAAAGAAGAGCTCATATCTTTAAAAATCTTTCTACATACACAAAAAATCAAGAATATACTGTACTAATAAAATTATATATTTTATTCTCTATTTTTGGATAATAGGTTCTATTGGTCCTCGAAGAAATTGCCTATGGCCTTGAGCTAGTACGTCCATTGTTAAAATATCACATTCAAGGATTTGATCTTTATTGTGACCTTCAAAATATCCTCCAAATAAGATGTCAAGCTTAGAAGGATTTATCTTTCTAAATTCAAGTAATATTACTAAAGCTTAAACATTAGAATTGAAACTTGTATATTAGATGTTGCTCCTAATGGCTCAAACCATGGTTATACTTGGCGCTAAAATATATTGTCCTAACTTTGCTCAATTAAAGGCTGTAAAAATTGTACTGGTTTGTTCTAAGCTTGCGTAGCAAGTAAATCTTTTAATACTTATTATGCTAAATCTTTTAATACTTGAAGATTGGATATGGTATCTGATTTGCTTCTACCATTTTATTCTATCTTGGAACAAATGACTACATATTGATGAAGGTTTTAGTATAATTCTTGTCTTCTTATGAGTATTTTTTGGATCTAATCTTTATTAAGAAATTATCATCAAACATGTTTGGATTTGTGGGAATAGAATCAATGAAATTCATATATCTTTTTAGGTGCATTGGCAAGATTTTTGACTAGTTTCTATGTACGCTCATTGATATTATAGCCGTACTAATAAACAAGATATTTCAATTTCTTCCACCTTTACTATGAATCCAACACCTTTTTGATCTTGTATTCTTTATGATTTTTAATTTCAATACTAGGTGGCAATTCTTATATTTTCTTTAGAATATGTGACTCTCTATAAGATTCTAAAAGAAAGACATGAAAAACTAGATGTACCTATATAAAAGATGATAATTCAAAGTAATATGCCATTGGATTAATTTATTTTTAGATGAAAAATGGTCCTAGTCTTTGATAGTCCAACTTATTGCATGGCCACTTAGTTTTGATGTTTTGTCAAAAAAAGTCCTATTTTATTTCTAATATAAAAAGCAAATGGCTGATTCTTAAATTTATTTGCATATGCCTTGTAAGTATCTTGAGTTGTTTGCAATTGAAGCTTCAAAGTTGTTTGGTATTGCGATAGAAGCTTTGCAAATCCTTTGACTATTGTATTATTGTTCTTTGGCGTATTTTATAAATCAAACTTCGGATGATATCCATAATTAGAATAAAATAGTATTTATTGAATTGAGGCATGAATAATATTATTATATGCAAATTCTACTAATGGTAGTTACGAGACTCAATTGTCTTGTTGATAGTTAATATTGCATCATAAATATTATTTCAAAATTTATTTAACTTATTCTATTTGATCATCAGTTTAAGGATAGAAAGCCAAAGAAAGTTTAATATCCACCTTCAATATTTCAAAAAGATATCTCCAAAACTTAAATATAAATTGGGATTCTTAATTGAATGCAATATTATCCAATAGACCATCATATCAATATATATTGTCAAAAAAGAGCCTTGCTGTTTCTTCACTAGATACAATCTTCTTTCAAAGAATAAAATGAGCCATCTTTGTGAATTGATCAACTACTACAAGGATGCTATCTAATGAATTAGTAAATTTATAAATTTGTAATGAAATCCATCAAGATAGAAGATTATGATTGTTTAGGAACAAATAAGGATTGTAAGAATCTATAAAAGCGATGTTAAGGATTTTTGGATCTTAAATAAATATCACAAGAGAGCACAAAGTCTTTCACAGCCTTCTATATTTGAGACCACTAAAAATCTCAAGAAATAAGTTTCAAGGTCTTATTAAATCCAAAGTGATTTGTAGTTGGAAAATCATAGCGAGATTGAAAAATATGCAATTATGTAGGCTCTTTTAGGATATACAAATATTCTTCAAAGTATAGAAGGTCTTCTTCAAGCTTAAACTTGTTAGCATTTTCATGGAGGTGATGCTTGATATTAAGGGCCAAAGCATCATTAGTGGTTGTAGTACGCACCTTATAAAGGAAATTAGAATCAATAGATGTTGATGTAATAGTGGCGCAAAGACAAAATTGCTTTGATTTTAATAAAATTGCATATTATTGATCAAACACTGCCTTTTTTGTCTTTGGTACAAGATATGATCTCCTTGATAAAATATCAGACAATCCTTATTGCTTCTGAGGTTGATAAGTGATTACAAAGTTAAATGGAGATAATGACATATTCCATCAAGTTTGGCAGTAATTAAGAATCTGAGCTGATATAAAATATTCTAAATTCTTGTGATCTATATATACAATTATAGGATATATTATTCTTTCAAAAAAAATAATACCATTCTTAAAAAAAATCCACCTTAGTAAGAAGCTCTTTATTATAGATTTTATAATTAATTTTGGCAATAAAATTTTTTTGAAAATAAAATACAACAAGATGAAATTTATTGTCTATATCCATTTGTGAAAATATAGCCTCTAGTACAAAATCCAAAATATTAGTTTATATATAGAATACTTTTGTAAAGTCTAAATGTATTAAGTTTGAGACTATAGTAAATGCCACCTTGAGGTTTTAAAATGTCTTCTTTGCTTGAGGCTTCCATTCCAACTTATTTTTGTATATCAATCAAATAAGAGGGGCGACAATTTGAGAGTAAATTTTAATGAAGATCCAATAGAAGTTAGCAAATCTAAAAAAATATTGTATGTCTTTCACAATCTTTGGAATAGCTCATTGCATAACCGCCTCTATCTTTTTGAGATCCATCACCAAACCTTCAATTAAAAATTTAAAAATTCTATCTTTGATTGATGAAATATATATTTCTCTGATTTGGCATACAAACCTACATCTTACAACTTTTGTAATATCAATTTGACATGTCCCTTATATTCCTCCAGATTTTTCAAATAGATCAAGATGTCATCAAGATAGATAACGACAAACTTGTCTAGATGTTCTTAAAAGATGTCATTCATTAAATGATAAAAGATAGCCAGTGCATTTATTAGTTTAAAGGGCATGACATTATATTTGAAATGTCCATACCTTGTTCAAAATGCAGTCTTCTATTTGTCTCTCTCCTTCATCTGTACCAAATTGTATACTTCACAAAGATCTATTTCAGTATATATCTTGACTTGGTCAAATTGTTCCAAAAGTCTTGAGATTAATGGTAGTGGATAATGATTATCTTATTTAATCTCCAATAATCAATTCTTATACGCAAAGAACCATCATTCTTCTTCACAAAGAATATAGGTGCATTTGTTGGAGACTTTGAATGCCTAATGAAGTTCAATGCCGAAAGCTCATTTTGAAAAAGATTATAAATTAGGCCAAATGTGGTTGCATTTCTTCATGAAGATCTATAGCATAATCATATGGTTGGTGCTTTGGTAATATATTAGCATTCTTCTTCTAAAAAATATCTTAAAATTTACTATATTGCTTTGAAATATTTGCCAATAAAGTCATATCTTTTTTAATTGGAATTGCATAAATAATAAATAGTGTATTTTTTTTGGCAAATCTTATAAAAGTCCTTGCTCCAACAAATAAAGACTTATCAACTCGTATCTTTTTATGAAGTTTTCTTATAAGAATTTTTATTAAAAATATTATTCTTTACAACCTCTAATCTATAGATGGATTATATTTTTTTAACAAAGAAAGTTTGAGAATAACAAGATTTGAAGGAGTCTTAATATTGAATATAATTTGGCTACTATGATCTTTAAATGATACTTCTATAGGCATAGTTTCATGGATGATATTATTAGAGGATAAAGCTTGTCCATCTATTACTTCTATATGAATAGATTTGGATTTTTGTATTAGAAAACTTTTATGAACCTTAGCAAATGCCTCATCTAAAAAATAAGCAGATGCTTTCAAATCCAACAAGATAATTGTCTAAAGCTTCTGAGGGCCAAAATACAAAAGAATTATAAAATAACAAGCAAGTTGAATAAAAATAGAAGAATCTAAATAGTTTTGTAATATTGAATTATTTAGCCCCATGGTCTCTATTGTGGCTGAATATCCTTATTTTTTCAAATAATTGCACTCCTAATTTTGGTGATGTATTGATTTTGTTTCTTCAAACAATTATTAATCTTATAGCTTTCTTCACCATAATACAGGCATAGACATTTTTTCATACGATGCTTCTTTTTTTGTGGAGTAAGAGGTTTAAAACATATTGCATTAAGTTGCATATCTTTTACTTCTGAATGTGAATTTAAAATGCTTGCCAATATAATAGGAGTATGTCAAATTGCGTATTGTTTTAATGAAGTCCATGAATGTTGATCCTAACAAGATTGGAATAATTAATTATCATATTTTATGGTTTAGCTAATGGCTTCATTGAGTGATTAAGAATCGAAAAGCAACAATAACAAATCCTTCATATCATCTTTTAATTTCTAATAGAATTGATTTATTAAGGTTTTTTTGTTCCAATTGAAATTATATGCTAATTACCTAAAATTGGATATATAGACTGATGCAAAGCGTGTTCTTTAATGCAATGCTTGAATCTTAGCTATTGTCTAATAAGCCTTGTCATATTTTCTAAATGCTTCTATGAAAATTTTAAAGTTGCTCAAAATTGTTGATATCTTTTCAAACAACAGAGCAAACTATGATAATACTTGTCTTGTAAGCAAGGTACCAACCAATCCAACCCATGATTCTTCTATCAGATAAGTATCCGGTTGCAAAACTATTATCAATCAAATTTGGTTGACAAACCTTTAGAACTTTGAATATATACTATCATATTTTTTCAAAAGACTAACTTGAGACTCTTTTTGTTATTGAACAAGTAGAATTCTTTGGCATAGCATAGGTGATATTATATCTTCAAGTACAAAAGTTGGATGTGGATGCAGTCTAGATTGTGGTGCTCTAGATATTATATCATAATAAAATTTTATAACAATTCCTTCAATTCCTACAATTTTAGCAGATAATATAATAAGAGTACTTATAATGGCATCTAACTTGGACTCACAAGATTTAGTCATATTAATATCTTGACTTCTAGCCATTTTAACAAATAAAAAATAAAAAATGAATCTATAAGAAGACAATATCAATTTAGAGGAGAATAATCTACAACCTCTAAAACACTTTAAAACTTTCAAGAATAGAGGTAATCCACTCTCTCATAACAGGGATAAAATTCCAATATTATAATGAAAAAAATATCAGTTTAGAGGAAGGTAATCTGCAACCTCTAAAGCATTGGTATACCTTCAAGAAGAAGAAAAATCTACTTTCAAATAAGAAGGATCAAACTCTGATATTTAAGACAATATTAGTCTTAATAAATTGTCAAAGGCATAAGAATATAGAGCAAGAGACTTGAATTAGAACAAAGTTTCAAAAAAAAACTAACAAGAACTTAAATTAACCAAATGAGTATACGAACAACACCAAGAAAGATGAGCCAGAATTCCAAGAGATGTGTTGTTGAGACTGAAGCACTCTTCAGCCTTGACTACTATATATATCCCTATCTAGGATGCTTTTTGAATGGCTTCTATCAAACTAAGAAGCTTTTCAAATAGGTTCTACCAACTGAGAAGCTTTTCAAGCTATATCCACCAATTATGAAGCTTTTCAACCAATTTCTATTATTTCAAGAACCTCTAGAATGTTCTAAAAGGTTTTTTAAATCCTTGAAGTATATGCCTCTAATAATATATTATATATTATTATTATAATATATTTATATAATTTAAATTATTTTAATATAAAAATATATATATATATATATTAAATTTATTATAGATCTTTAAATAAAATTTTAGATACTAAATGACCATTGATTTTTAAATTTATTTTTTTATATAAATATATATTATTATATTTTAATATATAAATATATAAATATTATTATGTTTTAATATATAAATATATTATAATAAGTAATATTTAGATTTTTTTATTTTAAAATTTTAAAATTTTTTTTCATGGTAATTAAGATAATTTTGTATAATTTCAATAATATAAAAGTTTTGATATAATAAATTATATTTATATAACTAATATCAATAAGAAATTAAAATATATTTTGTAGATTTCTTGCTTATTTGTCTTAGCAAAATTTGAATAGTATCCAAGGCATAAAATAAACAAAATTTTAACATTATTGTATTATTATTGATAATTTTATAAATAAAAATTCAATAAATATATTATTTATTAATAATTCAATTAATAACTTTAATCAAGTAGATGATCTCATTACATTAAGATGCTAATAAAGATTTTTATTAATAAGATTTTATTTGGTTAAAAAATAAATAATGACTATTCTTGATAATAAAGATTTTAATTATATTTAACAATAATAGTTATAATACATCATGGTATTATTATCCCAAGTCTACTTCATTGATAAATATTGTAACCACTAACTTTTAAATTTGTTTTATATAAGTGATTACATCATATAAGAAAATATTACAAATTTATTCATTATATGTAAAAAAGATAATAATAATAATAATAATAATAATATATATATATATATATATATATATATATATATTTCTACTTTTTAATAATGGTCTATTGGATATAATATTTTTTATTTATAACAGATTATTTAACTTAAAATATATATCACTTATAAAATAATATCTTTTTTTGTATTGTTTAAATGTATAAATATTAAAAAATTGACCAATAAATTAAGTCCAAGAAATACCACAAAAGATAGGCAAAGATTTAGAACTAATTAGAGAGCTAGTAGAAACTAACTCAACAAATTGATACATAAGGATTATTAATACAAGCAACTTGGATTAATAACTTTTACACAAGATTATTTAGAAGGTTGATACTTTTTTTTGCAAATAATTTTTGCATTGCAATATATTTTATACAAATGATTTTTAAATTGCCACATTATTATTAAAAATATTGTAGCTTAAAAAATGGTTTGATAAGCACCATAAGAAATTTAATATTAAAACTATAATAATAAAAAAATTTAAACTTGGTATTAAATTATCAAAGACATGAATTACAACAAAACTTCAAGGAAAAAATACACTTATATATTTCTAAAGAAGGGAGAAAATAAACAGAAGACGAGATATTTAAAAAATAAAAAAGAACTAAAATGGCTATTGCCAAATACAAAGAGATTCGAGAGTTTTGAACTAAAATTAAAACTAAAATACAAAGAAGGTGTTGATAAGATGAAGATGGTCTCACTTTTATCTCCATATATGTTAGCTACTAAGAAAGTTATGTAGTTGCCAAGATAAGTATCCAATATGTGGCTAATTTGCTAAGACAAGCGGCCAATAAGTGGTCAACTTGCTAAGCCAATGTATAGCTAATTTGCCAATACAAGTTGCCAATATGTATCTATATACTTTTATTTATTTTTATCTGTTTTATTTTTATTTATTTAAATATTATATATATATATATATATATATATTTATTAAATTATTCTTCCATCCTTCTAAAGACAAGTTCTACAAAGAACAATTGAATTATTTCAAAAGTTAATGAATTCTAAAATTCGTCAAATGGTGTTAGCAATAAACTTTGATCTTTGCTTTATATAAAGGTGGTTGATAGGTCTCTTCAACCATCAATAATGTCTCATATTAAAGTAAGAAGATCACCCATTAATTTGATTATTATTGAAGCCTTCATAACTACCTTCAAACAACACATTCTACATTAAGTCAATTGATCTATCAAGTGTTTATGCAATCTATGCAACATCTAAAATTAAAAATTTGTGAGTGTAAAAAATTATGTGTATAAAATTTCATATGATTGTAACAATTAGAATAATTAACTTTCAAGTTGTTGGCCAAAAGACATCAATGGGCTTCTAGTGTTTTTTCACAATTTGTAAGTTTGATTAGATTGAATTTTTTTGAGCTTATAAAGAATTTATAGTAGCATTATTATCAATTTTTTTTACATCAATTAGATAATTAGATTAGAAATTAGAGCTTATTAAAGCTTATTGATTAAAATTAGGATTATAAGAAAAATTTGAAGTTGCAAAAAGATGAAAGTAATAAAAGAATTAATATATGTATATATTTGAGGTTACTAAGAAGGGTGTTTTTGAGCATTTTATATTGGCATTAAATATTTTGAAATTGGAATTGGATTATATTATTCTTTGTTGACCAAAATCTATTAAGACTCTCTGTTAGTTACAAAATATAACTTTTCCTCCTATAATTTGGTACCTAGTACATTTTCAAATAAGACAACATATAATATAATATTGTACCAATGTACAAAATATTCCAATTTATTTTGGCATTGCCTTAAATCCAAAACTTCTTCTATTTCAAACTCTTGGTTGTTATCTATTTTAACAAGAAGTGGTGGTAATTGCTTTTTTTTTAATATTGATTATATTATAAGGTTTAATAAGAGATATATGGAATACATGGTGAATCTTCATTCATTGTAATAATTGCAATCAATATGCTACTAAATTAATTTATTTTTAAATAATAAATAGGTGAAGTCTTCAATAATATATTTTCTCACAAGGTCAATTAGTCTTGATATTATGACAAAGTATCTATATCTTATCACAAACTTTAAATAAAGATTATTCTTTTTTAAAAATATTTGGATTAATTTTTTATTATTCTTGAATATCTTTCAATTGTATCTTTATTGTTATATAAAGTTCTTTCATTCTACTTACAAAATCTTTTGCTATTAGATTTTTAACTTTTAAAAAATAAAAAATATCAAATTATAGATAATAACTATAATTAAAAATAAAATAAAATATATTAAGTAAAATAATGTTCCATATTATTAAATAAAAAAATTAAAAATGGCAAGAAAATCATATAATTGTTTTTATGATAGTTAATAGTATATAAAAAAATACTATTCCAATACTTGATTCACAAGTGATATTATATGTCTTCTTATTTGAAAATGCACTAGGCACTTAGCTATAAAAGATAAAGTTATTTTTTACAACTAATCAAGAATTTAGGAGCTTGAATAAAATTCTAAATAAATCCTAAATGAATCTTAAAAATTCCTAATGAAATCCTAATTAAATTCTAAAGAAATCTTAAAAAAACTTTAAAAAAATCTTGATTGAATCTTAACCAAATCTTAAGTAAATCCTAACAAATATTAGTCAAATCTTAATCAATCTTAAATAAATCCTAAAAAATCTAAAATAAATCCTAATCAAATTTTAATCAAATTCTAATCATATATTAACCAATTTTAATAAAATCCTATTCAAATTTTAATTAAATTTTAATTAATCTTAATTTATCTTAATAAAATCTAATAACAAAGTTAAATCTTTGATAATTATTAAATTAATTATTGATCTTAATTCAGATTTTGTATATTTTTAAATCTCCTAGTTGAAAATAAGTATACTAAATTTTAAGAGAAATAAACTTACAAATTAGGAGAAAAATCACCTAATCCACTTAGATATTGGTTGTCCTCTTTCTCCAACCTTGATGTCAATCTTCTAGCATCAAAAGATTTTTTTTTACTATTTACTTGCTCTCAAAAATTGTAAACATATTAATAACTAAATCAAATTATTAATTCACAAAAAATCACTTTAATCCAACTAGCAAATTATTCAAAATCATAGAAACCTTCACTAATCCTCAAAATCCAATTTTTGAGATCTTAATCTAATTGAATTTCAATAATCTATAATATAACCATCAAATTAAGTTCAAATTTTTAAAATATATTTAACATAATTATATTAATAATTATATTAATAATTTATAAAACATATTCAATATAGTTATATTACAAAATACATTCAATATAATTGTATTAATAATTTTATATATAATACAAAATGTACTATTTTGATAAGAAAATCTACCATTACAAAATAGAATCATAAGAAATTGACATTGAAAGATCTATAATGAAGTCTATTGAAACAAATGACCATGGTTGCTTTAAAATACGTAGAAGTTAAAGAAGTCTATAGGATTAATGACATAGAGTCTTTTCTTAAGAACAAGTATTACAAGATTGAACAAATGACTTTGACCTCTTTCTACGTTTGAAGCCACAAAAAATCTCTTAAAATAAGCTCCAAAATTTTGTTATATCTAAAATATCATGATGTTATAATATGTTCTTATAATGTACCTAATTGTGTTTGACTTTTTAAAATATATAAATATCTTTTATCATAAAAAGGTCATCTTTGAACTAAAATTTATTAAAGTTATTATGAAGGTTATTTTTAATACAAAAAAATAAGAAAATTTGTTAATATATTTGAATAAGTTTTATCAAAAAAGTAGTATCAATTAAAGTTGTTGACTTAATGGCTTAATAGTACAATTGTTCAAATTTCAAAAGAACATTTGTTGATTATATGTTGCATTTTGTTTTTTTGGTACAAGATATAAATGTCTAAGCAAGGCACCTATTAAGCCTTATTTTTTTCTAAGGAGATATATAATATTAAATACAAATCATGACAAAGATATACTCTAATGGACTTAGCAACAATTTAAGATATGTATTATTATAAAATATTTAAGATTCTTCTAATTGGTATAAATTATAATTAAATAAGAATTATCTTCTAAGTAGTGATGCCATTCTTAGAATGAATCCACAATAGCAATAATTTTTTTGTTGTAAATTTTATAATTAATTTTAATTTCAATTTTTTTTAAATAAATAGAAATAAGATGAAGTCAATCATCTACATCCATTTGTAATAAAATTATAACTAATGCAAAGTTTCATACATTTGTTTCTATAAAAAATAGCTTAAAAAAACTTGAGCAATATAAAATAGAAATTAAAATAAAAACTATTTTTAAACCTTTAAATACTGCTATATCTTTATTCTATTTCAATTTGTCTTTAGAAGTTATTTATGTAAGCAAAGTAGTAACTTCAAAGAAGTTATTGATTTATATTCAATAATAGTTTATAAATTCTAAAAATCATTGGATATCATATATAATTTTTGAGATTATTCAATCTATTATAGATTCTATTTTTTAAAAATCTATTTACAAACTATTAATAGAAATAATATATTCTATAAATTCTAATTAAGTTATGTGAAATATATTCTTTTTTATTTTGGCACATAGTCCTATAATTTAAAATTTTTATAATACAAGGCAAACATATTCATATTTCTTTATATGCTTGAAATAAATAAGAATGTTGTCTAAGTAACATACAAGAAAATTATCTAAATATTCACAAAATATATCATTTATCAAATGTTAAAAAGCAGTTGGAATATTTATAGGTTCAAAAGGCATGATATTATATTCAAAATAGTCATACCTAGTTTGAAATGCAATCTTTTATTCATCCCTTTTTTTAATATATGTTAAATTATAGGTTTTTTATAAATATATTTTAATATAGATCTTAGCTTCATTTTGTTGATCAAAGAGCCTCAAAGGATAACAATTTTTGATGGCTAATTTTTTAAATTTATAATAATATACATACATTTATAAAGATCCATCTTTTGAAAGATTTCGAATGTTGGATAAAATTCTTTGCAAGATTATTATAAATATTCTCCTTCAAAGTAAGAAGTTTATTTTACAACAAATAATAATTTGGTCCAAATAATGATTGAGCTCCTTCTTGAAGGTCAATTGTACAATCATAAGGTCAATATTTTGATAATATATTAGCATTCTTTTTTTTAAGGACATCTTGATATTTTTTATATTACTCCAAAATTCTATCATAATTTTTATTTAAATGAAGATTTAATGCTATATACATGATAAATAGATCTTCTTTTTCTATAGCTTGTATAAATGTGTTAGCTCCAATATATAAAAATTGAGATGATTTATTGATAATTAAATTAGATCTTGAAGTATCTTTTTATATTTTCCAATTAATATTAGAATTATATAATTTAAACTATAGAAGGTCAAGTACCAATAGATTTGAAGGACATTAAATAACATTAAAGACAATGTTAGATACTTGATTTTTTAACACTACTTTTAAAGACTTGGTTTCTTCTATAATATTTTTAAATACAAAAGATTGTTTATCAATAACTTCTATTTAAGCTTGTTGGATCTTCTTTGATAGTATCAATTTTTATTGCAATACAAAGTTTTTATTTATTAAACATGGTGAGGTTTTAATGTCTAAAATTGTTTTAATTAAAAATTCATGACTTAAAGTTATAACAAATGTAAAAAATTTAAAAGAAGGTATAGGATCTAATAGTAGCATGAGTCTTTGATTTAATGGTTGTGGTCTAAAGTTGTTCAATTGCAATGTCTCCATTGTAACTAAATATTTTTTTTTTTTCAACTTTTTTATGTTTGAGTTTGTGTTCTTTATCTTCAATCCATTTGATTTGATGTGACATTCTTGTACCTTATGACCTATTTTTTTACAATATAAATATAATTTTTTATAAAATTATTTTCTTTTTTTTCTAGTATTAATTGCTTAAATTGAGTTGCATCAATTTGCATAAGTTTTGACCTTGATGAGTAGATTTTTGGAGATTTAGGAGATATTGTCATTACTTGATTTATTCTTCTTCAATTAAATCATTGCTCTTAGCACCTTTTAAAGATTTGATTGTTGTTGTCATGAATATACAATGGAAGAAGGTTCTAGAAGATTCTAAAAAATTCTTAATAGTTCCAAGAAGGCCTTAGTAGGTAGTAGTAGGTTCCAAGAAGGTTTTAAAAGATCTTAGAAGGTTTTAGGAGATCTTAGATGGTTGTAAAAGGTTCTTGAAAGCTTAGATATTTTAGGAAGTTGCCAAAGAAGGATCTTATGCTTACTTCACATCCAAGCATCAATAATTTTTTTTAAGAAACTTCTTTGTATCTAACATATATAATAGTTAAAATTGAGGGGATCCTTAGTCTTGACAATGTAATTCTTGAGGCTCAACTTGGACCTTTTGGTCTTATTCTTGTATCTTATTATAGTTCTTTGCTTGTAATATAAAGTAAATCTCTTTTATTTCAATTTTTTAAACTTTTGGAGTCTTGTTCTACTTAAGTGGTGTGTTTTTAATAATTTGTCAAGACTAATATAGTACAATATTGGAGCTTGGTTTTTTTTGAATAGAGAAAAAATTATCCCTCTTCTTGGAAGTACTATAACACTCTAGAAATTATAAATTATTCTCTTCTATACCGGTTTTATTCTTAATTTTTTGTATCTATTTTTTCTTGTTTCATTTCTATGATAGGAAGTAAAGAGTTCAATATGGTGGATTCCAAAAAAGCCAAATTGGATTCAATTATAAATGCTCTTGAAGCATTGAGAGTGAAGACAAAGACCTTATCTAAGTAAAATGAAGAATTTCATATGACCATATATAATTGTCAAAGAGCAAAATCACCTTAGCTACTACCATAAGTCATCTTTAGAATTCCATCACTAAGATTTACTTCACTAGAAGATGCATATATTTAAGAAAATAATTCAATGTCAACAACAAAAGAATAAAAAAATTAGCTTTTTAAAGAAGTTTGATGGAACTCATTCAAAGTTTTGTAGTTTTATAAATAAAATACATCTTATTATTTAACTCCAACTACAGTGGTATTTCATGAAACATTTTATGTTAGTCTAATTAAAACCTTACTTTCAAATAAAGTTTTGTTTTAATTTACTCCATTGTTTGAAAAGAATTCTTCTATATTATATAACTTTGAAATAATTTTGATGACATTTACAAAAGCATTTGGAAAATATAATAAAATTTATTATATATTTATTTATGCCTCAAAATTTTAGAAATTAGCATGTGATATCAATTGAAATAAAGATGCATTGTCATATTGTGATTTGACTATCATATAAAAATAATATAAATATATATTTAATATATAATTTACTATATAACTAAGTGAGAACTATATTAATAGATTTTTATTAATTATAAAATATAATTAGATTACTATTTTTTAAAAAAATATTTTAAATTAAAATTTGTATAACTTTATTTTTTTATAGCAATTTTTGAGATTGATTTTATATTGATAATAACTTTTATATATTTTGAGTTACCTTTGTTAGACATTAATGATCTTTGAAATCTTGTTTATTTATTTTATTTAATATTTAGAACACATATAATATAAATCTTATTATAAAAAAGATTAGAAAGAAATTTTTAGTATAAAAAGAGTAATTAGGCCATCCATATGGATGAATAGAGATGGATGATAGAAATCTCTATTCCTATTGGCCAAAAGTCATATCCAATAGGCTTTAAGGAGGCTATTTGAGGCCTTATTAGGAATTAGGATTTTTCTTTTGAGGGCATTTGAACATCAAAAGTTAAAATCAGCAAGTTTAGATTTTTGGCTATGGTTTTGATATAAAAATTGAGTGAATTGGAATTTTTATGAAGGAGATATAGATGCTCAAAGTCAAGGTATTGATTTTGTATCTATTTTCACTCTTTAGAATATAATTCATGCATATAGAAAATAATAAAAGATCAACAATTGGAATTAGAAAAAATACTTTTTTGACTATATTTAATATATATAACTTAATAAATTCTAAGTTGAGATGAAAAAGATATTGGAAGTTGAAGTTAGTACTTATAATCTAAAAATAGTAAGTGACCCATTTAATTAGTAGTTGTATTTTGAGCTATATCTTAAGCAATTTGATAAGGTTTTGGCTCAAAATTTTTAAAAGTGTATATTTTTATGTTAAAAAATTATATAAATTTTTTTTATAGCATTAAAATTTTGGATTTTTGAGATATGAAGAAAGTAATGCTCGGATGTCTATAAATTAAGATTTTAAGCATTTGTTAGGATTTTTGAGATATTATACAATTGAAAGTAAATCTACAATTAAATTTTTTTGTGATAAAGCTTAAGAATATAAGCTATACTTTGAAGAAATTTGACAAAAATTAAACAATTAGATCAAGAGTTGTTAGATTTTAAAGTTAAAAAAGAAATCAATCTTTTGTAGGTAAATAAGGTATTGAAGGATTTTGTTATAATTTGAGTAATTTGTGCAAACAAAAGGAATTTTTTTTAGAAGCCAAGATTTTATTGAGATAAAAAAATAGATATATAGATTTTTTTTAAATTTATTAAGAATCTAATTTACTAATAATTAATTAGCTATAATTTGGTATAAAAAAAGATATTAAGGATTTTTTAGATGCTATAGAAAAACTTTATGTATAAACCTACTTAAATATAAGAGGTTTTATAACTATAATATATATATATATATATATATATATATATATATATATTTATTTGTCCTTCTTATTAAAGAAAAATAACTTATTAAAGCCTAATGAATAAATTATAGATAAACTTTCTACAGCTAGATATCTAATATATTCCTAGATTAGAAGTCATACTATATGACAATATGTTAAGTAATACTTCCATCTAATATATCTAAATTTGATATATTTTAGACTTTGTGATTTTTTTGTAGAAAAGGTAGAAACAGTCCCAAAAGTTTTAAAGCTCAATCTTCATATACATATAAATTAACAAATCTAGAAGTAGTCTTATTCCATCTTAAGATTGTGATATGTCTTTGATTTAACTTGTATAATTAAGTATCAATAGCCAAGAAAATAATACTATGTTAATTAGGCCATCTCAATTGAGCATTTCGTGCTATTAACCTTGAGATAAAGAATTGTTTGAACCAAGAAGATGCCAAAGAATACCAAGCAGCCACTCTATAGTAATTATCATTGAAGTAGAACCTATCCATGAAGAATACTTTGAAGAAGTTTTTGAAGGATATTTTTGCAATAAAGACTTAGAAGTTCAAGCTTAATTTATAGTAAAAGATATTGATTACTATCGTTTTTTTATAAGGACCAATGAATCTTCTGACTTATAAAAGACAGCTTGAGTATGTGGCAGATACTATATAACACATCTTTGATTTCCTTTGCCTTTGATCAATTTTCATTCTATTCTTCTTTAAAATCTTAGAGCTAAAAGAGGAGATGATGTTATGGACATATAATGGAAGGAGATTCTAGAAGATTCAATAAGATTTTCAATAATTCTAAGAAGGCCCTAGTAGATCCTAATAGTTTCTAAAAAGATTTTGAAAGATCTTAGAAGGTTCTAGAGGATCTTAGATGCTTGTAAAAGGTTCTTGGAAGCTAAGATATTTTAGAAAGTTGCCAAAGAAGAATCTTAGGCTTGCTTCACCTCTAAGCATAAAAAAAAACTCCTTAAGAAACTTCCTTGTACTTAATATATATAGGAGTCAAGGTTGAGGGGATCCTCAATCTCAACAATTCAATCCTTGTGGCTTAGCTTAGGCCTTTTGATCTTATTCTTGTATCTTATTTCTTATTTGTGATATAAAACGAATCTCTTCTATTTTAGTTCTTTGAACTTTTGGAATCTTATTCTATATAAGTGGTGTGTCTATAATAATTGTATGAAATTACTTAAATAAAAAATTATTCTAATAAATCTACTTTTAATATTATTAATAATAAATATTTGATATTATCTTTTAAACCATATGAAAACTAATTGATAAGAGCTTTATTATTCCAATGCATGTTACAAGCAAGTTATTAGAATTTGATAGCATAGATAGCAACTAAATATGATCCTTATTGTAAAGATTGGAGTTTTATTTTTATTAGCCTTTTTGAATTACTTTCTTTAAATATATTTGTAAATACTTCCAAAAATGATATTAGATCACATAAAAGTTATAAATCTTTTTCCATCAGAGGTACAAATAAAAAAAAAACACTTTTAGATAGAAGTATGTTTACAAATTCTACTTGAGAGATTCTATTAGAATAGCAAGAAGGATGTAACTTTAAAAAGAATTTATCTTATTATAAAAATCTTTAAAATTTGATCTTATTCCATCAAAAAATTGGTATATTAATCTTTGGTTCTTTTATACTTGTAATAATAAAACCTTTAAAATTCACTTACAAAGTTAATTTATTTTGTACTTACTTCTTTCAATTGTACAACTTCTTAGTATAAACATTAGATCTTATTGTTAACTTCTTTCTTAAGTATAGAAATAATCTTTCCATGGTTGAGATTGTTAATATGTAAGATTTTTGCTTGAAGAGTATTAAAAAGCATGTGAAGATCTACAATAGTTACAAATCTATTATCACTTTTACTAAATACAATATCTTTAGTTTGTTTTTCTTCCATTTAAATAATTGGCAATATTAATAAATTTGCAAGTCAAATTAGAGGAGGATAATCCATAATCTTTAAGATGATCTTCCATAATCAAATAAAAATTTCTACAAAGAGAAATAGTCCAATCTTTTTAAGAAAAAAATAATGTTAGAAAATAAAAATATATCATTTTAAAGATCAATAATCTATAATCTTTAAAAATACAAAAATATTTCTTAAGAAGTAAGATAATCAACTTATTTTTTAAAAAAATAATTATAATAAATTATCAAGGTTATAAATCACAACAAAATTTTAAAGAGACAACACACTCATATATTACTAAAGAAGGAAGGAAGTAAAGAAAGAAGAGATAGTTAGAAAATAAAAAGAACTAGAATGGTTATTGTCAAATGCAAAGAGACTAGAAAGTTTTGAATTAAGATTGGAATATAAGAAAGGCATTGCTAAGAATGAAGATGGCCTCACCTTTATTTCCATATATACAAGTTATTAAGAGAGCCACTTGGTTGTCAAGACAAAAAAATTTGATGGAATAAGATCAAACTTTAGAAGCCATTATGAAGAATTGGAATAAGATTTAAAAGCTTTGTAAGGTTTTTAGGCTAATTGGAATATTTTTGAATATTATAGTAAAATTTTAATATTTTCTATTTATTAAATAAAATCTAATAAATAAATTATATTTATGTTTAAAGTATAAATTTCTTTGATTGTTCTTTATTTATTTATTTATTTATTTTTCTTCCTTCTTTCTTTTATATTGATTTTGCTTTTTACTTCACACCATTAATTACAAAAAATTCTTAATTGAAGCCACTTTGTAATTTGAGTTGAATGGTGAATTTTATCCTTACAAGCATATTTATAGGAATCTAAATATTAAATGCACTTCTTAGAAACTTTTTGGAATCTTCTTAAGCTATTATTTATCTAATATATTTCTACTTATTTCTACTTACTTCTACTTAATTTTATTTACTTCAATAATATAGTATAATAAAACTAGTAAATTTTTCAAAAATAAACATTAATATAAAAATTATATTCTTTTTAATACATCTAATACAAAATATGAAAGATAATAATTAAGACCATATTTATTTGCAAAACATCCTTATAATTAGATTGAGTTGCAAGCATCTTCTGAGGTTCAAGACTTTGTAATCAAGGAAGAGGTGGTGTGTAAAGGGGGGGGGGAGATGGCTGACTTGTAACAGGGCAGATTCGATGAGAACTCGTACCGCTGCTCGATGGGTACCCAGTGTTTATTTGCTGATTTCAATGCTGCGACTCAGTTAACATGAGTGAAAATAGCTTCAGAAAAAAAAAAAAATCTCCAATCATGATCAAATTATATAAATTAAGTGTTAAATTTCTGTCAGCTGTCATCAATGAAAAAGCTTGTCTACACAATCATAATTTCTACAATGCTTTAGAAACCAAATTTACCTAACACCGAAGGTGTGATAGAATTAAAGAAAAATACATAAAAAAAATATTGTTACACACATCTGAGAGAGTAGATGAGGGAATAACCCACCGACCAAGCCGCACATTCCCGTCTCACCTACCAATCCAGCCGCTCACTCCGACTTACCTACCGACCCGGCGGATTGCTCCCGAACCTTCTACCGACCCAGCAACCTACCACAGGGTAGCAACCCAACCGAGATGGCGGCTGCGACGACGATGATTGCGACGAGGGGGAGCATGAGGAGCCTCGATAGCGCTGAAGCTCTCTTGCCGAAGTGGGACCACTCACGCCGAATCTCCCCTGGCTACCATTTCAAATTCTCGATGCTGTTGCTAATCTGCGAGCTGGAAGAGGAACGACGAGGAGGAGGAGGGGCGACGAAAGTGTCCATGGGTGGATGAACCCCGGGAGCCACGAAAACGTGAGCAGCGACGGGAAGCGAGAGAGATGAAGCGATGAAGAGGGAGCGATGGAGATTAGTGAGGGGAGGGAAAAGGGAGAGGGAGCTCCAGTTTACCGGAGTGGTGCCACTGGACTATCACTGCCGTGTTTCTCGTGCTCATCAACTCCTCCTTCGCCCACGCTTCCTGCCTTCGGAACTTGCGGTTTTCCGTGTCCGGGCTGGGAAGAGGTCTACCTGAGTGGAACCGGGCAAGATCCTTTGTTTTTCCATTGCCAGTGGCTTGCTTGCCTTGTCGCGGTATTTGCTATTTGCTGTCAGATTTTACGTAGACCAGCCGTTGCTGCTCTTGTCGTGGTAGTGGTTGTTCCTCCTCTCTTTCTATATCGTAGTTTTTTTTTTTTTTTTTTTTTTTTTCTTTCTTTCTTTCTTAGTTTTATTTTCTGATTTCTATCTTCGAGTCCTCCGGTTCAGATCTTTATCTGGTGTCTTAGGATTGGTTCGGTAATTTGGTATAGAGATTTACTTGTCGCTGGTTCTCCCAGTTCTTTGTTCTATAGGCCGCAATCCGAGATGTTGCGATGAATCTGGTTGTGCTGTGGATTTGCCTTGAACGACTTCTCGTGTGTTTGACATGATAGTGTTGTGGACGAATTTAGAGGTTGCTAGAGTGAGTGCTGAGGGCTCGGCAGGTGACATGCGACAGGGTCGATTCGGCCGAGGACTCCGAGCAATTAGAATGACTTCCATCAGGAGTGGTTGTGAAATGGCGTTTTTTTTTTAGTTGAACCTGGAATGCGGTGTAGACCATTAGTGTTCGGCATAATTGGAGGCCTAATACGTGTTGTGGAAATTGTTATATGGGCGAATCATCTAGGTGGTGAATTAGTTGAGATTGAATGGGATGTAGTGGTCAATGCAGAGCAGCCGTGTAGCGGGTTGCGTGCAATTTTGGCTTTTCTTGAGAGCGTTGTGAGGTGTTTTGTGCTGTTGCGAATCGCTTGTGCAGTTTCTTGGCTGTGTTCAATTAGGTCGGCTTAGAATTTATACATTTGAGTAATTTAGTGGCTCCATTGTCGACTTCTTTTTCTCCGCACTACGGTATACTTATGCTTCTGCCGTGATCTTAATTTTGGAGAGAAGGATTGAAAATTTGAGTTATCGCGGCCCCTTCGTGTACTCGACTATTTCCGTGTCCTCGGCGCCAGTATCCCCAACACAACTACACGTATGTTTCACAGGATCTAGTGGAAGATTTCCGTAACCTCATGTGATTGGGGTAAAGTAATTCTTACCGGTCAAATACCTGTGTCGATTCTAAAGGAGAGAGGTTGCACGTGATGTGGACGTCACGGAGTTGAGGGGTTGAATTTCGACCAATAAGCCCATGAGCAGCGTGCGTGTTGGAACCAAGAAGGCCAGGGATTAACAGTATGATGCTTGGTCATCTTGTCGTTGGATTCGTGGTCGGGGTGGGACTCGTTGCAGGTTTTAAATACTTTTCGGACAAACGAAGCAAATGGAGATTACAGAAGGTGCACCGTCTTTCACACTCTGAAGGGAGTTTGGCACGCTTTTTGTGCTTATCTCAGTTTGTAAGATCTGATTAGTGCTTATTACAATAATTTCCAATAACGACCTGGATAATTTCTCATGCTCAACACCAACCTTTTCACTGAAATTTGAAAGAATTGGTTGTAGTAGAATGGAACTTCGCAATGCCATTACAGGAACTACATGTAGGAATTGAATTTAGCCTCATAGAAGCCAGACTATCTGCAGCTTTGAAGTATAGCCGCATTTGCGGTGTTTGTGTCGAATGGCATGTTTTCTGAATCGTATTTTAATACAGAAGGGGACTCTGGGATTTATTCTCGTCTGCACTTGCTTTTCCACTTGCGTTCCGTTCTTGCTTTTGGGTCACTTCTACGTTTATTTCTTTTAAACTTCGATTTGTTTATTGTAGTAGAACTCAGAATATATTTTCTTCGTTACAAGTGGACTGGTCTCCTATCTAATGCGTATTTCATAAGAAGAAATTTTTTGAGATGATATTGGTTTTGATTGTTTACGTACAGATTGCTGGAATACATCTCTTAAGCCTAGCAGATGAATTGGACTTCAAGAGGCTCTGTAGGGATAGTTATCCGAGCCATATTTCATTCCTAACTTTTGAGAAGGTATAGAGATGTGCACCTCAGTGGAAACTGAGGTCTTTAGTTTTATTTTTTTTGTCGGTGAACAATATATTCTGTCTGATATCCAGCATGTAAAAATCATTCTGTAATACGTCTGCTTTAATGCTGAAGTTTCTTAGGCAACTAAGTACGATGTATACATTCGTTTTCATGTCTTGAATGATAAGGGATGATTTTAGCACACAGGTGAAGATGCTTTCAGCTTGCTTATCCTTGAAGGACTTCATGTCTCTTGGCAGGTTAGATGGTTAAATGAAATTCTGGAGAAAGTCTGGCCATTTGTAGTAGAGGTATGCGCATTTTTCTTTAAGAAGAGATGTTGCCATTATCATTTTCTACTACAGCTACGTTTATGCTTTTGATATCCATCAATTGTATTGCGACTTTCGTCCAGTAATTTGTGGTACTGTGTGCCTCTTCAAGTTTACAGAAGCTCCCTGTTCGAAACAGATTCAGTTCGTAATGAAGTGGATTTGCAATGTTTTTCTGTGCAGGCCACGGAGAAACCGGGGAAGGAGTGGCTTGCAACAGTCGTAGAATTCTACAGGCCTACTAGGATTTCATCTCTCACAGTCGAAAAGTTCCATCTTGGAAAAGCGGCTCCCCGTATTGATGGTTAGATTTTGGGATTTACCAAGTTTTCTCGTTTTAAGTGCTTCTGGAGTTTTGACCAGTATGTTTGGTTCGCATATTTTTGCTGACAGCAGATTTTTCCTTCTTTGGACAGGAATTAGGATGCAGAGCTTGCGCAAAAGTCAGGTGCACTTGGACATGGATTTCAAGTGGGGTGGTGAAGGAGATGTTGTGCTTAATGCGGCTATCATGGGCTCCAAAGTTTCTATTCAGGTACTTGAAGACCTTGTTCAGTAGTGCCCATACGTGCTGGGTCATTAATTACATGCTGCATTTGCAGCTGCCCACTGAAAGTAACAGCATAGAGTTGTTCTTTGAATCCTAGTGAGTGAGTTGTTGGATTTTGTTACCACAACTTTCCAGTTTCATGCATGTACTTTAATGTAATGTGTGGCTCCCGTGTCAAGGCTAAGAATATTATGCTTGTCATCTTGCAGTTAAAAGATCTGTCGTTTTATGCAACAATTCGGCTGATCTTCCAGCTTTCAGACGAGATTCCCTGCATCTCAGCCTTTGTTGTTGCTGTTCTGCCTAATGTAAGTCGACTTCAGTGCTTGGAGCAACCTGTAGAAATTATTCCAATTACATTTCCAAGTCAAAAGTAGTGTGCTGTGCTGGTCCTACGGCGGTACAAGGGTGAGTAGGAGAACTGTAAGCTTAAGTACTGCATCCTTTTGATTTTGTGCAATGCCTTGTAACCACTGATTGTGTTATTTACGTGCAGCCAAAATACCAAATCGAATACAACCTAAAAGTTGGTGGAGGCAGCACTGCAGCCATTCCTGGATTAGATGACATGATTGAGGTTAAAACCCCAACCTAGGATTTTATATTGTAAATCCTGCATTAATCTTGGGGAATTTAATGCCGAAATCATTTCCACTGTTTTAATTTTCTCGTCAGATATGCGACATTTAATTTGCTATAGAATTCATGATGGTTGTCCCAGTCATGACATGTCTTGAAGTGTGTGTGTATATTGTGAAGGATTTGGTGCATAGCTGTATTACGGATATGTTGGAGTGGCCCCGCAGGCTTATATTTCCCATTGGTGACACCCCTAAAAACGTTACGAGGTGATTCTTTCCGTACTATTTTTCTGTAACTCGAAGATGGCTGCTCTCTTGATTTCTGATTTTCTTACGTTGTTTGCATTTTCAAGTTCACTGGTCAGACGGATCTTGATATTGGAAAACATGCGTTAGACATCTTTTGTCCTACAAACGACACTGACGTCTGATATTCTTTTATATACTATGATGTCTCGAGCATTGATAAATATGCTCAAGCTGATGGAGAGAGATTTAGCTCTAAATTTAATTATAAACTGCAATGTCAATATTTTGGCAATTTATCACGAGTAATTGTTTGTAACATTGTTGTGCTTGGCTGCAGTGATCTGGAATTAAAGCCCCAAGGCAAGTTAACGGTCACTGTGGTGAGGGCTAACGATCTGAAGAATATGGAATCAATTGGCAAATCAGATCCGTATGTTGTGCTTTATATACGGGTTCTCTTTAAGAAAAAAACTAGAGTCATCTATAACAACCTAGATCCAGAATGGAATGATCCTGATTCGGTCTTTCATTTCGATGTGGAGGATACCGAAACACAGACTCTGGTGTTGCAGGTTTGCGCCTCTTAACTGAACTCGTTCTGTAAATGCTCTATTTTCGAGGGGCCTATCTTTCAAGAGTCCCAGTAATTTTTGAGTGGCTAAATTAATGACATACATAAAGTTTAGGCCTCTAAGTCAATTTTGGGGGATCAATTTCTTAGATAATGACAAGCGACATCTGATTGTGGAGGCTGATGTTTTACTCCATGCACTCTGTTGTTGATTTCTGCCAGATTAGCAGGCTTTATGATTTTCTCGTATTGGCTATCTTTACAGGTCAAAGACGAGGAACATTTTGGAACAGATAAAGAACTTGGTATAACTGTAGTGCCACTGTGTGTTTTGAGACCTGATACCGAAATCGAGATCAAAAAAAGATTAGCTCCATCTTTGGACACTGTTAGAGTAAAAGACGAAGGTGATCGTGGCACTATCACTGTCAAAGTAAGTATGTCTATCTATTCTCTTGATATTTTTATTCATCCTCTTGAAGAAAAAAATACATTTGCGACTTCATAGAGTTTCAAAGAGCTGATGATGTACTGGCTGAGAGCTGAATTGCCTCTTCGAAGCGGCAGCACTCTATAGTTTACATTCAGACAGTATATGCAAATTTAAGACCGCTCTATATGCATATACTATCTTAACGTAAACATATTAATTTGCCAGTTTACTGCCGCTTTAATTTATCGACTCATATTGAGTTTCGAACACTAGATGGTGCATGAAACTGAATTGCTATGCATCACATGTACGTTGTGCTGTTACTGTCAACTATCCAGCTTTCAACTGTCACTAACACGTTGATTTACATATATGCCTCCAGCTCTTTTACCATCCATACACAGAAGAGGAGCAGCTCAGGGCCATGGTTGATGAAAAAGAAGAGATCCAGGCAAAAGAAGATCTGAAGAATGCTGGTGTAATTGGAGGGAATATGGATGCTTTGAATAAAAGTCTCAAGGCTTCGAGTAATGGCGTCGAAACCGTGGAGTCGGGTGTGACGAAGGTTGGAAGGATGATGAGTAATGGAATCAAAAGCTTCATACATGGCAGTTTGTCGCCACGCTGAATGGCTGTTCCGACCCTAAAGGATTAGGTATTCCGCTCTGCATACATTGTAAACTGTGATTTATTAGGTGAACCTGTTTTGCACATGGTCTTTAGTTTGCATTCAGATAGGATATGCAAGTGTTGAAAACATTTTTTTAAAAATAAAATTCCACTTTTGAGCATCAAAAGTTGCAGATCAGTCTTGAATAGGTAGAAAATGTCAATTGTATTAAATTTACAAATGTGTACACCTCTAAATTGCTTGAGGGTTTTCATTTTTAATTTAATTTTATAATTCTGATATATACTAGCATTGGGGGCTTGGCTCTGGAAGTGATTTGCTAAAGCAATTTATCAATGTATAATAATACACAACCCAATATTGAATCCTAATGAAAATAATGTAAATCCTAACTATAAATCACACAAACATATTTTATTAACACCACATACAAACTACAAAAACTATAACAAAAAAGAGAACACACATGTAAAAAAGTTTTTTTTAAATAAATCTCTTACATGGATAAAAAGAAAACATAATATAAAAATTTACTTACAACTGTAAAAACTTTGTAAAATAGAATTGTGGAATGGAACAAAATGAATATTATGGTTTTGGTTGTAGGTGTAATTTTGGAATTTGGTTATGTAAAGTAAAAGCTCATAAATTTATAATAAATATTTAGTATTATTTTTTTGCTAATTTGTTTTTTGAAACAACCAATTTTTTCTTTAAAAGTTTTTTCTTTTAGTTTTACAATCACACTTTCTATGAGATGTTCTACTTGAACAAATTATTGTTTATACTTTATTAATACATACATAAAAGACAAATACATGCATACATTTGTTGTGATATAAAAGATCTCAAAATATATATATATATATATATATATACTTTTTAAATTAAATTAATTTTAGAATATATTTTAATTTTATTCTAAAATTTAAATTTTATAATTTAACAAAACAAACAAGAAAATATAATATGATTTGACAATGGAACAACAAAAATAATATATAAATAGCTTGAATCAAATTGTCAATATATGCTTTATAAAATTTATAATTTTTTTTAAAAAATAGTGTTTACATTAATGTAAGTATTATTAACATGTGTATTAAAAAAATTAATTTAACTTAAAATATATAATATTTTAAAAAAATATTATAAAGGAATAATAATTTTTGAACCAATAGATTGATTTAATATTTCTTAATCATTACAACTTAATTAGAGGATTGAATAGCTAATAAAGGAGTTATTTGTTGGTAAGATAAAAATAGAGTATCTTCCAAAAATGGTTAATAAAAAACTTTGTAGAAGGTTTGTGAAAAGTTTATAAATAAAATTTAATGAGGTAGGTAGATGATTTTTTATTTTTTTTATTTTTTTTTTATTTTTAAACAAGGACAAATGAACAAAAAAATATAACTTTTATGAGTAAGATAAGTATTTCAATATATATTTTCAATATGTTTCTTTATTGTAACATCTTATTTGTAATAAATAATAAACTCGCTTATATATTTAAATTTTTTTAAATTTTAATTTACTTTTCAAAACAAATAAAACATAATTTATTATAAAAATATTCAATTAGTCATAAATCATGATATTATTTGATGTGATTCTTGAATATTTATTCTTTTTTAAATTTTAATATAATTATATTAGATATTATTACTTTAAACGAGTTTTAAAAAAATTATTTCAATTACAATTGTACCTCCTTAAGTCAATATAATTTGTAGCTGAGAATTTTGTTAAGTAGTGGCGGTTATCAAGGTCTAGAGTTCCTCTTTAAACTTGATAAAATCATTAGTCAACAAATATATTGAATAGTGGAGGTTATCAAGTTTTGTGTAGCTGAAAATTTTATTGAATAGTGGAGGTTATTAAGTTTTAGAGTTATTCTTTAAACTTAATACAATCATAAGCTAATAATATATTGAGCAGTGGAGGTTATTAAGTCTTGCAAAATTTGGAGCATGATATTTGTGCTTCCAAAACTAGGCAATCCACTCTAGATAATTGGCTTATATAATGAAATCTATCATCTTCTTTATAAAAGATTACCTTTGTAACTTGGTAATTGCTATTTGGGATATTGAGTATTAGAAATTGAAGATATTTACTTACAACCATGGAACCAAGTTGGTGGATGGGAAACCAAGAGAGGATATCAAGTTATGGAGGATTGATCTAAGAAAATACAATTGTATTTTGAAAAAAAATCAACTTCTAAAAATCATGAATGTTATTCAACTATTTTTTTATTTAATAATATTTATTTTAAAAGAAATGTTGATTTAGGTTGAAATAGTGTTTTATTTTTGAAATATAAACTATCACTAAATACTTATAAACTTTTGAATTTTATAAATTTTTGAATTTTAAACAGATTTAACAGAGATAATGATCATCTTTTTTGAACTCTAAATCGTAGTCAATGTTGAATTGGAGAGAGCGGCGGCCGGAGGATCGAGGTCTAGGATTTCAATAGTTGTTGAGAATATGCTTCATTGCAGGTGCGGCCGTGCACAGTGGTGACTCGTTTTTGTGTGTGTTTTGGAAATGGTAGCACGTGTTTTTTTTTAAATTTTTTATTAGGGTTTTTCATTTGTATACGATGTCGGTGCACAATGTCAACATATGTGGCGCTAGTCAAAGGGACCTCTGGCTCCACAAATATGACTCACGCAAATAGAGGAAGCGGCCGTGCAAGTTACTAATCTCAACCTACCTAAGAACCTGAGCTCTTGCGGCTTACAACATACTTCGTCAAATCATCCAGCCGCACCCTACCAAACAAACCCCAGGTAAGTATTTTCCTACGAGATTTGTTAGGAGTTATGTCGGCCTTCTATTACGTACCAAACCTCGTGAAATTCCAGTTAATTAAGTTGTGCAGAAAGAAGTTTGCCGTAATACTATAATTGCGTGGGAGGAAGTGCTTGAATCACTTGCAGGAGGTGCAATATCACCTGGAAAAAACCGCGGCCGCGGCTACTTGTATTTAAAAACTTCATCGAAAGAGGTTACTCGGCGGGTTTAAATTCTATCACCATATCGTTCTGATATCGGCTTTTGTACTTTTCAATCATGGGATCCAAAGTTTGATCCGCGCATTATTTGAAGCCTAAAAGGTCATGTTTTTTTGGGCTCTTTTAAGATACCAACTTGGATAGCTTTAAAGAGTATGCTAGAGAAATTTCTCAGTTGCTCCGCAAATCGCAGCCAATTTAGGACATATCTTTGTTGATGATCCAGGAAATGATACCTCTCTTGAGCCGCAATATTGCATAGCGATGAACTCCAGATCCGGATGGGAACTAGAAATGAAGATGCACAATCTGGTCTCTAACACAAAGAAGTCTATATATATTGATTATCTTAATTTACCAATCCGGTGTTGATTTTTCCTGGCTACGGATCATTGGATCAAAGGCTGTGCGATGGTAGCAAAAACCAAGTCTAAAACAACAGGCTAATTATACTAAACATGGATTTGATTCTGTGCCAAAGATCAACAATCACAGCCCACAGCCGGACAGAGTAAACCAATCCCAAGGTATGTCTCCTACACCTCCTTTGATTATGCAAAATACCAAAGAGGTTGATGCAAACGGTTTTATTTTGGTACGGCATGAGAGGCGGGATGCTAGATTGGGGACAAAGAGATTGCATGGCAAATCTTATGTGGCGCTATTACTCTGTCCCCACCCGGATCAGTCTCTGCTCAAGATCAAGAGCAGTACCCACTACTTTCGACACGATAATTTCTCCAAAAGATCCGGTTTTGGTGATGACAATCACCTCTATTTCCACTTCAAATAAAATAGATCAGGTTGTAAGTTGAGCACAATCGGGATTAATCTCATCTACAGCAACAAAGTATGGGGATTAGCCTCAAGAAGTGGAGATATCTCCTTGCACAGCTAGAAATAAAGGCTCACGGCTTATTGACGCGGCACCCTCTTCTAGCACAAAGGCGAGTGGCGGTGAATTGTTTTCGGAACTCATTACAAACTGCGCCACTACTCGGATTGCGGTTTTACATCGTTCGAGGATAGTTGTCGATTCTGCAATGATCAGTGGAAATACGGTTCAAAATTTAATGCCGGCCCACGAGGTGGCTGAGAAGGTGGATCTACAATGGTCGGTGATACCTCTAACTCAGTGATGACGTGCCGGAACACAACTTTGGCCCCAAACTCAATAACGGTCCTAAATGATGCTTCTTTCGCTGCTCCACAACAACAGGAATCACTACCTAACTTTGCAATGATCTGTGGCAATATCATTCAGGATCAGATTAATGCACTGGTGCAAAGGTCCGCAACGCAAGCCAAGCATGACACAATATCAATAATTTCTGGCCAACCTATACATCGTGATAATATAAACTTACTAGGAAAGCAGAATGGAAGCCCTAGGTGGGAGGTGAGGATAGTGGATCCTTAGTATGACGACTCAATGGTGTGGTCGCAGGATGCAATGACCAGGACAAAGCGACCTTATAAAGTGTCGACATCCGATACAACGAATGCTCACACCATCACAACAGCGAGTGTATATGCCGGTGCAATTACAAGCAACTCTACGATGGCCTCTTCGAACACCTCCGCTCACTCCAATAGCGCCACTCTAGCTCAACAGCCATATGGCTCTGGACAACGACCGTGACACAAATCTAGACTTTGATCAGGTCCCGATCCCATCTTAGGACCTCCCCATGCAACGGCCCTAGGATCCAAAGAGGTCGCGACTCATTTCGAGCCGGCAGACCTCTCCACCACTTTTTCTAATATAAGCTTGGACCCTCTAATTGCGCCGCGCCACGCGTCGCCAGCCAAAGACACCATCAAGAGAGAAAACCCCGGGAATCCACATTGATTGATACCCCTTGGGGTAGAGAGGGGATATCAAAACTCGCGGACGTTGTCGAGGTCCGTCCTACCCGCGGCGTTAGCACCAACGGGTATGGACCCAGCCATTGCATTGGATCCCCAGGCCATGGAACTCTCCTCCCTGGCAGGCCCAGCCTCTGAGGTAACCACAAGTCAACTAGTTAGGCTAGGCCAACATGACATCCATGCAAAGCTTCTTATTACATACCCCCGTGGTGCTAATACCCTCATTGGTTCCCCTTCCAGTCCCTCTTCTACCAGAGCTCAACTTCCATAGAAAAGTAGGAGGGATTTCTCCTTCCAATTGCAACAAGGTCCATGGAACAAGACACACCATTCATAGACAGGCAAGTGTTCACAATCTTTCTCTTGTATTAGATAATGTTGATGCTGCATCTATTGAGGATAACAAAAATATGCACTATACTAGAGACCTTTCTCTTCCGGGATCAGAAAGAGTTGTGACAAAAGGATTGTATCTCAAGTTTGGGAACATACTAGATCTCCAAGAAGCCAATTATTAAATGATGAGTGGTGGAGTGACACTCCTTCCAATCATATTTTATGAAATTAAAAATTATTTCTTACAATGTACATAGATTAAATAATCCACCAAAAGTACTCAAATTATGAAGCTATATTCAAAGTATTTTTTTTTAAATGTGACATTCTCTTTATTCAAAAGCATAAATCATACAATACTAAGATACAAGAATTGGATAATTTTCTTTGATTAAATATTGGTTTTTTTATTTTAAAAGTCATCTTTGGGTATGTTAACAATCCTAATGGCATTGATGTAGGCAGAGAGTTTGCATTCTTATTTCTCCTTGTCTCAAACATTTGATTATCAATATTGGTTTTTTTCTACAATTTTTTTTTTTTAGATTATATTAAATAGTATCCCAAAGAAATCTGTTAGCATTGTAAATATCTATGTGTCTAACAAATACCAAGAACAATATAAAATGTGGATGGATTTAGGAGATATGTTATCAACTAATATTTCCCATATTTTTTGAGAAGATTGGAATATAGTAGGAAGTACATATAATAAGTCTTTATTTTGTAGCAAACTATTATCTAAACATGAAGAAAATATATGGATATTATTTAAATTTTGCCATAGTTTAGTTGACTCCTTTAAACATGGAAATTGCTTTAAGTTTTCTTAGAACAACAAACTTGGCCATATTTACATTTTTGTAAGATTAAATTTTTTTTATATTAGCAATGATGTATTACAAGAAGACCAAATCCAAGAATATTGCATAAAAGGGGACACTACATTATTTAATTATCTTCCAATTAAGTTTATCTTTCAACTTCAAAAATCCAAATTAAGATATTTAAGTTATAAAATAAATATATTCTATCTCAATGATCCTAAGGTCCTTCAACATATCCAAAAAATATGGTCTCAACATCAATTAAGAGGTTTTTTTTACACAAAATAAGAATTTTTATAAGATATTATAAAGTTTTTTTAAAAAATATCTTTGGCATAATTAAGATGACATTTTGAACTTTAAGGATAGTTGCAATATGAACACTATATTTTGTAAACTGATCCCTAAGATTTCAATGCACAATCTTACCTTAAGAAGTCTCAACTCCAACTTAATCAATTTGAAGCATAGAAACAAAAAAGACCAAAGACTAAGATCTTCAATTAAATGGAAGCAATTTGGAGATAGCAATTCTAAGAAATTTTTTAAAGCAATAAAAATAATGCAATATCCACTCCTTTCAATGCAATAAACTAAATGATGCAATATCCACTCCTTTCACCTTTAATGAACTTAAAGACACAATAGATAAAATGACAAAAGATAAGGTATCTAGCTTCAATGGTATAGACATTATACCTCAAAGTATGGCCTCAAAATATTGTTGAAGGTCATATCATTCTCTTTCATAAGGATGACAATAAAATTAGGTTGAAAAATTAGCAACCTATTATCTTACTTAATACTTCATATAAAATATATATTAAGGCAATTCAAAATTAATTTTAATATATATTAATAGAAAAAATTCATCCTAACTAAAATTATCTTTTTATAACTAAGATATATTCTAGATATTGTATTAGTCATACAAGAAATTATTAATTGGGCTAAAGCTTCAAACCAACCCCTCTTTCTTTTAAAAATTGATTTTTTTAAAGCATACAATAAAGTCTCTTGAGATTTTTTATTTCATACTTTAAGAAGATTTGGTTTTAGTCCTTAGTTTTGTCATATGATCAAAATTATTTTCTGAGGTATAAGCACCTCACTAGGTATAAATGATTTAATTGCTAAATATTTTTCAATAAAAAGAAAATTTTACCAAGGCTGTTCTCTAGTCTTGTATCTTTTTATTTTTATTACTAAAAATCTAAATATAGCCATCTAAGATATGATTAAATAATACAAACTTTATGGAATTAAAATTCCTTGGAGCTCTGAGCAGCAAATCATATGTTGGTGATTCTATTATCATCATTAAAGATGAAGAGGACATACAAACCTTGATTCAAATTATCAAAAAAATTAGTTTGACATTGGATCTAGAAATAAATTAGTCCAAATTTGCTACATATTGACAATTTAAAAAGACCATTAGAATTGCTTAGACTAATGACTTTGGATGAGCATGGACATTCTTTATTAGTATCAACAAACTATTAGGTACCTTTTTTGGACTTTTTTTACACACAAAAGATATCAATCAATTCTTGATCAATAGAATGGTACTCAAAATAAAAAAATTGATATTCTATTAAAATCAATGGAGATGGTAGGACTATTATTGTACATAACATCTTACTACATCATTATATTTCTTTTTAGCTATATGGATAAGTTTTATAAAAATAATTTACAAAATAAAATCCTTAGTTAAAAAAAATTTATTGAAAAATATTTTTTCTTACTTCCTTCAAAGTAACTTGGTCAATTTGTTGTAAAAATAAATCCAAAGGTGGCTTTGGTATAATAGATCCAAAAACTACTACCAAAGTACTCATATCTAAATGGATTATAGAGGCTCTATATCCTAGACATGCCAATGTTCAGCAATTCCTCAAATATAGAATGATGAATGCCATACCAACTATTCCAAAGCAATGGCTACCAAATTGTATTTGGACTCTCATTCCAAATCACAAGAAAAAATATGATTTAAAAATTTAGAATAAAATTGATAAGGTATAGATACAAATATATATTTTTAAAGCTTAGTCTACCAACCTCAATCCATGAAGTCTAGAATAGATTCTTATGGTGGAATCTTAAATTTTAGTATCATTAATTTCTACTTGGATTCTAAAGAAGCTACAACTTTATATTCCAATAACCTTCAAAGAGTTAAATATCTTTTTCAAGCATCTTTACTTCCTTTCATTCAAAAAGAAGTTAATATCAAATACAAATTAAGGGAAAGTACAAATTGAAATTAAAAAAACTCTATCCTAAGTTCAACAATGGATTAGTTTATATACTATAGAAACATATCAATTACTTAAGATTGTATTCTAATTATCCTACTAATATGAAGGAATTGAAGAATATAAATAGTTTTTTCTTCTTTTAATTATTAAAATTAAATTTTTTATATATAGATACTCAATTAAGAATTCTCCAATATGACAAAAATCTCTCCTCCAATCAAAAGACTTATTTTCTAGAAGGTCTTGCAAATGATATTGTAAGATTTTTAAAAATTGTTAGAATGATATAAAAAACAATTCCAACAAAAGATGCTGCAATTTGCATCAATCTCTTTTATGGCCCAATTAGTGAGTTGATCTTTAATCCTAAATCTTATTCATGGATAACAATTAGAAGATTTCATGACATATTTTGCTAAACTTGGAAGGAAGTTACTTCAACAAAATAAAGTCACCACTAACTTAAGACTATTATATATAGAATTTGGGAATATTTTCAAGCTTATAAAATTTGGGGTTGGGCTATATTTTACTTATATAAACTAACATCTAACCGGAAATGGAGACCTTAGAAAGCATTTATGTAGAAGCAAGGTATTTTTACAATTCATCTTCTTCCCAAGTTTAAAAGTCTCTACAAAATCTAGTCATTGTTAAGAGGACTTACTTTATAGACCATATAGATTCAAGATAACAATTCCACACCTCTGAAAAGGTATAATAGAATATGGAGAAATATATCAGAAAACCATTAAGAAGAAATTAGCAAAATACCTCGAGCATGAGATCACTCTCTTCAAATTGGAATAAAACATGGATGGTAAAACACCTAATTGGAGTAAGATTGTATAATATAATTAAATAGAATTTTAGAATATCACAATGTGGTGTAATCATACACAAAAGTGTACAAGTGTATAAAGTAATAGCAGTTAGTTCACATAGTACTCTTAACTCCACCTATTAGATATTAGGAGTTAAGCTTGTCATTTTGTAATATGTTTCACTTCATTAATGCATTGGATAAACCTTATTTTGTGTCAAAAAAATTTTAAAAATAAAATAAAATAAACAAGATGAATTTATTGGATTATTAGTTATTTATTATTATTATTATTTATAAAGTTTTTAAATATGTTTCTTATTTGAAGAATGTGAGAATGTCATTATACTCAACATTTAATTATTAATGCTTACATACATTTATCTTGATAAATGCACCTATATATATATATATATATATATACATATATGTTTTATAATTTAATACACTTTCTGAAGATAATCAAAAGTTTTTTGGATATTGATGAAAATAAACGTAGAAAAGTTTTCAACAGCATGTTTTCAGTATATTAAAATATAAAAAAAATGAATTTATAAGAATTTATTAATGCAATTCTTTAATGATTTTGGAGTATTTTGTTATAAAATATTTATATAATCTTTTACATATTCAATTTCTGATTTACAGAGGATGCTATAAAGGCTTCATCTATTAGTATTGAAATGGAATGAAGACTAGTTTAAAAAAGTTGTTTATTCTGCTTGAATATGTGATATGCTGTATGGATTGATTTCAGAAATTCTCACTTGGTTTCTAGTACAAACAAATATCATTTAAACTCCCTCATTTTGTCACAGTTGTTAAGTTAGATCTATTTTTTTTAATGTATTTTTGTAGTTTCTTTACTGTTGTTATCGTTTTTTCTTTATTAAAATTTTTTCCCACTAAAATATCACAAATCTTGTGCGTCACTTAAAAGTCTCACTTCTTCTTGGTGACATTCGCTCTTCATAATAGGAGTTTATAATAATTATTGGTGGTGTTACAAACAATAACTTACTCGAAAATGAATAGTATGGAAAACAGTATTCTTTGATATTATTAACCCTATTGATGTTGTGTACATGTAGTTTCATATACTAACATATGAAAAATAAATGTACACATGCAGATGATTTCTTACAGTATATCAAAAGCACATATGTAAATCAATATAAATGTAGCACATCTTCAGTACAAATAATATATTTTTCTAAATACAAGTGTTCGAATTGAACATAGTACATGAGTAAAAGAATAGTCTCAGCAAAATCCTAACAAACAGTAATGGAAATTCAGTACATATTGATTACGAGCAATATATACTATGATTGAAATGGTTTTTTGAAAGAGTTTCTCTTCTATATATAATATCAACAAACTTCTGTCTAAAACATTCATAGCACAGATTGCTAATTTAATCATATCAACAAGTCGTCAGATTCACAAAATGCGACGTGTTCAACAGTAAGGTGGTTGCCTGAGATGTGAAGCATACATCATCGTTTATGTTCTAGATGAGAAAAAAGAACATTCTAAATGAGAAAATACTGAGACATTTTCCAGTTAGCAAGAGAAACACAAGAAATACGACGTAGTCGAAGGTGAGTGAACAATTCACTCATTTCATTATAGCAATTTAGAACAGGAAGAGCAGCAAGACTCACAGTTTAGAACGGAAGCAACGGACAGACGTGAGAAAAGTTGATTACAACACGGCAAGATCAATCACCAGGTCAGTTTCTTTTCTACGAGTAGTGTACAGCCGATACAGCATCTTCGGAGGATCGATCACTGCCCCTACAGATACCATAAAAATCTTAGCTTTTTAACAAAATATTGAACAAAAGTTTTTTTAAAAAAAAAAAAAAAAAAACACTCCGTCCTCGGTCCCTCCATCTTCGACCCTCGTCAACCTGTCAAAGAATCTCTACATGGACGAAGCCATTCCACCACCGTCTAGTTCAAGTAGAGCTCAGCCTGTCCATCAATAAACAAGTTGAGAAACTCCTCGCCGTCCACAGTTTCCTTCTCCAGCAACAACGCCGCAAGCTTGTGTAGGATATCGATGTGGGTCCCCATGATCGTCTTGGCGCGAGTGTAGGCAGTCTCAACCAATTCCCTCACTTCGGCGTCAATCACATCGGCAGTAGCCATGGAGTGGTCGGATTGTTGTCCAGCAGACTGGCCCAGGAATGGGTTGCCACCACCGCCGCCGAGTGAGAGTTGCCCAATCTTCTTGCTGAAGCCGAACCGCTCCACCATCTGGCGAGCCACACGAGAGACTTGCATGAAATCGTTGGAAGCACCGGTGGTAACATTCTCGGTACCGTAGATGAGCTCCTCTGCAATTCGTCCACCGAGAGCAACCGCCATCTGATTCTCTAGGTAGCTTCTGCTGTAGAGGCCGGACTCTAGCCTTTCTTCACTGGGGGCAAAGAAGGTCAATCCTCCAGCGCCACCACGGGGTACAATGGAGATTTTGGCAACTGGGTCGTACTCGGGCATCAAAGCACCGACCAAAGCATGTCCAGCTTCGTGGTATGCAACCAGTTTCCTCTTCTCTTCGGATACGACGGCGTTCTTCTTCTCTGGACCGGCGATGATGCGCTCCAATGCATCGGCGATCTCGTCCTTGCTGATTTCCTTCAACTCCCTCCTTGCTGCCAGGATAGCAGCCTCGTTCATCAAGTTCTGTAGGTCAGCACCGGTGAACCCTGGTGTCCTCCTTGCAATCTTCTCGAAATCGACGTCCTTTGCCAATGTCTTTCCACGAGAGTGAACCTGGAAACCGATTCGACCATCAGTATACAACTTCTGCCGAACTCATGAAGAAAGCCATAGATGCACATTTGTGCAGATTCAGACAAGGGTGAAAAGATAGAAGCATAATCAAGTTCAGGAAAAAGGCTGCAGATAGGATGATGTATTGAAGTAGAAAGAATTCAAGGCATGTACCTGAAGAATTCTGACACGGCCTTGAACATCTGGCCTGTCAACGGTGACCTGCCTGTCGAATCGTCCGGGTCGGAGAAGGGCAGAGTCGAGGACATCGGGTCTGTTGGTGGCAGCCAACACAATGACTCCGCTGTTGCCACTGAAACCGTCCATCTCTGTAAGCAGCTGGTTAATGGTCTGCTCCCGCTCATCGTTTCCTCCTCCCATACCGGCACCTCTCTGCCTACCCACGGCATCAATCTCATCAATGAAGACGATGCAAGGAGCCTTAGCCTTGGCCTTCTCGAACAAGTCACGGACACGGGAAGCTCCCACGCCAACGAAGAGTTCAACGAATTCGGAGGCTGCGCATGAAAAGAAAGGAACACCGGCCTCACCGGACACAGCCCTTGCGAGAAGAGTCTTTCCTGTTCCAGGAGGGCCGACGAGCAAACATCCCTTCGGGATTTTGGCGCCCAGGGCTGTGTATTTGTCAGGATTCTTCAAGAAATCCACAACTTCTTGAAGCTCAAGCTTGGCCTGATCAGCTCCAGCGACATCGGCGAATGTGACACCAGTCTCGGGAACCTCTTGGAACTTGGATTTCGACCTGCCGAAGTCCATGGGTCCTCCCATTCCTCCAGGGCCGCCTTGGCCACCCTGAGCCCTCCTGAACAGGAAGAAGAGTCCACCGAAGGCCAAGAGAGGGAAAAGTAGATTGCCCAACACATTGATGTAACTGTTAGCTACCTCACCCTCGGAGACGGAGATGTCGACGCCGTTCATGGCGAGGATATCGACCAAGTCGGGGTCATTAGGCAAGGTGACATTAGCCCTCCTTCCATCGACTGCGGTCAATTGCAGCGTAGTACCATCCTTCGCAAACCTAACCCTCTCCACCTTCCCTGCCTTCACAGCATTCAAGAACTCGCTGTAACGCCAGTTCGCACCCTCGGGAAGGTCCGAGACCTTCTTCGCAGCAACTGGAGGTGCAGCTACAGCCGCACCAGACAACACATTCGCTGCAGTCTTGGCCTGAACCTGGACAGCTTCAGTAGCAATCTGTTGGAATTGGGGAGAAGATGGCAAATCCGCAGCCATGGCGGGGCTCTCGGCGAGAGCCAGGACGAGTGACGCCATGGTGGCGGCAGGAATGGCATTCACATCCTTGAAGGAAGCTCTCGCAGCGAGGCTTCTCTTCTTCGATGCGGCAAGCTCTACCGATACAGCTAACGCCAACCGGTTGCCCAACAATGTCGACCTCAAAAACGCTTTCTGTGCTCCCCTCATCCTCATAACTCTGTTACCCGCAACAACACCCGCGCTAATCGCGCATGACGGCAGTGCTGTCAATCCCATCACCTGTGCCATCGCGACTAATCACTCAAAATTTCCTAAATCCTCACTACTTTTCCAGATATCTCCAGGTCCTGCACACCAAAAACCCCCACCACGGTTCAATCCTCAGATACCATAACAACCGGCAAAAACCAAGTTTGAATAACCAGATCTAATACTGAACTCCCTCCACAACAAAATTGCACAAAAAACAACCGAATTCCTCACAAAACAACTGAACACACAGAATTACAACAAGAGTTCATCTGCACAAACCTGAATGCTGCGGTTTGGTCTGATTCTGGCAGAGCGGATTGGAATGAGAGGAGGAGGGGACAGGAGTAGACGACCACTTGTAGTGGCTGAGAAGTGATGAATTGAATCGATCCAAGGTCCATTCAAAAGCTTCAAGCTTCCCAAACTTCTGTGTCCCTCCTTTCGGATGGGGTTCGCATCGTGGTCAGCTGGGTGGTTGCCACGTAAGGCCATCCTGGCCGTTGGTTGTTACTTGTTGGTGCGTGGCGAGCCTTTCATTTTGAGAACCAGGAAGCTGACATTGGTGTGTGGATGCCGAGGTTTGCCGAGTATCTTCTTAAAAATCTAGACACTTGGGGTTGGGGTGCGTGTGTAACCTTTGCGTGTCGACGACGGTTTTCGTGACTTGGAGTCGGCGTGTTCGTGCATGTGAAATTGCGGTTGCGGTTGCGGTTACTGCACTGGAGTGTGCCCTTTTTGCCACTTTCCATGGTGTTCCCATGCAGGAAACTTCGAATGGAAGGCTGATCAGCTGTATTCGATTGCATGAAAACTAACCCAAGCTTTGCCCAAATATAAGTATCTTGATATCACAACTGTATTACAAGGTTGGGAATAGCTTGTCTACGATGGTTCATTGGACATGAGTTCCTTAGTGAAATCAATGCACCCTGTAAGCTTTTACGATATGAATACTGTTTGTTTTTTTTCCATATTTTCCAGTGGAAAAAAACAGGCTAAAAAGTTATAATGGGCACAAATCTAAAGAACTGTAATGAAGTATAATGATCTGCACTGCTTTGCCCCCCTTAGCTTTCTCAAGCTTTCACGGATTGGTGGATGCACATGCGAACTCACAATGCTTTTTCTACACCAACAGTAACTTTGCATTGATACGTGTCTGTGCAAACTTCACACAGCTAGACAAAAGTCGCTAGGCTTGTGCACAGTACTCGTATTACTATGGTGTAGTTCTGCTTATACTAAGTTAGGTCTATTGATACGGATGGTTATTGCAATACCTAACAAGCCCTATGTTTTTCAGAGAAATTTAAATAGTGATAGCTTGAGGATCTGTTCTCTTGTTCTTCTCTCTGTTCCAATTAATCGGTTGATACAGAGGCAACGACAACATGTTTTACATACATGTAGAAAAACAATCAAAATTTGTAATTTAAGATGGGTATTTTATTCATGGTTAAAGTTTTATTCAGAAGTGTAATTAATTTTTTGTACAAAAAGCTGTTGCAACTTAAAATATGTGAGCCTTTGATTTCATTCTTACAATTAATGTGCTTTAAACTCACAAATTTTGACAAGATTGTTTTGCAATGGATGCACAATGCATCGATACTTGTATATTGTCCATATATCTCTTGTTTTATGAGCCATTAAAAAAATATTTTTCTATCCATATTCTTCAAGAAATATGTAATTATTTTGTATCAAATTAGATAAGATAGGATTGTATACAACTAAAGTCAATGCAACATATTATGTAGAAGAAAACAAGTCTAAATTAATACTTTCAACAAATGATATTGTATCTCTCAAATAAAACATAGTTGAAAAATAGTTGGAATATGAGTTTAATTTTGAATAGGCTATAATATTTCTTTAAGAATTAGTCTTGAAAATATTCTTTAGTAAAAAATTTCTTGTATATTATTTAGTAAAAATCTTCTTGTATTTTATTTATACTTGTATGATGTATTAATATTTGTAAATAAAAAAAGCTATTTTATAATAAATTATATATAGTATTATTTGTTTAATATGTTATACTTAAATTATTATTTTATTATTTTTATACTATATAATTTAATATTTTATTTTTATTAATTATATATATAAAAAGAATATTAATGTAAGATAAAATATTGATTGTATTTAAGAAATAGGAGCAAAATAAAAGCGAGTTGAGGTAGCTAATATATAAAAAAGAGTTATGAATAATAGTTTATTTTCTAAAGATATGGAAACACCACTTTGGAAGGAGGTTTACAAAGATTTCTATAAGTAACATTTCTTATTAGTACTTTCAATTAAATACACAAGAGTATTTTAAAAAATTATAGTAATATAATATATTAGTCTTTATGAATGTGAAATTAAATTATAAATCCAAAAGATATAATATATTTAATAAAAAATTAATAATAAAATATTTTATATAATATAATATTTTTAAATTCAATTAAATGGACTAATGACTATTACAAATACATATCTATATTTAAAGATGGTATTAGATTAAAAAAAATACCATCTTTTAAAGTTAGATATTAAAAGTTATTACAAAGTATAAAAAGAGGACAAAGAAAGAATAAAATATAGTATAAATTAAAGATAAAGTAATAAAGAGAGATTTATAAAATAAAAAGAAATTAAAGAAATTAAAGATTAGAAAATATATATATATATATATATATATATATATATATATCTTATAAAAATATGCATGATGAATGAAGGTGATTATAATAATAAAAAGTGGCATGAATAGATAATAGTTTAGCAAGGCATATGAATTAATACAATCTCCTCATGAGATATACACTTATGAATATAATTAAGATTATTAAAAAAAATGTGAAGTTATTTTATATAATAAATATATTATATTTATTTTATTATATATAATTAAATATTATAAATATAAAAAATATAGTATCATTTATCTAAAAAAAGAAATATAAAAAATATAGTATCACTTATCTAAAAAAAGAAATATAAAAAATATAGTATCACTTATCTAAAAAAAGAAATATAAAAAATATAGTATCACTTATCTAAAAAAAGAAATATAAAAAAATATTATAGATTTATAATATTATGGACATCGATCTAAAAAATATTTTAGAAAGTTTTAGAGGTTCTCAAAGGCTCTTTAAGGTTCTTGATAGTTCTAGAAGATTCTTGAGATTGCTACATATTGAAGCTATAAGGAAGTTGCTCAAGAAGCATCCTAGGATGACTTGAAGACAAAGTCTTTTACAAGAAGCTACTTGGAAGCCTAATATATATAGTTATTGAGGCTAAGGGGTTCCTTAATTTTGACAATGCATAACTTGAGGTTTAATTTATACCTTCTAGTCTTGTTTTTGTTCTTATATTATATTGCCTTACAATAAGACTCATGTATTCTATTATTTTCTTATAGTCTTATATAATTTCTTGATCTTATCCATTATAGTTTATTGAGACTAACATAGTATAATATTGGAGCTTGGTGTTTTTAAATAAAGAGTAGATTATCCCTCTTTTTGAAAGTATTATAGTGCTCTAAAGGTTGCAAATTATCTTCTTCTAAATTAGAATTATTCTTAATTTTATATATCTATTTCTTCTTATTTTATTATTATAAGAAGAAGTGAAAACTTCAATATGGCAAATTCCAATGAAGCCAAATTAGATTCAATTATAAATACTTTTGAAGTATTGAGAGTTAAGACAAAGATCTTATTTAAATAAAATAAAAAAATTTATATAACCATATATAATAGTCAAAGAGTAAAACCACCTCAACTATTATTATAAGTCATCCTATGAATTCTATCACTAATATCTATTTTATTAGAAGATGTATGTATTTAAGAGAGAAATTCAATATCAATAGCAAAACAACCAAAAATCAGCCTTTTAAAGAAGTTTAATGAAACTCATTTAAAATTTTGTGGCTTTGTAAATCAAGTACAACTTATTACTTTAGTCTAATTTCAACGATATTCCATAAAAGCATCTTGTATTGGTCTAATTAGAACCTTGCTTTTAGGTCAAGCTTTGTCTTAGTTTGCTTTGTTGTTTGAAAATAATTCTTCTATATTACATAATTTTGAAATATTTTTGGTGGCATTTATAGAAGCATTTGGCAAACATGATAAAATTTATTTTGCTACAACTAAAATCCAAGTCCTTTAATAGGGAACACATTTTGTATTTGTTTATACTTTGGAATTTTGACAATTAGCACATAATATCAATTGGGATGAAGATGCATTGATAAGTCAATTTTATTGGAGATTATGAGACAATTTAAAGGATCTATTATTGTTTATATTTAATTTTTAAATTCTTAATGAAGCAATTAGTCAAGATGTGAGGTATAATAATTAGTTATTTTAATATCAATAAGACAAACACTCTTTGAATATACCACAATTATACACCAATTACTTAGCAATTTCTACATCATCTAACTCTAACAATCATTTGGAGATAGAAGATATGTAAATTGATGCAGTTTATTTTTAAAAAAAATTTAAACAAATAAAAAAATGACAAAAGGACTAATGTTCATGCTTATATTATAAAAAGACTGACCGCAAGGTTGACAATTGTCTTAAGAAATGCCGACATATCTATTAGATAAGAAGTGCAACTATACCAACAAATTCATTGTGGAAAAATGAAAATATCCAGCTATAATAGAGATCGTGTAGTTGAATTCTTTTACTTCTTAAGACAAAAGAAGCCTTGTATTATCTAACAATTCTTCTTGTTGCTTTATCATACCAATCTATTTAGGCTCTCAAAAATTTAAAATCCTTACTCTATTAGACTTAAGAGCCTCTGCTTGTTTTATTGATTAAGAATTTTAAAAAAAAATTTAAAAAAAATTTAAAAAAATTTAAAATTTAAAAAATTAAATTTATTTATATAAAAATTATAGATGGTCAACTCTTATCACTTAAAGATATTATTCACAAAAAAACCCCATTAAAAATAATAATAGAAAATTATAGTAGACAAATCATATTTAATATCATCAAGTCATATTAACACTTTCTTAGCTTGAAAGGTATATCTCACATATAGATTGGGCATCTCATAAAATAATATTTCCTATGGTAGAGTCTATTTATATAAAACCTATTATAGGATCTCATGAATCCATAATTCTAAAGCTATGAAATTTTTAAATATTAAAATTAGAGTATTTATAAAAGCGATAATTTTTTTTTTTTTTTTATTATTTATACAATTCCAACATCTAAAATAATAATTATATTGACAACCATTCTAAAGTGTTATAAGAATTTTCAAGATGTATTTAAAAAGAAGAATATAATGTTGTGTTATAGTTTGATTACCATATGAAAATATTGTGTGTATATATATATATATATATATATGTTTAATATAAAATTTATTACACAACTAAGTGAGAGCCATATCAATGGACTTTTATAGATTATAAAATATGATTATATTATTAATTTAGAAAGAATTTGTTTAAAAGGGCTATTATTGAGGTTTACATAATCTTTATTTTTTTTTATAGTAGTGACTTTTGAGGTTGATTTTATATTGATAATAAATTTTATATATATATATCTTAAATCACCTTTATTAGACATTGGTGATCCTTAAGATCTTGTTTATTTCTTTTATTTGGAGTTTAGAACACATATTATGTAAATCTTATTAAAAAAAAGATTAGAAAGGGATTTTTAGTGTAAAAAAGAGTAGTTAGGTCATCTATGTAGATGAATGGAGATGGATGATAGAAGTCTCTATTCCTATTGGCCAAAAGTCATATCCAATGGGCTTCAAGGAGGCTGCTTGAGGGCTTATTAGGAATTAAGGTTTGTTTTTTTTGAAGGGATTCAAATATAAAAGGCTAGGATCAGCAAGATTGGTTTTTTGGCTATAGTTTTGGTGCAAAATTTATATGATTTGGAGTTTTTATGAAGGAGATATAGGCATTCAAAGTCAAGGTGTCAAAATTGTACCTACTATCACTCTTTTGGGCATAACTCGCATGTACAGAATGCAATAGAGGATCGGCAACTGGGGTTGGAAAGAACATTTTTTTGGCTATACTTTTTGTAATAGCTTGATGAAATCCGAGCTAAAATAAAGGAGATATTAGAAGTTGAAGTCAGTGCTTATAATCAAAGGGAAATAAGTGACTCCATTTAACTAGTGGTTATGTTTTGAGCTATATCTTAGGCAATTTTATAAGTTTTTAGCTCAAAATTTTTAAAAGTGTATATATTCATATTATAAGATTATATACAAAAAATTTGTGGTATTAAAGTTTTGGATTTGTAAGATATAAAGAAAATAGCACTTAGATGTCTTTAAATTAAGGTTTAAAGTATATGCTAGGATTTTTAAGGTATCAGATGATTGGAAGCAAATATATAATTGATTCTTTTGTATAGTGAAGCTTAAAAATATTATCTATACTTTAAATATTTTTTTTATAAAACTAAATGGTTGGATCAAGAGTTATTGAATTCTAAAATATATAAAGAAATAAATCTTTGCAAGTGAATATGCTATTGAAGATTTTTGTTGCAAATTTGAGCTTTTTGTACAAACCTACTTAAATACAAGAGGTTTTATTAATATAATTTTTCTTTTATAATATTGTTGTGTTATTTGTCTTTTTTATTAAAGACAACTCACTTATTAGAGGCCTACCAATAAGTTCCAAATAAATTCTCTACAACCAGGTACCCAATGTATTTCTAGATAGAAGATCACGCCACACAACAACAGTCACTTTGCCAAAATATTGTCTATGTGGCTATGCTATTGATCATTAAGACAAGGCACAACTACTATTTGGTCCTATCTATAATTTATCACAAAATGAGCTTGCTACATTAAAGGAATACATTGATGAGAATCTAGCAAAAAACTTTATATAACATTCAAAGTCTCTTATTGGTGTTCCAATACTTTTTTATCAAAAAGAAAGATAAATTCTTATAAATGTGTATTGACTACTATGGCTTATATAAGGTGATAGTAAAGAACCACTATCCATTATCATTGATATTTGAACTTTTCAATTAATTAGGACAAGCAAAGATTTTTATAAAAATAGATCTTTGAAGAGTCTAAAATTTGGTACATATTAAAAAAAGGACAAATGAAAGATTGCATTTTGAACAAGGTATGGACATTTTGAATACAATGTCATACCATTTTAACTCACAAATGCTCTATCAATCTTCCAATATTTGATGAACAATATATTTTATGAATTTTTTGATAATTTTTTTTTTTTTATTTATTTAAACAATATCTTGATTATTCAAAAATACTAAAAAAAAAAATAACAATAAGTTTGTCTTATCTTACAAAAATTTCAAGATATTAGATTATATTTCAAATTAAAAAAATATATAATTTATGAATCACAAGTGGAATTTTTTTATTATATTATTTTCAAAAAAAGCTTATTGATAGATCTAAAAAAGATCAAGAACATTAATGATTGGACAATTTCAAAAATGGTATGTAAAATTCAATATTTTCTTTGATTTATAAACTTTTATATGATTTTTATTAAGAATTATTTTCAACTAGGAACTTCATATATATAGTTAATATATAAAGATAAATTTGAATGGAATAAAAAAGTAGAAAGAACTTTTTAAAGCTAAAAAATAAATTTTATTATAGTATCTAATTTTATTCATCTCAATTTTATTAGATAATTTTTTATAAAAATTAATGCTTCAAACTTTGTTTTAAGAATAGTCTTGCTATAATCAAGAGAAAAAAGGAGATTTCATCCAATTGCATTTTATTCTAAGAAATTCTCAACTAAAAAAATTAATTATGAAATCTATAACAAAGAACTTTTTGCCATTGTGGATTCCTTTCAAGAATGGTACCTTTTACTTGAAGGTACTTTAGATCTAGTGACTGTCTATATAGATCACAAAAACCTTAAGTATTTCATATTGATTCATATTTTAAATTGTTGCTAAGCTTGTTGGAATATATTTTTATTCTATTTTAATTTTAACATCACATATGGATCTAAAAAATAATAAGGATTATTAGATGCTTTATCTAAGTACTTATACCTTGTACTAGAGAAGAAAGAGGCAATATATAACCAAAAATAGATAATACTCTTAAAACTTGAGTATATTTGTCTTTGAGAAATGACTATGTCAATTTTGGTGGATTCTTCACTTCTTGTTCACATTTGTATAACAATAGCTATAAATCCTCTTATCCTTGACATTAAATAATATGCTAATAATATTTGAGATGATTCTAAAAAATTTAAATTTGAAGACAATATCTTTTATTTTGAAGAATGTTTATATATTCCAAAAAGATCCACACGATTTTGTATTTTGTAAGCATATTGTCATATTACTTGTTGTCTTGTTTGAAAATATACCATGCATATGGTTGTGGAAAGTAAACTTGCATTTTGCAACTAACTAAGAAGCTAACAATTCTAATAAAATCTTAAATAAAATCCTAAATAAAATCCTAAATAAATTCCAATTGAATCTTTAAAAATCTTACTCAAATTCTAAAATAATCTTAAAGAAATCTTAAAAAAATCATAAAAAAAAACTTTAAAAAATCCTAATAAAATTATAAAGAAATTTTAAAAAAATCCTAAAGGAATCTTAAAGAATCATAAAGAAATACTAAAGAAATATTTTAAAATTTCTAAAGATATTATAAAGAAATCTTAAAGTTATCCTAAAGAAATCATAAAAAAATCATAAAGATATCTTAAAGAAATCTTAACCAAATCCTAACCAACCTTAAGGAAATCCTAATATAATTCTAAGTGAATCCTAATCAAATCCTAACCAATCTTAATAAAACTCTAAAGATATTTCAATTAAATTCTAATAAAACCCTATCTAATTTTAATAAAAATTTAAAAATATCATAAGTGAATCCTAATCATATCTTAATCAAATTTTAATAAAATCTTAGTCAAATCTTAATAAAATTCCAGTCAAATCTTAATAAAATCCTAATCAAATCTTAATCAAATATTAATTAAATCCTAATCAAATCTTAATCAAATCCTAATTAAATCTTAATTAAATCTTGTAGTAGTTTTAAAATCTCAATAATTATTAAATTAAAAATTGAGCTTTATTTAAAATTTATATACTTCTTATTTTACTGGTTAAAAACAAGCATAAAAAATTTGAAGAGATTTGAACTTATAGATTGGAAAAAAAAGCTCATATTTTGCTTGGATGTCAACTATCATCCTTTTCCAACCTTGATGTCAATCTTCTAGTATTAATAGCTCCTTTTTGCAATATTCATATATTCTAAAATCTTACAAAAATACTTAAAACTAAATTAACTATCAATTCAAAAAAGAACCATACTAAACTAATTGGCAGCTTACTTAAAATTACAAAAATCCTCACTAACCTTCAAAATCCAATTTCTAAGATCCTAGTCCACTTAATTTCTAATAACCTTTGATTTGACCATTTGATTAAGCTATAATTTATAAAAAAAATTTAATATAACTATATTCACAAAACCACAAATTTTCATCTATATATTTACTATAAAACTTATAAAATTCTCTAAAATGTGAAGCTACTTTATTTTTTAACAACCAAAGTCACCAAAATAGAACCCTCACTTTGCATAGCTCTCACAAAGTCATTAAATACTCAAAAATCTTAAAACTAATGCTCAAAAAAATCCTATCAAGTTTTTTATCCAATCCTATTCTTTGATGAACAAAAAAATCCTCTTTTCTACTATAGGCCCATGGTTTTGTACCTTAGAATTTAGCTTTGACCTTGGTACACAACTAGCCTTTTTGGGATATTAATGCAAGGTTTTCTTAAGTAATTTTTATTGAAAATTATCATTTTTTTAAATCTAAAGATGCCTATAGTATTAATTTTATTAATCTATCTTATTTTATCTTGTTATAGTCCTACAAAGTAAATAGAAGCCCTTTTAACAAAAAGACAGTATTAATATTAAATATTTTTATTAACTTCCTATCTTTTATTTATATTTTTAAAATAATTTTGTTACTGAGTCTTCAATTAAACTTTATAATATATAAAGTCTTTGAGATAATTAAATAACCAAAGTCTAATTTTTTTTTTTAAATTAATTAATTAATTAATTATATTAATTTTAAAAATTTTAAAAATAAAGAGAAATGATTTTTTATATGTGAATTATATTATTAAAGATTAAAAAAAAAAAAAAAAAAAAAAAAAAAAAAAACTTATTAATTTTTAAATTAAAAAAATTCTTATAGTACAAAAAATACTTCTAAAGTATTAAAATAATATTGAATTTTAATATGGATTTGATTATAGAAATCTAAAATAAAATTAAAATTTGAGAGAATTTAATAGAATAAATTTAATTTCTATAAAATTGATAAATTAGTAATTATAAATTAATTATTTTTAGAAAATATTTATTTTTTAAGAGAATTAAGTCAATTTATTAACTAAGATAATTATACCATTGACAAATATTAATTATATAATTATAAAATCATAAATTTTTTAATCAAAAAATAAAATTTATTAGAGTAAAGAAGATAGTTGGTACATTAGAATATCCAAATAACAACTTATAGAAGCCATATCTTGTCTTATATGATATTTTTTTGATATCATGATTTATTATTCTTATTTAATAGTAGCCCAACTTAAGATCAATTCTCATAGATTACTTGCTTTTACTTAATTAGTCTAAATAATCATCTATTTTAAAAAATAAATAGTTTTTTAATAATAATTTGTTTAAAAATTATATAATAAATACATATTCTTAACTTCATATCTCTCTTATTCACAAACTTGATTTTTCTTGGTTTTCTTTGGTTTAAAGTTGTTAAGCAATAATAAAACAATTGCTTAAATTTTAGAATAAAGTCTTTTTTTAATACTTTTTTTAATACTTTTTTTAAATATAATTTTTAGAAAAAATAAGATATATTTTTTATAATTAATTTAGATATAAGATATTTTTTTAGAAGTTATTAATATAATAAAAAAATAAAGTTATTTTTATTTTTTATTTAAGCTTAAAGAATTATAATTCTTGTATAAAGAATTGTCACTTTGACTCAAACCTTGTGATCATAATATAACTTATTTGTGCTTAAGTAACCACCTTCTAAAAATTTTTAGAATTTTTTATTTATTTTAAGTCTAACTAATCTAATACCATTATTTTTAATAATGCAAAGAAGTTTCTTATCATCTCTTTATTTTTTTCAACTTAACCGACACTATTCTAATACTTAATTTCTTTCAAGAATACCATTATTATCTATTTTTATGTGATACCTCATTATTTCTTAAGTTGAATATATTAATATTTTACTTTTTAAACTTTTTTACACCAATACTTCTTTTAAAATTTAGATTTTTTTAAATACCTCTTTGTTAATAATACTTATTAAATTATTTTAAAAATTATTTACTATTTTAAGAATATACCAATATTAATTTATTTTAGTTCTTCCAAGTTATTAAAAAAATTTGCTCTTAATTTGCAAGAGACCTATTCATTTTTTAATTCTTATTTAAAATTTATTTTTTGAGTTCCATATCTCTTTTAATTTCACTTTACAAGAAATATAGACAATATACTTCCTCTTTTAATCTTAATAGATAATTATTTTTTCTTTTAATTTTTTGAAGAAAGAATTTTGTAAGATCTTTCTTCTTACATTGGGTCTTTGGAACTTCTATCATCTTTTCATAATATTGGACCATTAACAAGAAATTTATGTTACTTAACACATTCCTTCAAAAGACTTCTTTAACTTCTTTTGTTGTAAGGTTTGTACTCACCTTAGCTTTAGTTCTATCTTCTTCTTTGCATTTTTTTCTTTCTTCCAAAAGAACATATTTATATTGATTATGTAAAGTCTTGTAATATAGAGTCGAAAAGTTTTGATAACTCATATGACAATTCTCATTACTTATACTAGTAGCAATAAGCTAGGTTCAAATGGCCATTGTCTATAAGAACATTGTATCACTCATGCTCTACATATAGGATCCCTTTAATGTGTCATGAAGGTGACACTTGCTACTAAATTCAAAATCAGTTGTTTATTTTATTATTGATAGAGTCATGTTTACTTTGAATGGTAGAATTTTACTCATGAAATGTGTTGGAATGATGGAAAAAGTTATTTGGTGATAGAAGGTATAATGTCAGAGCCCCACAAAAATTCTAACCTGATTAGCATTTAGAGTCTAGATAAAATGTATTTATACAAGTTAGAGAAATAAACATAATATTAACTATGTTGTAGTTTCCTTTCAACCAAATTTGAGATTTACTCCAATTGAGAAGTGGCAGTTTGGATTGGCAATGTATGACAAGAGAGAACCAACAGCTCACACTAAACTGAGGATTAACTAGTAACATCCAAATATAAATGAAATTGACGTGTGTTTTACATTTTATTAGAACTTGAACGCCAGTTGGGCTGCTTCTGGTCCAGTGGGGCTCCCGCATCAGCAGACATCGCCATCTGGATTTAGTAATTCCACCTGCAGCTAACGTGAAGCTGGTATTTTGGGAGAAGCTAGCGTGTACAGATGAAGAAGTAGAAGAAGAAGATTATCCGTCCCGTAAGCTACAAATAAAATGCACTACTTTTTTGGCTTCAAGACCTGCCTCTTTCGAAGACAACGTTCCGTCTCTTCGACTTTCATTGTATCTGTTAGGCAAAGTGGCACTTTGAATCTGCACAGATGTGCTCCAAATGGCAGTCCACAAACCCAGTTCCTTTGAGGTGAAGAAACCAATCCCACAAGACATGTGACAAGTGAATCTTCTATTAAACAATCTTTCGAAGACCACTGAAAGGAAACAGGAATTAATCGTCTATCAATATGTCACGATGAAAGACAGACAGGTTTCTCTGCAATAGCGATGTATAGCTTCCAGTACACAATTGCCTTTCCCATACATGTTCACATTTTATCAATTAGCAACAAAACTAAAAACCTTCCTTTATCTCCTCAATCCTCTTCAATGGTGCTCGCAATTGTCTGTTCAAGGGCACCAACATGCACAAAATCGACTCTTTTAATCTTACATATTCTCGATGCATTCCCGGAATTTATCACTTCACTTTGAAATTATTGACGACTTTATCCTGCCAAACCCTAGAAAATTCTATGCTGAATTCAAGTCCACAAAGTCCACAAATTCATGTGGACTTGAATTCGGCAATCAGAATGGCAGGGAGCAGCAGGTTCACTCAATCTCTTTCACAGCAGAAGAAACCTCAACAATCACAGAACCAAAACAAATAGAACCGAAACCAATCGACACTCTCGTTGAAGTTCAAAGCTGGCTGAGGAGGAGATATACAATGACAGAGGCATAGTAGTACACACATATGAGGAATCATTAAGGGCACTGTTTTCGATGCTCTTTGCATTTCTAGGTACATGTTCAACTCTAGATTCCGGTTTACGTAACACAGCAACTCTGAAGCATGACCAAAAACAATTGTGTTGTGGCAAGTTGAAACGAATGTCCTGAAAACTGTGGAGTAGCCATGGTCTTTGAACAGGTTTCTTTGATTGCCTCTAGTTGATTAAACTCAACTGAACTGAGCCCGACTGATCTGAACTAGTGCTAAACTAGTTTTATAAAGAAACTTTGTATATAATAATTTTTTTTTTTATAGCTAATAGATTTAAATAATAAACCATAATTTTATAATAATTATATATATATATATATATATATATATACACAATTTAATTTTTTAAAACAAAGAATTTGATTTTACCTTGGTGTGTCAAATTATATTTGTAAAAACTTGGCCAACTTTGCTTTACATATAGATTTTTTAATTTTAAAATTTTTTAATAGAAAAAGAGTTGATAAAATCTTTTATCTTTGGTTTAAATCAAATGAACTATATGTAATGTAATGCAAGAAAAGCAAAGAGTGTATTAAAGATTATATTATAAAAAATCTATTTTTATACTTTAAAAAGTCATATATTTTAATAGCACATGTTAATTAAAAATATCCAAAAGAAATATAAATATTTGTTGAATATTTTTGTATTGGTGATTGTGTCTTGGTAATCTCTTTTATTATTTAGATTCAATATTCCAAGTATTGCCATTAATTGCTCATTAAAGTGATCATCTAATATTATCTTTAAATTAATAAAAAAATACATTGAAGATTGTTGTTCCAATTTGTCTTTGTAACTAGATTATCTTTAATAATATAGTTTTTTGATCATGTAAAGGTCATATAAAATTAAAATATTTAAATATAATTCTTTATTATAGAGATTTTAGAGTAATTTACTTATTATTGGTTTAAATTCTAATCCAATTGAAATTTTGATTCTTAAATTTAAGTTTTTTTACTATCAAACTTTGTAAATAAAATATAAGGATTTATCTACTTAATAATCACACTTTCTTTATGTTTTGATCTAAAAATATAATTGTATATAATTTATTGATTTTTTATATTAAAACTTGTGGTTATATTAAGGTCCTTTAGAAATGATATTAGACATTATTTTGAAATTAATTTTTAATATTCATAGTAGTACACATTAGGGTAGTATAGATTACTTCTTTAGTATATCAAACAATAATATTTTGTTAAAAGAATTAGAGTAAAGTATTCTTAATCAATTACATTATTGCAAGGCTTCAACAAAGTTGCAATATCTACACTTTTTAATGTTGTAAGTTGTGTAGAAATTATAATTTAATTCTTATTTTTCCCTTAAAAATAAGCATTAAATTATAACACTTCAATGAAATTCTTGTTGAACTCAAATTATCCAGTGAATAAGATAAAATATTTGGTTGTAAACATTCCTAAAGAAAGAATATAACATTATGCCAAGTGTTACTTCTAACTTTTTATCAAGTTGATGTTATTTCCAAGTGGTTGAACTCCCTTAAAACACTTCTTCCTTAAGTTTTTTTTTCTACTTATTCACTGGTAGACAAATACTCGACAGACAAAAACTACTAGTTTTTGACAAAAGTTTGTGAAGCACAGCAACCATGAAAGCAAAACAAAACAAAAAATATATATATATATATATATATATATATGATTCAACCCAACACAGCAAATGTGAATATCATTTCGTGTTGCTAAACCTTATGCATGTTCTACAAATGGGGGTTCTTCCTCCCAAAAACTTTAATTAATGCTTGAAATAACTCTGCGGCGTGTCAACTGTGAGCATTACGAAGTTATTCAGTTGGGTGCATCCAGCACTGTACAGAAAGGCAAAATAAACTAAAAGAATAAAAACAAAACAAAACAAAAATGAAATTAAAAAAAGACTACAACAATCTGAGTGAGGTGCAAGAGACAGAAGCCCGTATCATGCGGCCCCTGCAAGTGTTGTCACAATTGCTGTGCAGATCCTGCGGTGCGAACACCGAGACGAGTTCCTCGCATCGCCAAGCTCAACCATGGCGCCATTTGTTGAGGTTTCCAACCGGAAGAGTGAACAGAGAGTTTTCGCGTGTCAACAGTCCAGCTAATGCGAGATACCAGGCGATGATGGCGGTGAAGACGCCGAAGAATCCACCGGCCTAGACACAACACAGCCCCCACAATATCGATCGGATGATCTAGACTGGACCAGCGTCATCGCTCAGAAAACTGGACCGTGAAGACTGGACCGCGGGATTGCTGCCATCAGCTCGACGATGCCGAGTGGGACAAGCAATCGAACAAATATGGGTTGAAAAGAGGTGATTGTGGGTGAGAGACAGATATGGTGCTTACCCGCTTGATGCGATGACCGTCTGCGCCTTTGTATTCGGCGATGGTGAGCAGCAGAAACGTGATTGTCAAGAAAGCGAACAAGGCGCTGATGACGACGTTCGCCCGCAACGTCCCGAACCACATCATGAAAGTGAAGATCGTCCAGCCGAGTAAGAAGATGGCGATCGCGGGCGCTACGTCACGCTCGTAGCCGCCGAGGTAAGCGTCGTGCACGCCGAACCAGGGGATGAGAATCGCAGCGTAGGAGAGCCAGAAGGCCCCGTATGAGGCGAACGCAGTGGCTCCGAATGTGTTGCCCGTCTTGAATTCCCACATTCCTGCGAGGAGCTGGGCCAGGCCGCCGTAGAAGAGCGCTAGCCCCGTGACGACGTTCGGGGGCGTAGTCACGGAGATCCCGAACACGCCTGCATTGTAGCACGACAAGACGAAGGTGGTGAGGGCGAATCCCATGAGCCCCAAGGGCGCCGGGTTCGCGACTGGGATGAAGTGGGGCGCCGGAGGCTGGGTGACGTGCTTGCCGATGTCCGGGCCGTCGTGAAACGCCTTCTGTCCATTCTCTGCCATTGCTGCAAGGAACACAAAAAAAATAAAAAATAAAAAATAAAAAAAATGAGCGACACCCGAACAGCAGCACAATTAGCTCAGTCCCTTCTTCACCAGATTCTAGCCCAATTGATTGTTAATCGTCTACCTGACTACTGTCTTTACACTCTGAGCGTTCCAATAACTATTGAAGTCGCCCTCGTCGATCTGGAAATCTCTGATGCGTCTACTAGGAATTGAGATGTTCGTAGCAACAGCAAGCAGGAACCAAATTCACGAACTAAACAGCTCCCATACGCTGCATCCAATGGATCCCACGTTCGACTAAAGCACGTTGCGAATGACCACACACAAGGAACGCAACTGAACCACGAAATCTGCAGGCTAATTTCACAACATTTGTTTGATCGAATCAGTTCTTTGTGCCGTGAATCGTGAAGCGGTTGTAGGAAAGAATCGAGAGGGAACCAACACAAGAAGGAAGACGTTGCAAACAGAGAAGAATTTTTTTGTCGTCACCCTGAACTACCAGCACCTAATTAATCACTGCGGCTCCACCTCCACCCCCAATCTTCCAAGATGCAGCAATAGCATCACCAAACAAAAGCGAGAACAGCTTTAATCATTGACAAAGACGAATGTCGAAGCATCGATTGATCTCAGCTAAAAGATAATGATAGTCACTTGTGACTGGTGAACTACAGGACGGTTTGGAAGAGTCGACAGTACTTGCGAGTTCAAGTCACGCGCAAATTGTCACACTTAAAAGTGTGAATAATCCATTTCACGACGCCAGCTCAGTGCTTTTCGGGTCCAACGGCGGGTGTACGATTTCGATTGCAGGCAGCGTGCAAGGTGGATGGGTTGATACTCTGCCATGACACCCGGCTTATCCTTCTGTAAGATCGCTGTGTGGAGCCGAGTGTCAGAGCTGCATGATTGATTGATGCTGATAAAATTTCAAGGCTATCCTGATCTTTCCTATGATCATTCTCAGTGATCTCAACTAGACAGACTCAAGAGCTGCTGCACATGTTGAGATATTGCGGCTACGTCGGATCGTTCTCTTCGCCGTCGTTGTTGGTCTTGCAACTCGGTAATCTATTTTACATATGAATCTGCGAATCATCCATCGTGGGTAGCTGCAATTCACAGGGCCAGTTTGTCAGATGGGCCCCATTTTGGAGTGACCACGTCCTTTATGACATGGACAAAAGGCGTTATCTATCATAGTGGTCCACTCCTTGCCCTGTGAGTTGAAGTGGCGTGCTTATTAGGTTCTTCGTTACCTACGCTGATCTCATTTTCATGAAACTTTCGGAGGTTTTATGAACAATTTTACAGACATGAAGTAATTAACCAAAGTGCTCAGAGCTCAACGTCGGGACAAAAGATCCTCGTTGAAATTGAGAATGATGTAGTCCTTGCGAAACTGAAGCTGCTGGGGGCTGAACTCCAACTCAGACTCCTTGATGACACTTCTAAAGCTGTAAAAGAACTGCGTGGTCAATTATATAATCCGCCAGTTTCCTTCTTTCTCACAGCGCCCCCTGAAAGCTCCACAGCTGCGGAGATTCATGACTGGTCCCGAAGACTAGACCACTGATTCTGACGGTGTCTGGTAAGATTACCAACCGGGAATATAGAGTAAGAGTTTCCATGTGTCAAGATTCCAGCAAGGGCGATGTACCACACAATAATGGCTTGAAGCTACCCATGAACCCACCAGCCTCAAACTGTGAATCCACCAAACGAAATTGTCAGCAGCTAAATCTCGGTCAACATGCACCTTCATGCCACGCCATAAACTTGGATCTTTTGAAGTTGGCAACGATGGGTTCACTCAGCTATAGAATCGATGAGTGGAATACTCTCTTGAATCCGTGGGAGCGCTTGAAGTCAGAGATGGTGAGTAGGGCGAAGGTGATGGTATGAAACGCTAACAAGGTCCTGAGCCCGATGTTGGCTCGCAGCGACCGCAATTGAAGAGAGCACGTTCTGCTCACAACCGCGCGTGTACGATTCCACAGCTTCGAAACCGGAAACCTGCATCACTGCCCACGCAATGACGTTCGTCCTATCGTGCGATACAGCGTCGTCAGTGCAACCCGCACAATCCCAATGGCGCAGGGTTGGTCGTGTGCTCCACCCTATGAACTTAATGGCGTGGTCTAAGTGGTAGCCAGTCTGCCCATTCTCTTCCATTGCCGAATTTCGCATCCAGTAGTCGGCAATTCATAGGAGAGTACCATGTGAGTCGCTAGTATTATTAAGGTTTTTCATGAAATTCTTCACTGCATGCCCCAGTTTCCAGCAAGCTGATTCCCTCTCCTTCAATTGTAAACTTCACATCACGAGACATTATCGATAATCAGAGAACAGTCCGCAAATCTTAACTTCACAATTCAACTTTGCACCCACAATCGAAAACCTCGAAGACGCCGATCAGCAGTCCAACCAGCCAAACAACAAACCCAATTATTCGGTTCTCCGTTCCTCAAACGGCAAGACGACTCGCTGCAGATCGAACATTCGAACTGATTTCAAACAGATGCCAATTGAACGCATTAACGACCGGTTAAAAAACATCCCTCTGACATGGGCAAACATTTCTATTTCTTATCCGTCGGGCCCACACTTCAATCAAACCCAAGCTAAGGACACTCTATTCCGGGAGGAATCAAATTGGCGATGACATTGTAACTTGAATGGATGGCGTGTGCACGCTGCTGGCAACCGCAGGAGCTCCGAGCATCCTTCAGAAGACAACGCAGCGATGGTGCGGACCCACCTGGCATGGTCGCAGAAAAGTTGTTCGGTGGACATGCGGCGACTCAGATTTTGGTCTGGAATCTCGGAAAGGATTGCTCCATCCATCACACAAACATGGATCCGTGCGTGAAAATTCCGCGTCTTGTGCGATAGCTCGAGGGATTCATCTTGTGGAAACCCTAAAATTCGGAGACCTAAAACCAAACTCCGAGTTCCTAGTCTGTGGTGAACTGGGAGCTCCACGAGAGTTTTGAATCCCCTCATTCAATGTTGATTTTATTCCTAGTAAGGAGGAGGAAGGGGACACACGTGCCTCAAATTTAATTAAAGCTCCAGCTAATTTTGAGAACAAATACCATCAAATTTCTACAAAAATGTGTGGGTTGCATAATTGATGTGTGTTGCATAGGAGACAACAATTATGTGGATTGTTGTTGTGCTTTGCTATAGGCTATGGCATAAATTAATGTTGACAATGTCATGGATGGAATCATTGTCCTCATCCTCTTATAGAAGAATGCTATCACTTATGGAATTTTAATTGTTGCTGTTAACTCAAATTTTACATTCATTAAAATATTTGTTTATTTATTTATTTATGAGCCCATTATTTCTAATAAATAACTGGGTGGTGTTATCTTTGTTTCTATTTCTTATTTTGATTTGTACTTGAGGTCCTATAGTTATGCATTTTTTCATATAAAGTGTATAAATATAGATTTCTATATTCTATCACAAGTATATATAATCTTAGAATGAAAATAGTTACAATTAGATGTAGCTCAACTACTTCAAACTATAAGTAAGTTGAATTGTTTAGTGACAAAGAATTCTTCTTTAAAAAATAAAATTTTGTCGAAAATTCAAAACAAACATACAGTTAATTGCAACAAAAGTCATAATTTTATAAATTAAAATGATAACTAATACAAAAGGTGAATACTTTCTCAATACAATATATTAAATTTTTTTATATATTAATAAGAGATTACAACTCAATTTTTCAAATAGAAAAAGTTGTAAAGACTTGAATTTTAAAAAATTGTTCCATATTAGCCTTTAAGTTTTTTATATCTCCATTGTGAAGGTTTTTTGTAGCAAGGTGAAAAAAATAATTTTTTTATTTTTTATATATTTAACCAAGACTTGGATGGTGCTATTTTTGTTCTAGAACTCTTTGCAAACCCATTATTTCTAACAAATAGTTAGATAGAGTTATCTTTGTTTCTATTTCTTATTTTGATTTGTACTTCAGGTCCTATACATATACAATTTATCATATTTATTTATTTATTTATATTTATTAATCTTAAATATATATGACTTCCACATAACTTGACAAAATGGAGCAACAAAATGCTATGTATGCATCTCCAAGATAAATATACCCTCATAAAGTATTTACTTGCATCACTTGAAGTAGTATTTAAAAATGTGGCTATGAAAAGGTCTTTACAGTTGGACAATAATAGTAGGTGGACTTTCAAAATACAGACACATTTTTAATTAAAATTTTATAGTTAAAAAGATATTGGAACTTCCAGGTTAATATAAAATCATTAAAGAAAAATAAAATAAAGTAGCAAATAGAGTGCTAAAGACTTCAAAGTGTATTATGTGAATTTTATTTATTTATTTGTTTATTTATATTATTATGATGAATTTTCATAGAATGCTTAAGAAGTCAAAATGCCTTTTGATTAATATTAAGGCCTTATCATTACCATTAGTGACTTTCACATACATGTGAGTTAATTGGGTGAATACACACACATCAAAAAGCCTTGAGTTCTAAACACCATTGGACAATGTTAATTTAAAAAAAAAACAGGTTTCCACATTGCCACTGCTACACATAAGATAACCATGAGATTCTATAATACTTGTAAATCAAAATAAAACGTTCATACAACATTATGCATTCTCACCTAAAAAATGACTTTGGCTGAGCTAGCTTCAAAACAATGTTTCACAAATTAATATGTAAAATCTTAAACTAATTTTCTTTCAAAAATTGGATTTAAAATTTTATTTTCAAAAAAAAACCAAATTCTTAACATCATGCAACCATTTTTCTAAAATTTATTCATCTGAAAATTAATAAAAAATTACAATAACTTCTATATATATATATATATATATATATATATATTGACAAATACATACATACATACATACACACACACACACACACATATATATATATATATATATATATACAAAAGTTACATAATTTGACTCAATAGGAATAAAAGAATAAACATTGAATATGATTGCAGAGAGATGACACAAACACAAAAACGTCCAAAATAAATTCTCAAACATACCACAAAAGTCTAGAATATTATTGATATCTATGATTATTACTTGTGTTTTTTAAAAATAAAAAAGAAAAGCACCAAATTTCAGACATGGGAGCTGCACTTGCTCTGACAATGGCAATGGCAATGGCCCCGTCGCCTCCCTCCGCAGCCTTCCGCTTGCCGATGCGCCGTAGCTCCATCTGCTCACCCTCCCCTATCGTCCAGCTACTAGGTGCCGATTGCACTGGCGCGCAAATTCGTCGAGTCCGAAGCTGTCGATCGATCCTCTCTTTCATTGTTGAAGGTGCAGAGCTACACGTCCCGCGCTTGTACGAACTGAAAGGAGACTTCGATGCCATCGCCTTCGGCGTGTGAAGATTTCTCGGATCTCGGCCTCGCAATGGTGCAACTAAGAAGAGGCCGTGAAGTCGGATTGCCTTCACGGAGTCGATGCAAACCTGCACGGTCTTGAATTGCTCCCGACCATGCCTGCGTTTCTCTGGCAGGTCATGACGGGATAATATCCCACTGCCTCCCTGTTTGGATCAGCGCGTTGTACAAGGAAGCTGGTAAGGTTATGCGCATCTTGTCGACACACGGACTTTAATTTTACCGAATTATCTGTAATCTACTTTTTGGTTTTAAGGCTCTGTGATGAGATTCGTGGTGGTGACAGCCCTGGTAAGAAGTTCATAGCCGTCTGGACTGGATTAGTGCGTAATGAAGAGGGCAGAGAAGCAGAGAAGATTGCATTGGATTTGATTCTAAGGACAGAGAGCATGTCGCAGACATTCGGGACTGTGGAGTAGATCATAGCTGCGTCTGCCAACTTTTAAAACTCTCCTCGGCATGGAAATTCCCTTGCTGAAATATAGGTGAAGACGGTGAGAAGGTTTTGATTATCTGGGATCATCTGTTCTTCCAGAAGCTACTTCTCATTGGAGGGTGAAAATTAGGTTTGCGACATTTATCGTTAGATAGAAAGTGAAACCAGGTCATGTTCTGTTATCCATGAGAGGGAAATAAATATAATCTTTCAATTAAAGAAGCTTCGGTACAATGATGTAAGCAATGTCATAAGCTCATCGCCCCTTGGATCACCAGTGGACTCGGGCCTCGCAGTAGACTACAGATAGGAACATTAAGGAATCAATAGCAAGCTATCATCATTCTCCAGGGTTGAATCCCTCTCAAGAATCACAACACTTACACAGTAAGCGCCAGATTATATAACAAATTTCTCGGGAATATGTTCCAAATATAACGAAACTCGATGAACATACTTCTTCTTCATCATTTTGTCATTGTCACCAGCTTGTTATGATTCTCCATTGTCAACAAACTGATGTTCCATTCTAAAAGGCCTTGTCAGGAGATTTGAAAATGCTTGTCTGGCGCGGCTTATTCAGATCGAGTGATTCAACGTATTTGGGTTTAAATTCGAGCCATAATACATACTACAGCAATTAAACCAATACTGCAAAATAATGTTTGAATTCCATAGCGCTTAATGCAGGCAGGTGCTTCTTACGCTTCCTTGATTCCCTGTCAGTGCTCGCGAGGTCAGTTTCACATACGCCGATTGGAATGCCGCGAAGAAAGCACCTTTGTTAGCAGCGTAGGTGTTGACGATAGGAGCAGTGCGTGGATCGATGCTGAGCAGATTGTCGACGGTGAAGAGGCCACGTCCGTTTTGAATATCTTTGAAGTACTGGTTGTCGAAAGTGAACTGAGTAGCGTCGTTGTTCAGAACGGCGATGTCGAAGACATTCACTGCACAAGCCGCCGTGAGTTGAGTGCGGAAAACAAAGCTGTTTGGCGCAGTTGGACTGTTGGATTGCAGACGATCTTGAATACTTTTGCAGTGGCCTACACCAATGGTGTGCGCACCTGCAGGACAGAAAAGGACTTCGAGTCAGACACACTGCCCAGAGTAAAACTTGATAAAGAATATTGATGTCACAAAACTTGAATCTGCATTCGTACCTAAAATGGCAACGCTCTCTTCATGGGTCATGCCGAATGCGCCAAAGACATTAAAAACCCTGTCGATGCTGGAGGTGGCTGGAGGAAGTTTAGCATCTGCTTCACGAGCGCTGGAGGAAACGGCATCCTTTCTGCCGAGAGGAATCTTAATGTCAGGGCCGCCATTGAAGGCAACAGCGTCACGTCCCGCCATTGCGATGATATCAGCACACGAAACTTTGATCGGACACATCTTCTCCATATCGGCTTTCACCGAGTTGATAATGTCGAGGCGCTTGACGCCAAAATTGTTTCCAGACGACATTTCTCCTCCATTACCCTCCATCATGATGGAACCATCGCAACCTCCCTTCAAAAAGCGAAAAATTCGTGTTAACGGGCGAACCAATTTATGAAACAACTCCACTAGAACGAATAAGGACGACGATGCTTCATGATACGGCTCTTTATCTCAGCTCAGTGATTATGTTCAACTGACTAGCTATAACTATCACATGCGGCGACGTCAGTACCACATAGAAATCTCTTCGAAAAAGGTGCACAACATTCAGTAATCTTCCCAATTGATGCAAAGATATGAAATGCAAGTATTTTGAAACGTGTGCCTTTCACTTTCGATTGTATAAACAATCTGCGACTGACTCAGAACCTCTTTCGATTTCAAAAGTTTCCAACAGTTCACCATAATTATTAGTACTTCTCACACCCTCAGCCATTCATCTCGTCCACTCGTGTAAAATTTTCGTAAGGCCAGTAGTGAAGACTGCTCTTGATAAGCATACTTACTGAAACTTCTGGAAATTCTACAGAAGTTGTGAGGCGAGAGGCTATAGAACTTGTCATTAACATATATTCAACACTTCCCGTCACGATGTGCAGACTACAAGATACAACAGAACACAAGCAATTTCAGGATGCACTTCGGAGCTGTGTCCTAACGAGGCAACTGAACTGCAGTGTTGGGAACCTCAGCGGAGATGACAGACCTGCAGGAAGTCCAGCTGCAGAGGAATACATCTCACAAGAAAGCTTGTCAGAAACCAATCGCAAAAAGCATGAAAGGGGGCGCGGCCATCGCCCTGCACTTCAATGTCTGGATCCAGGTCTTACCGGCCCAACTTGGCAGTCATGAAAGGCAAGGCGAACCATGGCTGCACTAGCTGTAACGTCAGCGATGAAGCTCCGCCGCACCAGAGTACGCACTCTATCCTCCACCCCGGGGCATCCCAAACTATCGTAGTACCCGTACTGCAGCTCTGCATCCGTTACCGTCGCGAGACTGGTAACCACCACTGCAACAGCTGCAGCCACCAGCAATGTCACTGTCCAGCTCGCCATTTGGGCACTCTCTATCTTCCTGCACCAAGCACAACTCCTTAATCCTGGAAATGCAACAGGGCGGCACAAAACTCGGCGTCACGAAGCCTCTGTCAACTTCCGGCACGTAAAGCGCCGTAATTCTTTCTACACCAATCTCTTCTGCATGATGAGCACTGTGCTAAACCAGCTCGCAAGGTCCTCATTCATCACTAATTCGCGGTACTGCACAATCGAAGAAGTCAGACCGCTCTTACGATGACACAATCATCCAATAACAGACTATATATCCTCCATCAGCATGAATGCGGGCATGCAGCCTCAGTAACTGTTAACGTCACAACGAGTCGAACAGCGTCATGCATGGAAAAAGAGTAAGCATTTCGCGTGACCTCCAGACGCGTCACCCCTAGCTTGCTACGGTGGGCAAGACGACTAGAGAGGCAATTGATCCCTGCAGCAATTCATGACTGTTATGAACTCCCCCCATTCAATGCAGGTTGACATGTCATCAACCACCAAGCTGAGCTTCTTCGCAATGCCCTGCTTCGCCCTCTTTATGAGCCACCAGTGCCGGTCTATCTCACGTTGGACGACTTTTTGGTGTTGCAGTGTTGGGGACCAAACCCACTCGTATACACACGTGATCAGTCACCGCCAATGGGGCAAACTCTGAACCTCCTGGTTCTCACCTAAATTGCTTGTTTCATCCGCTAATTCCTGATCTTCCATTACTGTACTGTAAAACTAGTAGTAGTAGTAGTGGTAGTAGTGGCAGTAGTTTTGGTTCCTCACGTTATGTTCTCAAAACAACCTTAGAACCCAAACAATTTTGGTTTATTAGGTCCGATTTAGTAGATCACCAAGAAGTGACTTGGATTACACCGATGGTTGACGTGGCTCACACTTTCGAGTGAGGTGCAACAGATTTTTGAGGTACTTAACATAAATGACTTGAATCCAGAGTTAGTACAAGGGCTGATTTTGGTGGAGGGTGGTGGACTCGGTGGCTGGCTGCATTGAATTCTTTTCCTTACACTCTCCTGACAGAGCTGCTGATTACAACGACAGCCCTTGGCTTCACTGTGCAGCCTCCTTTATAATATGCGTGTCTCCTTGTGGATGGCTACAGTGGAAACAGTTTGCAAGCGGCTTCGCCTGACGTTGTGAACACAGAAGCAGCATTTTATATACTGCTCTAGATACGTGGATTCTGTACACGAAGATACATGGATTGCTAGGACAGATGCTTTGAATGCGTTACACCTTCCGCGAGCTCTATGTTTTTGAAAGCCCTCTTCTAAAAGAAAGTAAACTATAGGTCAGTAAAGGTATGTGTTTAGGTGTTTTTATTCAAGGTAGTTTTACTCCCTCTTCCCTCCTAAAGGAGGGAAAAAGTACCTACATTTTTTAAAACAATCGCCAGCTGGGCTATGCCATAAACCATAATTCAGTTGGTACAAGTGAGAGTGACAATGGAGGACTAAGTGCGGCCAAGGTCACCAATCTCAGGTGATGTCCAAGCTCGTGTTACGGTCAGGCTAATGCACGGGAGGATGATCACCTGTTGACCCTTATCCTTTTCGCAAGTCGTCTTCCACACACACAATTGTTTTAGGGTTGAAACCGAACTATTCCAATAATGAGGTATGTGCAAGGCTCTAACCCCATTCACTTCCGAATCACCGATTTCGCTGACGTGCAAACTCTAGACTCATGTCGCGGAGTTGGAGCTCGTCTTCCTTGGAGCTTTCTCTATGTGAATGCTCCCATGCGCCACGACCACAAGCATGTCGCGGAGCCACTACTGTTTCCATCCGCCACTGTTGTTGCGCCATGTTGGTGTCACAAGATGAGTGTCCGTGGAGGTTGTCACATGGTCCATAGCACAGCGTGATAAGATCAGGGACCATGCTCAGTACTGGACTCTATCACGAAACCATAAAACAGGAATCGGAGCACAGACCCAACGCACACACTTACGTACTTGCTTGTTGGCTTCTGCGACGAACTCTGGCATCACGGTTTCTCTGAGCACTTGGCCAAAGTGCACGACGAAGTGAGCTCACAGCTTGAGGACCAAAGGTGTTGTCACTGGGTAATGAGGACTGGGTGCTGGACAAAAAAGTCGCGGTGGGCCTAGCGACTGGAGTTACCCACCCACTCTGAAGAGCACCCGGTGACTTGGCGACAAAGAAGAGACTTGGCGACAGCAATCTTCGTCTGACAGGTGAGATCAAATCTGGGCTTTGATAACACAAGTGTTACATCCCACCAGTGCGGGACAGACTACGAGGTTTCGTGTTGGTGAGTCCACGCATGACAGGTGCAGACCAATGACTGTTCTAATCCCATGAGGAAATGCTCAACATTTGCGCACACACACACATGCATGCTTCTTAATATTTACTACTATGTGAGTGATTCTTACCCAAAGACGCAAACAAATTTGCTCATTTTCATTAACTTGTTGACCGTATGATAAGTTGGTAAAGTTTGTTGTCAATATTGAAAACAACTGATTGTGCTGGAACAATTTTTGGTTTCACAGGCTTTTAGGAATGAAGTTGTCGTTCTCGACGTATGAATAAAGATGTGTCAATGACTTGATTGAAATTCTGCATCGCAATCAATACACAGTTGTATTATGTAGAAGTCATTGTAATACACAACCCAGAAAAAATCCCCCAAAAAGTACAGATTTTTGCAACGTATTATTAGACTCAATGATTATTTTAGGTCTGTTAAAACATCTAATAATCACCTTAGGTAAATTACATCATACTTCTTTTTTTAAGATACATGCTTTTGTATTATTTAGAGTCAGGTTGTATCCAACAGTTGGCTCGGTGCAACAACAAAATAATCTACCAATTCCAAGAACAGTTTTGTATTCTGTATTTCACCAACGGCTTTAATCCCAGGCTATTGCAACTCGACGTCAGTCTCTGAATACGTGACAAAGAAGTAAAAGTTGAACATCAATGACAAGACTCTTGTAACTCACTTCTGCTGTCTTATTCGTGGTTTAAAGCGGAAACAAGTTGATCACTCCCTGCTGCATTGATCCATCAATATCTCATAACCTACAGCTCCAATGCATCGGAGGTGAAGGAAGAAATTGTGTACCTCAAGCATCCTACCCTTACATGCTGTATGATTAAATCTATCAACTATTCGTAGCGTATTACTGATAAAAGGACAATCACAAGAAACACCTACCAGATGTGCCCAACTCAACAGCAATTGGGTAACTTAGTACCAAGGGGGGTAGAGTTGAGAATCTTGCCTAAATTTTGTCAGATAGCGGACGGTCGCGATGCATTACTTGCAATTGCGAAATGAAAACCTATCAAACAATATTCATTTCATCAAAATGCGTTTGAAGATAAGGACTCGCTTTCATCTGAGAATTAGACATAGTTGAGCAGGAAGTAACTGTACCATCGAACTCAACCATGTGGCAAAGGCGGCACTCATGTAATCCATTGGTTGGTGAACCCTGTAGGATGCATTTCTTGCGTTGCCTCTTGAGATCAATACTATGCGAGCTACGCTGAAGAGTATTTTTCGACGACCATGTGCACATTAAAGGGGTTTGTTAGGCTGTTGCTGGGGGCGTTGTAAAATCTGTTCTGAGTATTCTCTCTCGTTGTGCAACTCATAGAACTATCAAGTTCACAACAGCAGCCATGTCAGAGCATCCAGATGACGAAGCAACTCAAAGACATGAAAACCCACTTCTTTTGACTTCAATCCACAATTCCTACACATACCTGCTACGAACCCGAACATACAAGCCACGCTAGGGCATTGTCGAAAGAAACTTTGATAAAATTGCCCCTTCTGAGAATTTTGAGGTGAAAATAGAACATCGAAAGTAAGTCCAACCTACGATGACATCAGGTGTGGGTAAGCTCATAGAATTATAGCAATACAAACGGGATCTTAGATCAAATTCCACTACCAGCATTTGAGATCATGAGCGGTGCCTGAAATTCACTGTAAAGCAAAGAAGCGTAGCTGAAAAATCCTACAATAGGAACTGAAACAGACCCAAGTCCAACCTATCGAGCACGTCAGCTAGTCAATAGTTGGAACCACTCCTGCTTCGAGCAGATGTGTTGATATGGGCAGAGAACTACAATGCAGAAAAGCTGACATTTTTAAACATTAATATACGTCGAAACTGGTTCATGAACATAAATTGCAGGCTTCACTTGTCTGAAAGCCCTACACTGAACTCTTCCCTGAAGGACACATGCAATGCCAATCTGTGTAGAAGTACATTCCTGCCATTAGGGATCCTTGTCTCATATGACCCAAATGCAGGAGAAAGCCTTCGCTGGCAGTGAACGAAAGACTCTCAAGAGTTTGCCAGCCCCAAAACTTTCTGTAGCGGTTGAAGTATTGAGTTACTATCCTTACATGCGACCTAGACAGGACTGGGCATATACAGAAGCGTACAAAGTGCATTTAACTGCCAACCAATTGCACCGTTGTATCAAAAACTGATGGTGGTCATGGAGACGGGCTTTGCCATAAAGCTAATCAATTTTAAATAAATTGAAGAGAACCACGATGTAGAGCGAGGAAATAAGAATGTCAATTATTCTTTTGAGAATATCTAAAACAATATATTGAAACCCTCTCCCAGTGGCCTTTATATTACATGCTCAAGCCTAAACCTTTGCCTTCTCGTTTATGATGCGCGTATGAGAAGAATGAATTGCTGAAGAAGCCCTCCAATCAGTGTGCCAATATACTGTGAAACATAAATGCAGATCTGTAGTACCCACCGTTGAGAATCCATCGCCATAAATTTATGTCTCCAGGCCGTACCCTCTGGTCCTCTTCAACAAGAGAAACCAAACATCACAAGATAAGATCAAGCAGATGCTGTCAAGGACTACAGCCTTTTCACCCCATTTCGCCTTGAAGTTCTATTAGGGAACAGCTGCATGATCCAAGTAAACACACGTTCAACAACTTCATCCCCTTCATCGACATAATCCAAAGCTGCTGCTCCTGCGTTTCTCAAAGCAGTCGGCACACCAGTGGAACTCCCATCAGCCATTCTTTGAGCCACAACAAGTTCCAACTGTTGTGTGGTAGCTTCCAGCTTCCTAGACAGATCAGCATTTAAGACCCTCAAATCTGCAGCACCTTTAGACTCCGCCTTCAGTGCTTTTACGATGGCAGTTCTCTCTTCACCCAGTGAGGCAATGATATCATTGATATTATTGATGGTTCTCATTAGATCTGCTGGTATGGATGTACACGATGCTGGCAGCTCAATACTTTGATACCGACCACTTTGAGGGTTATCCGTTAATACCGGCAATGATGAGGATCCAGCGTCCAAAGGTGAAGGAGAATACCTATAACTTGACAAAGGGGGTCCCACAACAGGAGGCACTGAGAACTCACTGGTCAACCTATGCTGCGATGAGTGAGCAGTAATAGGGCGAAAGAGAGGCTCCTCAAATCGTCGACCAGGGTGCCAGGAGTCGAGAGATGGAGAATCCAAAGGAGTCGAAGGACCATCACTGTGAATTTTCAGTGGAGAAGCAGGTAAATCATCAGTGGAGGTTGAAGCATCTGCCAAAACTCGTTGTCTCAATTGTACCGCTTCTGGGTTTTCACTTCGATAAGTAAACTCTCTTTCACCAGACGCTACCTTCCGAAGACGAACTTGAAGAACTTTCTTTTCTTCCTGTAAAGCATCAATTATAGTCTGCAAGTGGGCACGATCCTGTTCCCAATTAGCAGCTTGCTTTCTTAGAGATTCCATTTCAGAACTCAAATTGGACATGTCTTTCTCCATTTTCAGCTCATGAGACCGCAATGTGCGTATACGATTTTCCAAAACAATGACTTCACCGGCCATGGTTTGGGACTGCTCTCGAGCTGCTTCAGAATCTTGCCGAGCCCTATCTCTTTCAGAAACCAGAGCCATTATAAATGCTTCCCGTTCCTTCATCCTCTCTTGAAGCTGTTCTATGTCTTCTGTCAGTTGATTTACCAGCTGACCCTGCGCTTACAATGAAAATGACTTAAAAAAATTAGACGGCATTTTTAACTTGAAAAAAAACAGTTTCTAGATAAAGAAAATATTCAAAACTAAATAAACAAAGTCCAGAGAGAGAGAGAGCTGCAACGAGTAAACTGGAACTAAACATGAAATATATTGACAAGATCCGCAAATCCTTGCACTACGTTTACGATTCACCCTAGTTCACAAATTCGTGTTCGACATTAACATCCACGAGTGGCTCCATGCCCATGTATCGAAACTTCAAAAACGAGGGTTGATCAGACCAAATGGGGATATCGTCCTGTACGTGGCACATGCAAAGGAAGCTCCTCGATGTAATCAGGAAAACATTGAAGCGCTCTATCCAATCCAAATCCGCGTATATTGTTACAAACCCATTTAGTCTGGCAAGGCTACTAAAATGTAGTTACGATACCGATCCACGATGAAAAGTGATAATACCTGATTATTAAAATTTTCCACTAATGCGGAATGCTCTGAAACAAATTCTTCTGTCATCGCCCTGGCTTTAGCGAGCTCCCGCTGAAGCGCAAATTTTTCTTCGGTTAGGTCCTGGATGTGCTGCTCAAGGCCTGAGAAATCCTCACGCTCCTTCTTTCTAGCCTCTTCTTCATCGCGCTGCTTCCTCCTCACTTCATTGGCTTCGTACTCCTTTCTCCTATTCTCTTCAGCCTCACGTTCCTTTCTCTTGTTCTCTTCTGCTTCACGCTCCTTTCTCCTCGCAACTTCGGCAATGAAAAGCTGTCTCCTTTTCATTTCTTCTGCTTCACGCTCCTTCCGCTTAGTTTCTTCAGCTTCGCGCTCCTTTCGAAGAGCGAATTCAGCAATGAGCGCCTGGCTTCTCGCGTCTTCAGCATCCTCACTTTCTTTTCGTTTAGCTTCTTCAGCCTCCCGTTGCTTCTGCTTCCTTTCTTCTGCTTCATACTCAATCCTCCTAATACGCTCCACAAGCGCTAGCTGTTTTTTCTGTTCTAGATCTTCCCGCTCCTTCCTCGATGCCTCTTCGGCCTCACGCTCCTTCCTCCTGAGCTCTTCTGCCTCTCTCTGCTTCCGGACGCCCTCATCGTCATTCTCGAACCTCTTGGAGATATCTGACAGCACAAACTGCCCACTCTGATCCACAACTACTCGCTCGTTTATCTTCACATCTGGCTCTATTTCAATTCTATTAGGCTGATCTATCACAACACCATTACTGTGTGCATCTTCTCTCTCAAACTTTATGCCTGTTATCTCATCAGGATGAGAATCAGCAAACACTTCCCTCGACGAATCAACTTTAGGGTTTCCATTCACATTGATCTTCGCGTCCGGGGTAGCACCCCTCCTCTTCGGGGAGGTGTTCTTATTCCTACTCTTATTCTTATTGCTCCTCTCCTTGAACCTCGCCAACTTCGCCCGGCCAGCTTCAAGCAACTCCTGCTGCGACCTTGCCATAGTTTCTACAGAAGCCATGGCCGGCATCACTTGCCACCCTCAGCAATTCATAATCACCAATGCTCACTCAACTGTTACCCTATTCCACCAACTCCCTCACATACGCTCCCGTTCAACCCCGATCTGCGCCGCTATATACACCGCACCACAGCGCACTATCGCCACAACTCATCTTGCCATCTTCCGACGCCACAGTTTCATTTCCCAATCTTCTTCAATCACATGAACATGCTATCTCCAAAACACTAAATCACGCAATACTCTCGCCTCGATCATCTCTCCTTCTTCACCAAAACCACAACGCCTCTCCCTACAAATCAACGCCACGAACCCAAGCCATCAAGGCCTAATAACAATAATAAAGACGTCGTATCGCCGTCTCCTCCAATCCAAACCTCGCAATCTCCATGCCCCAGAAAACGGCAACAACAAATGAAACCATCGGTGGCTGAAACTGGGAAGCCAAGCCAAGCGGAAAGCGTGTCACGGGCCGGTCATCGGGTACTCGCATGAACCGACCCCAACCCGGCCCGATCTGAAATTATTCATGAGGAGCCATGGTCCTTTTTGACCAAGCATTTCTAATAAAGCATTTCTAATACCTCAAGGGTCAGACTGCATCATCGTGGCCTCTCATGCAATCGAAGGCGAAGATGGTGCCACGTTTCGATATCTGAGTGGATGCGACTCATCATCTGATGTGAATACGTGGCAGATGCTGAGTGCCTTGCGAGCAAGGGTTTGTGGCTATCCGTTGGCGTGGCATCACACGTGGCGCTTGTAATTTTTTAAGAGATCGTGAGCAGTGCCTCTTTGGGTCAAAATGAAAAGGTAACTTCACTTTTTTAAAGTAAAGAAATAAAAACTATACACAAATTAATTTGAAGTGGACGAGTAGTTATATTTTCTTTTTTCTTTTTTCCTTTTTCTTTTTTTTTCTTTTTTTTTTTAAATAAATGAAGCACTAAAGTCTTGTATTGTTTTTAATGACATAAGCAAGACTTCACAATCATTGAAATTTTAAATTAATGATATTTTTTGGTTTAAGTTTATTCTCTTTCTTTTTCCAATTCATAAACCACTTCAAAAGATTGAATTTTTAACATGATTAATGCTAAATAGTTTTCAGGTCTACTATATTGGTAACAAGGATTTGAAAGGACAGTAGCATAATTGATTTATGGTTTAATAAATAAAAATGCTATTTTATATATTTTTTCTTATCTTAGATAAATACCTAAATTTTAACTTAAGCATAAAATAGTATATAAATGTTTGAACATAGAACAAAATGTTCAAATTTGTTGTTAGAGTCTATTTATATTTATGTGTTGTAACTCATTGTGAAAAAAACGATTATTTTTTAAAGTTTATTTTTTAACCTGAACTTCGTATAAATATAACACAAGTTTTGATTTCTGTATAATATGTCAATCTATTAATAAAGTTAACCATGCATCTGATTTGACCATTTTTTGAAAAATTACTGTGAATAGATGTGTATCATCTTAAAAACAAATTCTTGGAAATAACAGCAATGTAGTATACTTCGAAAACCACTTGATTAGCATAAAATTAATGAAGTGGATCAATTTTATTATGTTAATATATCCTCTACTCATTTTATATTTGGATGCTTTTATAAGTATCTGGACAACAGGCAAACAGAACAACTGTAGGCTTTTTAAAAATTAAATACATCATCTTCAAATTCAAAACGTAATCCTTTAGTATTAGATCATTAGTGATCTTTGATATAATATATATACACAAAGGTAGGGAAATAAATAAAATAGATAGAAATTGATTAATTAAATTATTGAAATATATTACTTGTAAGATTATGACAGAAGGAATGACCATGTGTTGATTAGTGGAAGTAGTTTTAGAAATATAAAAAGTAGTTAGAAGTTATGTTGCATGATGTATTCTATTTCTATTTTCATCAAAAAATGCTATTCATAAAGACTTCATTGTGTATGTGGTATGTATTAGAACAATTCAATACATTTGGACCTTGTGGTTCTGAAAGCATTAACTTTCAAAATAATTTTCATTTTATTTGCCATATACTACAATTACATGTCATTCTATTTTTTGCATTTTAATATTTGAAATTTTATACATTCTTTTAATTACCTTAAATATCTTCTAAACACAAAAGGGCTTATCTTACTTGAAATGAAACTACAAAATATTCTACTACAATTAATAAAATTAATACATAAAACTATCTTTAGTTATTTTTCCACATCATATTTTTAGCATACCTTGAGAAAATTTCTTATTATATCTTGTGTATTATATGTTTTATTTGTGTATAGTTGGTAGCGCTTAATAAAAGATGTTAAGATGAAAAAAATTCAAATCATATTTCTATTCAAAATGAAATAATAAATAGAAGAACACAATATTTTTTGTGTACTAAAGCAATAATTTGACTATATTAACCTTGAGAAATCTCAAAAGTTGTATAAATAGCATGACCCTAAAAAAATGCAATAAACATTGATAACAGGTTCAATCTTAAACCTGTACGTACTACCTTGTATATAATTTTACCCAATAAAAAAAAATTATATATATATATATATATATATATACACTTATGTAGGAATGTCTTTTGACTTTATTTTAAAAAAGGTGATGTCAATAAAATAATCTCTCTAACACCAAGCCACACTATAGCGGATTATCTTTCTTTTGTTACTTCCACACTACAAGTGACCTTGAAGTCATCCTATAAATTTGTAGAACCAATTTGGATAATAAATAATACAGTGTTAATGTTACGAGATTTAATTGGGTCAAATGATGGAATCAAACCATGATAAAATATTATATATGCATATCTATAAAATTAATCTTAACCAAAATATTTAAAAAAACATGTATTTTTAAAAACTGAAGTTTTATAATGTATTGGATGAAAATCAGTAAAATCAAAATATTAATTGGACTCTAACTAGCAAAAAGAACATTGGTGATGGTTGATATTTTTCATACTTTAGTGGTAGTGTGTGTGTATATATATATTCTCTCACCCTTACTCATCCCTGCGAGCAATCACACAAACATGGTCAGAGGCTGGTTGCGCCGATCGTTGAAGATCGTGGACGATTATGGTGGACGACGATCTTTGACGAACGTGGACATTCATTACCGATGACGATATATGACGATCGTCGCCGACGACGATCACGCAGCACCTCATCACTCGTAGCCGGCTCAAGTGGAGGGCTATGGCTATGGATTGGGCACCCCAGCTTGGACAAATCCCCTATTGCGCACAAGCCCAGCTCCGCATCACCCAGCCGATCAATGGAAACGTGCGCCGAGACTGCAGCCAAGGCCTTTGACCGCCTGTCTAACGCACAGCTCGACCCTGGAATCGATGCCCCCTCTCACGTACAACAACTGTTGCAGCACCGGATAAGCATCTTGCCACTTCGAAGTTCCGCGTTGACTCCAGCGGCTGCGTTTTCACACGCCCAACGAGGCTTCGTTGACAATTGTGCGGTGCAATGATCTCGGAAGAAGGATTGTTGTTCTCTTTTTACGAGACCCGGTCAGAGTAGCTGATCGAGTATCATAGACAGCGTTTTCTAACGCTGTGTGTGAAGATGGTTTGCTGATACATCGGATTTTTTTGTCTGATTTTCCTGTTATTTTTTTTTGAAGGAATTGAGATATGCCTTAGAGGAATGATGTATCCAGATCGGTTAAGAAATCGAGTCCACTGGTATTCGCCTGGTGATTGGCAGACACTGTCCAATACTTTGTGAAGATGAGCGGAACGGATGGATTTGCAAAGTTATTGCTGTTCATGCAAGATCGACTCTGTTACAAAAGTGTATGTACATCGTCGATGTGTGTAAGTTCATCTATCAGAGATTTCGGCAGCCAAGTTGCTTTTTTCATCAATTTCTGGCCACTCCTCTGCTGCTCCATGTGCAAATGCTGAACAAAATTCTACTTCCACGTCCTATACTCTGGCCGATTCATGAGGCTGGCTAGGTATGCGAATGTACGAACACCCACAGATACTGTCAGTGATGAGCTCCATAAATCACTCTCGCAATCCATGCCGATCCTTTCAAACACCTGTCCTATACTTCAGACAGCAATCATGCTCTTCAGTGTGTGGAATTGTCTGGAACAGGTGTGAAGTGATACTAATTTTTCTTGGAAAACTACGACGATCACATACGTCTCGCAGATACGAGGATCAGATACGTCCACCAGTGAGGGTCGAAGTGATCTAGCCCATCGTGTACGACTCAGTGGGCAAGTTGATCACCGTGCTCTTGGTTTTGGTCATCATTTGGATGCTGTTGGTGATTCCTTGCGAACCGATACCACTGTCTCGCAGGCCCTGGAAAGGAAAGTGGTCAGGCCCTCTCGCAGGTGCTGCGTTGATTTGGATAGTTCCAGACTCCATAGCATCACTGATCAATATTGCCTTGTTGATGTCCTTGGTGAAGACGCAGCCCTGCAATCCACATCACATGCGTCGGATCAATTCACTGCTGGACCGTTCAGCATCGATTTCATTTAAGAATTAAGTTATCCAAGAGTGGGAAGCAGTTCAAATCTGTGTGATTGTTTCATGGGTTGAAAAGTGGCACCTGAAGAGCAAAATTATTTGCGTTGCAGTGATGAATGCCCTCTTCCACAGTCTTGATCCGTATAACAGGGATCACTGGTCCGAAGGGCTCCTCCCACGCGATTCTCATGTCAGCTGTGACATTGTCAATGAGAAGTGGCCAGATCAAGTTCCCTTCTCTCTTCCATTCCTGTAGAGCACCAAGGGATGTTTTAATGCGGATCAAGCCAAAAAAAAAAAAAAAAAACACACTTGTCATTGTGAGCAGCTACTCAATTCTATCCAAAAAGATACAAATTTAGAAATTTAAACCGATGCAGCGGATAACTAATCGAATCTGGGGCGTACCTGGTGGAACTTGGCTTTCTTTGCCTTGGCATCCTCCACGAGTCCCTGGATGAAGTTCGCTGAGGACTGGCTGACAACTGGAGTGATATCACAGTTATCTTCAGGCATACCAACTTTGAGCTTCGCCATCTTCTGTACGACCTTGGTCACTAGTTCTTCGGCAACTGATTCCATTACACAGATTACCTTCACAGCTGTGCAGCGTTGACCACTGCAAACCTCCAAGGCATATGAAGGTATCAATCTCAAGCGTGAAAATTAAACGCCAGTGATTTTCTTCTTAATGTTTACTGCATTATGAAAATAGTTTCTAGCGTCAGAGGAATGCAGTCGCAAACCTGTACGAGTATCCACCCTTGATGACGTTGTTCGCAGCGAGTTCAAGATCAGCATCCTCAAGAACAAGGCAGCAATCCTTGCCTCCGAGCTCCATCTGAAGTGGAACCATGCCAGCTTTTTTCGAAATTGCAATACCAGTGTCACCTCCAGTGAAACTGTTCCAGAATCGCACCAAGGCAAGTCCTTAAGAACTGGGAACATTACGATCAGTTGCGGTAGGCAGTAAATATTCATTATGAGATTTGTGGAAGTGGGATATTCGGAAGAGTTTTACCTGATGCAATTGATGCCCGGATGCATAGTCATCAGGTCTCCGATCTCAGATCCCTTCCCTGTGATTGCAGAAACTAACCCCTTCGGGAATCCCGCCATATGAAGGCAGTGCACCATGTGCAAAGCTGACACTGCACCCTGAGTAGGAGGCTTCAAGATAACTGCGTTTCCTGCAATTAAAGCTGGGGCGATCTTGGACACGGCCAGGTTGACAGGGTAGTTAAATGGGGGAATGGCAAGAACCACGCCAAGGGGAATCTGCAGGGAGTATTGAAAAATATTAATAAAATCAATAATAGAATCCACAAGTTGCAATTGGATTTCTATCGAAGACAAGTTACTCCACACATTCCGAGTGTGAAAAAGCCTCGATACCTTCGATGCAAGGCAGTATTTGTTTCTGCCGTTTCCTGGGAAGCTGTCAGACACCAAGAACTTGCCCTCGGCCAAGATCCGAATGCCCTCCTCTGCTGAATATGAAATAAGATCACCAGACCTAACAACCTGGATGCAAAAGCCCACTTTTATTTAATTTCCAAATCAGAGAGCAAAAAGCAGATGCACCAACAGAGGCAGACATTTTGCTGAGTCTATGCAGGATATAATTTAGCTTCCAGGAGTCAGCAGGTGATAGTTGAGGGACAATTTTCACCTCAGTAACGGCATCCTTTTGGGGTTTGGCAATTTCCTTCACAAGAGCCTCTGCAATGGGGTTCTTCTGGTCTTTAAGGATCCCAGCGAACCTGTGCAGCGCTTCAGCTCTCTTCCACAACGGTGTCTTGGCCCATATTTTTTGCGCAGCTTGGGCACTCTCCACGCTCTTGTTCACCTCTTCCTGGGTGCAGGCTGGAACAGCCGAACAAAACCATCAGACTTTAGAACTTACCTCTACTCTAGAACGCACACGTTCAAGATTGAATGAGTTTCTACAACTTTTCTTATCAAAGTGATTCGAAGGCATGATTCGAAAGGGAGAGGAGTTTATAAACAGGGTCATGTGCGGTCTTAACGCATTCTTCTTATGCTGCACTACTTTAATCAACTCTGCAAGATTATCCACGCTCCTTGAGAGCATAAAAAATTAATGAATTTTTTACTCATGAGAGTAAGCTCGGATGGTGGTGGATTAAACCACAGTAGCAACGGTTTAACGAGAGGATCAAATTGCATCAAGCCTGCAACCCTCGGCGGTCAAACCGATGATGTACGGAGGATTAGGACGATTTTGTAAACGTAATAAATGATTGAGAGCCATTTTTACAGCACCACAATTGCGCGATGCACGTGATTTTCTCACCTTCGAAACTAAATTGTCAACAACAAATGCTCGCATTGAGCCGTCTGTGAACACTGCACACCTTGTACTGAAGTTATACTGGGTATTGGAAGATTACGAAGAGAACAGCTACGGACCTTGCACTTTGTATTGCACTTTCAACGTGGAGGGATTGGTAATGCCCACAGACTTCCCCGACGAGGACACTTTCCACTCTCCGTCGGCATAGTACTTGAAGACGTCGCCGTCGAGAATATCTTTAAAAAATCCTTGACCCGCCATCTTCACAAAAATTCCTGTCGTACCTGTCGAAAGCGGAGACGCTAGTTAATATGGAACCCGTCATCGGCTCATTGTGCACCATTAGCTTTGAAGGTTTTCTGAGGTGAGGAGGAAACTCAAAAGAGAATAATAAACAGGCCCCGAAGCGGAGCAAAGGCATGGGTAACAATCAGATCGCGGGTCCACATACCCACCGCTCGTCCAATTTCAAACCAATTAGACGAACCTCTTTCCACAACCAGTTTTCAACAGCATAAACCAAAAGGTCAGATGAGCACATAGACTGTAACGGCAATGCAAAACCGCTCAAAGAGCTCAAATTTGCAGCCTAAATGACACCATGGCACCTCTGCAGGAAACTCGTCATCAACACCATAACGTCCTGTTCATAGCCACTAACCGTTTCCAAGCCCTCTCCACTCGCAACAACAACAACAGAATAAAATAAAATAAAATAAAAAGATCTAAAAGCTACACAAACTGAGCCAAGACATCTAGCCTTGAGCAATGCGACCATACAACTCAGCCAAATACCCATCACCACCACAACCACCACGGCGACGACCTTAAAAAGATCGAATTCGTACCAGAATTGGAAAACAAGCATGACCCATCGGATCCAACAAGCCCAAAATTCGCAACATGGATAAAATTCTCCCCAACGACACACGAGGAAACACCCCAATCCCGTCACGACCACGCAATACAACTACCAAAAAAACGGGCTCCTTACCTCGTCGAAACCGCAACTGCCGCGGACCACTCAGCTACAAAAGTTGTGTACCCAACAAGCACGAGGTACTGGTTAATAAGCAGCAGCTGGAGAAGAGAATTCACCGAGCAGAAGGGGTGTTGATTTCACGAGCCCGGCGACGATCGGGGATTTGGTGGTCGCTGGCGGATCCTCGGAGTCCAGAAGACGGAGTGCCGAGACTCCGCGACGCGACCTCGCCGCTTTGCTCGAGTGCACGGGGGAGTGGCGGGTCGCCCGATGTTTCGACGGGTCTCGAGGGTGTGCCCGACACAGCCCAGCCCGACCCGGCCCGGTCCCGTGCCCAATGGAGTGCGTTCCCATGAATGACTCTCCTTTGTCCAGGCTCTGGAGTTGACGCTGCGTTCCTATTGGTCGATTTAATTTGGGTCCTTTTCACACTTTGTGGTTTTATTGTCTCCTTTCGTTTCCTTTCTTTCTTTTTGGATTTCTTTTTCTTTATTTCCTGCGCCGAATGTGGTCGATGATTTCATGGAGTTTCCAAAGATTTGTTGGGATTCGTCTCGGAAAGATATCTTTGCACATGGTATTTGAATGAAATTGGAATGGAAAAAACATAGTTATATTATCGATTTGGAAATGTTTTAAATAAAATTTTAAAGGTTTTTCTAAGTGTATGGTTTTAGATGATGATGTTTAGTAATTTAATGAAATTATATTTTGGTACCAAAAAAATGTTTATTTGTGTGTTTAAAATGAGATATTATATGTGTTTAAAATTTTGGATTGTGTTTCAATTACTCAAATAAAGTTGAACTTCATAGTAAATAAGTAAAAAACTTATATATATATATATATATATATACATATTATCACAATAAAAAATTCCAATGTGTTTTTTATCTTTAGATTTGTAGAAGCAAAAAATATTACAAGTTGAGTGTGTTGAACAGCTCAAACAATTGCGGCTTGTGAATAAATTTCAATAACTTAGTAAGTTTCAGTAAGTAATAAATGTAGAAGTCCTCAAGGGTATCATTTTTTAATGAAAGGGTTGGTTGAAAAAAGGTTGATTTACTTTATTTTTCTATTCTACAAATTGCACTATAAGACAAAAGCAATGATAAATTTGATTCTATAGTTTATTTTTACGGTTCCTCAATTTAATTATAAGTTTCATTTCATAATTCAAGTAAATTTTTTATTATTATTAATGCAATTTTTTTGTAAAAACAGAACCACAAGTCATTAAATTACAAAAATTTAAAGATTCAACAAGTTTCTATTATGTGAGGTACAGATATGAAAAAAGAAAAAAGAAAAAAGAAAAACTTTGTAATTCAACACAACATTGTTTCTAAAATTTCTCACTTTGCAAAATCATTCAATAATATACATGATCACAATACAAGGAAGGAATACACTAAAAAGAAATTTGAAATCTAACAATCATGATACAAAGAATAAAATTTTATTATTAAAAATAAATAAATTATAACACTTGCTGAAAATAAAATATTAGACTTTTTTTTTGGTACCAAAAAAATATTTATTTTTTTCTATCATTTGCTTTGATTTTATAAGAGCAGAGTCTATATTCTTTCTTATTTAAATAATTGCATGGATGAATTGATACTAACTCAGCATGGAAGTGGTCAAGAAGAAATATACTCAAAGCTTGTGTTAATTCTGTTGAAAATATTAAAAATCAAATACTCTACACACATGATAAGATTTGTAGAACTTTTCATTATGATATTGTAATAAATAATTAATTTTTGAGATTTGAAATCAGTTAGCAGTATCTCAATAAAAATTACTTGAATAAACACAAAGAAACAGACTTTATGTAAATTTATTCACTTAAGGGTTTTTTTTTACTTACTTTTATTTTAAAATACGTTTAATTTATATTTAAATTGTGCACAAAGTTTTCACATATTTGATAATGTAAAATTAATTTTTTATGATTTACTATTAATATTTGTTTCAAACTCACTTTCCATTTCATTTGTCATATGTTGCAACAAATATACACTATATAATACATGTTGCACACATATATCCAACATTCACAATTTGTGCCATATATAGTACATGCTTTATACTGAAGCCTAACCAAAAACACATGGTTGATGTATTTTTCATGTTTATTTATAAATTTTTAATATAAACAAGATGAGTTCAAAATAAAAAACAAACAATGAAGAAATAATATAAGAGACTTAAAAAAATCCTCTAATTAATCATTATCATATTTTTAAAATCTTAATTTTATAAGTCCAAGTTATAACCAAAGTTATAAGAGCTATTTTTGTTCTTAACAGGAGTATACATTTTTTTTCAAAATTACCATAACTTTACGTTATTTCTTTATGTTTGTTTGTCTCTTGGTCATCTTCTTTACTCGTACAACAAGAAAGGGAACTCTTATCAATCTCAAATAACCTTAAGCTACCAAAGAATAGCACATTGCACCAAAAACACATTTCTTAAAGGTTAACAACTCAAATCCCAACTATGAAACTGCAATCCTACCTAACAGATTCTTACACAAGAGTACAACCTTCTATCGCATTGTGTAAATATCTTCCTAAAAAAGAAATAAAAACTAGCCTTTTACTTGTTTACTTTTATAGACTGCAGGCACAATGCACCCACCACTACCACTACCACCAACATCACCCCTTCTCCACTTCATCAATGCACCTCTGCCTTGGAGACTCCGCCCCTGCAATTCCCTCCTCACCGCCCCAATCAGTTCACAAATTCAGATCCCTCCGTTCATGAAGAAAAACACACACACACACACACACCCATCCCCTCTATCCATCTATTTATCCTGCCTTCAATAAATCACTCACTCACTCAGTCATCAAAACCAGGAATGGTCACCGCAAGTGCAGCTTTGCACCAACCCAAAGCAGGACATTCGCATGATGCTGTTTAAAGGGGCCAAACAGCAGGGCTGACCGGGAGATCTGCACATATTGCAGCCACCTTCCCCCTAGATTCACTCACACATCAGGATCCAGGGATCAGGACATTCAATCCCTCCATAACCACCACCTTGACGTCAATTGCTGCTCTGCCAAGGTGGGAATGAACATCCAGTCATGTGCACCGATTGAGTGGGTTGGCAACGGTGGGGTGTGGGGGGGGGGGGGGGAGTAAAGTTGGCAATTTGGACAGCCATTGCGAGTTGGCAATCGCTGTCTGGAGTGAATGAATGCTTGTGTGTGGTTGCTCTCTCGACTGGTGGTGGTGTCATGGTAGCTTGAGTAAGTTGTCGAGAGCGTGGATGAATTCTTCTTCCAAGGATTGAGGTCTGTTGTTTGCTCTGCCTACACTCTGCACACCACGCGGAGTTTTTATGATCAGAGCTGCGCTGGCGGAGATTGTAGGATCGACGTTTTTCTTCTGGTTGGTTGGTCCCCAATAGCCCCAGATCGAGTGATTCGGCGATCCCTCGTTGTAAGCCCTCTATTTGCTAACCCCATTAGATCTCAGGCGCTTGACAAGTTTCCCTATCATGGGATTGGATCCTCGTGCTTGACTTTGCAATTCTAGAATCTGAAGAGGCGACCAAAATATTTCAGCGTTCCTTGCTGGAAGTGTTTTCAGAGCTTGCTCTGTATAACACCATTAGAATACTGATACACAGATTGTTAATAGAGCTAAGTTTTTCTTTATTGCATTTTTCATTTGGTACACATGTTGAAATGTAAAATTAATGAGGGGGAGATTGGAATCTGTGGGGCAAGTTTTCCCGTGTGAATCCTTGCAAAGCCTACAGTAAACAATCTCTACCTTGCCATTCCTCATCTTCCCCTGTCTCTGTTTGCTCTGACTTAATCTTTGAATTGCAAAAATCGTAGTGCAAGCTTTAAAATTGCTGTGTATTGTACTAATTGAAGTAAAACAGCCTAAGGCAGGAGAACTGCAACTCTAAATTCAGAATACAGTGTGATTTACACATCAATGCGAAGATAAACTTCGTAACACTTCCTGAACCAACAATGGCATGGGTTCTCAACCTACGCTATAGATACCCCCCTCCTCATTCATTACAGTTGTGTAATAATCATGAGAACTCACCCACGCGTCACTCCGGCTTCACAGACTTGGACCTCAGCCGCCTGAACATAACGAATGCTGCGACCAGCAACCAGCTCACCATGGTGAATCCCCACAACACATATAACAGAATCACAGTGGACTCACGAGCTAGCATGCAGCGCTGGATACTGAAGGCGCTAGAGTTTGACTGAAAAGTGGCCAGCACAAAGCTGGGATCATCGCGGTTGCGCCAGCTTAACGATGGCACAGTCACCTCCCTTGTGCCATCCGCATGCACTAGGTCACACCAGCGGTGCGTGTGTCCACTGAACACCAGTCTGCTTCACAAACATCTGTCTCATTAGCCCAATTTACCTTGGTGTTTCTACGTTCGTACATCAAGCGGACATGATAGGAGTAGTGTCTAAACGAAGTTCATGAATCAAAAGATTGCGCTTCAAATACTATCGAAAAGGAAGAAGCTCATAACTATTGTGAAACCAACATACCGTGGTCGGAATGACTGGAGAACTTGCGTCGATGCTTCGAGCGATAATATGTCCTGGCCCACTCTGTAAGGGTCTTCTTGAGGCGGCACCCTGGTCCAGCGTCGTGCAAAGCAAAAAAAGCTCCCAAACATCAGATGATGAGCAATTCTTCCTGCACTACTCTATGTGCCGAAATACACACTGGAAACACAATCTTTATTCAAAACAGCATTGTTGACGGATGAGTCTCGTAAACCAAGAGTCCCGCTCACAACTGAGCTGAACGATCTCCAAATAAAACAACAAGGATCGACTAAAGACCCAGAGAAGCTCATCACCAAAGCCCTTCCATTTCCTCACACATTGGCTCTCATACAAGGAACACAAGGAATACAAGGAGTCTTTTGCTTGCTGGATTATACAGAAACTTTTAGATGAAGGGGATGCAGGACATACAGTGGAGGTGATGATCCCACTTCCAAACAATTCCCTTCCAGATCGTGCCATGGTGCGCAACGTGGAAGGTCTACAACGGTGCAAGCATTCTCATCTGCACGATGCAATGGTAAATGCAGAAGGAGAACAGGCTTAACGACTCCATCGCCATCTGCTCCCGCAATATTATGACTTTGTATGCCTTGCTCTTGGCCACTTTCCTGGTAAATAGGTGGTTCGCAAATCAGATAAAAGACTAACCACATTAACCAACCTTAAACCCTAGATATTTTCTCATTACGTCCATAAGCTCCAGACATAGGACCGCGAAAGATGGACTAATAAGACTACTGAGATTAACTCAAATATAGACATGTGAGTCTAGAAATTAAGTGAAGACGAGAATGCGAAGAATTCATCAATTCGTTGCAAGAGCAAGTAAACAACAGGCAGGGGAAACGCAACTAATCAAGAAAATGCCGAAGGAAGCTTGATGTTCAAATCCTTAAGACTATGCCCTGAATGAAGTAACATACAGACAAGCAAAAAGGACTTCAAGGATGTCACTCTGAACATGGCAGAATATTGAAGAGAGATGCAACACAACGACAACCTGGAAGCCACAAAACCTCGGACGAAAGTCACTCCCTTAAGACATTTAAGATGGTAGAGCTGACTACCTTGTGATGTCTCTGAACTGTAGAGCTTATGGATTCCAAGTGTTCCTTCACCCTGGAGCAAACCGAGCAGCCATCTCCATGCAGTGCCATGGCGTTTAAGGATACAAAATCCACCCCATGCCAGGTGAAGTGGCTCCCACATGTATCGTCCAAGCCAGGAAACGAGGCAGCGAAACGAGGCAGGCGCCGGGAGAAACCAGGATCGTGATGGTCACCAACGTCGTGATTTCCAACCACAATCTGGATGGGGACGGCCGCGAAGGGGCGAACCATATCCCAGAATCGAGCCACCACTGCGTTCCACTGGGCATCGTTCGACTTCCGACCAGCATCGCTCACGTCTCCGAGCACAACCAGCGCATCGGGGTTTAATCTCCTGTATGCTTTCTGCGAGTGGATTTTGGGCTTAGTTCTCAACAAGGATGCCTATGGAAAGAATAAAAAATTAGAGCACTCCAATGACTTGAGAAAGGGTTACGTGAAGGGAGAGTGAAGAAGACTGAATTGCTGCTACCACGGTGGAGCAGAGCACATGGCAACCATTTATATAAGATTCCAATGCTTTAAAAAAAAAAAAAAAAAAAACAATAAAAGACAAGCCCTGATGAAAAGATGCAAGCAGGCAGACACCTGAAAGACGATTCGCATGAAGGACTCACGGCGCACACGATCCACCCACGCTGTACGAGGCCCTGCCAAATGAAGATCGGCGACAACAACCACCTTGAACGAAGGGGCAAAAGGAGCAGTGGAATCGGGCACGCAAGAGGGCTCCATCAGAGCCTGATTCCACAGCAGCAACGCTCCCGTCATGCTGATCAGAACTGCAAGCAGCCATTGTGACGCCATTAATCCTTCCCTCCTCTCTTCACTTCATATTTCGCTGATCATAATCATCAATTACACTCCTACCACGCTCCTCTTCACCCCACTTAGCCTCCTGGTAACACTTGGTTCCGATCCCAACTGCGCAAATTCCCACGTTGTCTCTTCCCTTACGCCTTCCATAACTCCCTCCGCATCTACGTTTCCCTCTGGTTACGAATCAGTGACGAGTGCTTCCTTCACTGAACATGTAAACAAACTAGCTAATCAGTCCCATGAATTCAACAATTGCCCGGCATTGGTTGTGCCATCACATAATTTGCAAATTCTGCGCTCAATTCTAACACGACTAGGTCACACAAGATAGCTTTTCTTTTGCCACTTCACGAGGGTGGGTCTCTGCACTGTGTTGAGCGTCCACGTTGCATCTTGCTATTTAGAGCAAAAGCAAAATAGTTGGCAGCTGAATTTCAAGCTTCAACGGTAAGGAAAAACATTTAGCAAAGACTTATGAGACTGTGAGCATGAAATAGGAAGAAGAAACCCCAGGTGATAATCAGGTGGTAAGAAATTAATCCAAAACCCGTGCGATTGAATAAACCTCCAAACTAGCGACAATTATCTTTCTTCTTTTAACAATCCGGGGTTTACATGATGATTGGAAAGACCCTACAGCTTTGCCCTCAACCTCTCGCCATGAACACCAGCAGACGCTTTTCTACAACTCTCGTGTGTGTGTATCGAACAGGTACCTGAAATGTTTAGTTTCTCTCTCAAACCATGCTAATCTATTTCATTTCTATATTTTTAGTTTTGAATCCAAATCGAGGAACCAGTGCAGGCAATCAATAATATGAACTTGTACTTCTGAGCACACCTACTGATGGTGCTTCGAATACAAAGCGTTTGCAACCCCCACGGCACGCCCCAACAGCGTCGTGGGCATCAGGACGTTGGCAAGGACTCCTAGTGGCTCAAAAATGCAAAAAAAATGCCAACTATCATGAGGAGATCGAGGTACTTGCCCCGATCAAGAGCCACCGCCTCAATGCCTACCTTGAAAAGCCTAATATGGGCGGAGGGAAAGAGAGGGTTTCCATCTAAACCCTGACCTTTACCAGACTCACCGAATACTTCTCCGGCCAATTCCACACAACTACTGTTCACTAAAAGTATGTATACCAAGCAAACCTCAACTGTTCTTACAGATATTGAGGTTGAAATAAGATCTTTGACGAAATCTTCTCAATTTCTACACGGTGGAGTAGAATACGCAGATCCCCTAATACTCGTTTTTAAAAACTAGAATCGCTTTATGGATACATATTAGCTTTACAAGAATCGTCACAAGTCACCCCTGTTCTAAAACCACCGTCCATGTAACCTAAAAGAGAACTAACCAAAAAGAAATGAAGTGCAGGATAAGCTCCAAGCACTGAAAATTACAACCAACATTCAAGATTCAGGGTTTATGAGGATTATGGAAAAATGTGACGAACCTGGACAAAGTGGTGCAAGGCGGGAAGACTTTAGCTAACAGGCAGCTTCTTGGCGGATCGTGGCAACTGGAATTGCTCGAAGGAAACCCGCACAGCCAATCCAAGGCAATGGGACTAATCTTTAAAAACGGTCCAGGATCTCGCCAATGTTTCGTCTGGGTCCACTAAACACACACAAATCACAAAAAAATCGGTTGGTGCGATGCACTGATGGGCGCTGCATCCTTGTCTCAAATCCTACAAAAACATCTCCAAAATCACATAAACCTCAAATCATGGACCTCAAACCCTAAGCCGTGAGCCTTGCACAACCCACGCAAGTAATGACTAAGGCCACTGATACACGAGCTCACAAGCTGAGATTCCGAAACGCTATCGACGGGACACGATATCCCTCTCTCCCTCGACACTTACGCGATGTCGGTAACGCACAAGAGTGAGCTTCAATGGGTGATGGTTCTTACAGGTTTGCTCTTGTTACAATATATCCTCTACTCTTTATGTTCCATATATATATTAGCATTGGTAGTAATATGTTAAGGTAAATTATTAATGTATAATATTAATTTATTATATCAAAAAATTATTATTAATTTAAAAAATTGAATTTTGCACCAACATTTATTATTGAGATTTTTTGTTCAATAATTAAATTAAAATAGTTTAAAATTACAGATTTTAATAAAATAATTTTAAATTTTATTATTTTTTTGTGCAATATTTATTTTTTGATTTATTTGCATGTGTATGAGTGTGTGTTTTTGTTTGTTTGTTTATTTTTTAAATTCTATATAGTAATTATTATTAGGTAGTGGCAATCAACAACATCAATGTTTGCATTTTGCATCAACACTTATATTATTAGGAGGTATCAAAGGAAGAGGGTGTATTGAAGAAAAATTCACAAAGAATTGAGAAGCTAATAGGAGAGAGCCAATGCACAAATCCCCAAAGAATGTAATTTAGTAGTGGAATAGAAAGAAGATGGTCCATAATTTTTAAAAAAAACATTTATTGAGGTCTTGAAGAGTGAGTTATAAGAGCATAGGCTCCACTTAAAGTAGTTGTCTACTTTTTCTTCTTTTACTTCTAATAAAATAAAAATCAGATTAGATAAAACAAGTAGTAGTTGTTGTTTTAGTTGGATGTAAAGCTATTTTGTTCAAGATAGTAAGTTCTTATGTAGTTCTATATACAATTGTTGCCATTTTGCCCTTGCTATAACCAAGTTTAGATCCTATATTTTCTATAGTTTATTTTTTTGAAAATCTATGTATTCTTGCCAACTTTGTTGATCTTTGCAAAGGCTATCAATTCTTAGTGTAGACAATGTTGCAACAATTAACAATTATATGTTATTGGTGTTGTTTCTAAGAAAGTTTTTGCAAGCCACCACATTCTCCTCTACATGTTGTTATTTCTAAAGCTGACAGCTTAATAGTCTATTTGTAAATATTTTTGTCATGTCACCTTGCACTTAAAAGATCATCAATATTTGTTTGCATGTATGCTTGTACCAAAGTTGCAAGTGAGATTATCAAGTTGTCATAACTTTGAAGCACAACACAATAACAATGTAATAAATTATATATTATTTATATTCTAATTCTAGATTTATAATAGAATTCATGTTATTATATATATATATATATATATATATATATACATTAAAAATATTACAATTACCTTATAAACATAGTAGAAATAAAATATCTACACTTCTAATAAATAAAATATATAAAATAAAATGACAAAAAGAAGAATTTTGTATAAAATATATATATATATATATATATACTAATAAGCATACTAAAGCATTCATCATGTTATTTAAAATGTTATGAGTAATCTAATAACTTACAAAATTTTATAGATATGAATTTTAAATTTTATAACTAACTTTTAATCATATAGTTTAAAATATATTTATTTAGAAATAAGATATATATATAGTACTACAAAAGTTTATTCTATATTATTTTAAGATAAAATTTATTATCTACATTAGTTGATGAAATGATTATAAAAATAAAAATAAAAATATTATAAAATTATAGCTTAAAAAAACTAATTAGAAAATCTTAGATATGAACAATTGGACTTTGTTATAAAATCTTACTTCTTCTTTAGAATGATTGTTGCATCACAACAAAAGATATTATATCAATCAACAAAAGTATGATATATAAGAGGACAAACAAAGTGTGATTGATTATGAGAGAGTTATGTATAGAACAATTGAAGGACCAACAAATCCAAAATAGAACAAAAAATACTCAAAATAGCCATTTTGTATAATAATAATATATATGTTTCTCAAGTCAATAGTAATATGTAGATAAAAGCCAATAAATTGAGTATAATACAAATAGCCTTATATATTATTTTGAAGAGCTAATACCAAATAAGAATATGGTAAAGAGATATTCATTGAATATGCAAGCTTAGTGAAAAATTAGTACACGCAAGCAAGCTACTTGTGACACAATATTGGCTAACTCTTAGTTGAAGTTGAAAAAAAAATCTACGTTGCCGTGTTGTAGTTTGGCTACCATATAAAAAAAATTATACATGTATATTTAATGTATAATTTACTATATAATTAAATGAGAGCCATATCAGTGGACTTTTATTGGTTATAGGATGTGGTTAGGTTGCTAGTTTAAAAAGGATCTATTAAAAGGATTATTATTAAGGTTTATACAACCTTATATTTTTTTTGATAGTGATTTTGAGGTTGATTTATATTGACAATAACTTATGAATATCTTAAGTCATCTTTGTTAGACATTGGTGATCCTTAAAATCTTAGTTTATTTCTTTTATTTGGTGCTTAAAGCACAAAGTATATAAATCTTATAAGAAGAAGGATAAAAAAAGGATTTTTAATGTAAAAAGGATAGTTTGGCCATCTATGTGGATAAATAGAGGTGGATGATAGAAATCTCTATTCTAATTGGCCAAAAATCATGCCCAATGGGCTTCAAGGAGGCTGCCCGAGGATTTATTAGGAGTTAGGGTTTTTTTTTCGAAGGGAGTCAAACATCAGAGGCTATGATCATAAGGTTTAGGTTTTTGGATCTGGTTTAGGTGCAAATTTTGTGTGATGTGCACTTTTTATGAAGAAGTTATAAGCGCTCAAAGTTAAGGTGTCGATTTTGGATCTACTGTCACTCTTTTGGATATAACTCGTGCATACACAGAGCAATCGAGGATTGGCAACTAGGGTTGGAGAGAGCACTTTCACGGCTATACTTTTCACATGCGGCTTGATGAAATTCAAGCTAGGGTGAAGGAGATATTGGGAGTTGAAGTCAGTGCTTACAAACTTAAGGGCATTTCAAATAAATTCTCCACACCCAGGTACCCAGTGTATTCCCAGATAGAAGACCATGTCATACAACAGCGTTCAAAATGTGAAAGGTGGACAATACAATGATCAATTGAGAACTCAACTCCAATGAAACAAAAATCCTTTGATAATGTTGCATCAATGATAAGGAAAAAAATATTCAAAAGTATGATATTTTTGTAATTTATACATATTGTGCACCATTGGAAATTATGTTATCTACACAATTGGCTTTGAGCTATTGCAAAGAAGAAATAAAATAATAATTAAAAATAAATAAAAACTACATATTGCATCGTCACATCCTACAAATTATGACAATTGAATTAGTCCGTAACTTGGTTAAACTCTTTAATTGTCTACACCTTAATTAATGTACCTCATCCATCTCAATCTCATCCATACTTGTGGTCTACGATTTCAATGAACATATTCTCATTCATTAGAGGATTAAAAAAGAGCACAATTTTGGATTGTTGAATTTAAATGAATCCATTGTATTTTAATTAGAAATTGGGATTTTTTTCTAAATTCATTTTTACATCCATCCTCCTATACTAATGCCCGCAATTGTCAAGCAATGGTAATTGATAATCCTAGACATGCCTATTTAAAATTGAAAATAGTTTATTTTTATTTTTATATAACAAATACTATTGTCTTTAATAAATAAGAATATATATATATATATATATATATATATATACACACTAAATTATATATTTTAAGATATTAGAAATTATTAAGTGTTGATGGTAGTGGGATTTTAATGTTATTTTTTGTAATTATAGAATAAGAATCCAAAAGCTATGTAAACCTTTAAAAAATTAAAAATTAAAAATGATTTAATATATATATATATATATATCAATACATTTAAATTGCTCAATTTGAAATATTTCTTTGTTTGCTACTTCTTTTTTAAAATAGCTTATTATAAGTTTTAGTATGACACGCATTATGTATTGCACTTCATTTAATAAAACTTTCTATAGAAGTTTATATCAAAAATCATGAATAAATATATATATATATATATATATATATATATATTAATTTTAATATTTTATTATAATTAGAATTTTTTGATTTTAAAAAAATATAATTCTTAAAAATTTTGCTAATATAAAATACAAGTCAAATTATTAATATTAATGAAAGAATTAATAATTAAATAAATATAATTGAACTTAATAAAGTGATTTTTTTCATTCTTTTTAACACTCATATTTTTTTGAAATGATGATGTAACTTTGATAATAATAATTTTAAAAAATTAAGATTTGTTTATTTGAAGATTATTAAATATTAATTAGTAAATAAATTTAAAGATTTTCTAAGTTGATATTTATAAATAAATAAAAGTTTTGAATTCTATAAATTTTTTCATATAGTTTCAATTTTAAAAAACTAAATCTTTACAAATTATTTCATAGCCAAAAGATTAGAATTTATATTAATTCAATGTATACATAAACTATTTAATTTTATAAGTAATTTATACAAGTTTTGTATTATTCAAATAGAATAATTTATAAATTTTTTGAAAGAATTTGATCATACATAGAATGGTTTAATTATATTATTCTTATGACTATATATTTTTCAAGGATGTAATCCATATGATGTTATTGTTATTATTGTTACTAATTGGAATATTTATATAAAAATGTAGTAATTTTTTTATATTCCTTGACATATAAAATATTTCTTATTTTGATATGTGTATGTGAATATATACACACAACTAAATTTATCTAACTTTCACTAAAAATAAAATCAACAAAGAAAACATTAGTAAAACTAATAATTAAGATGTTTCAATTTTTTCAAATAGATTTTGAATCAATAATCTCTATAAATTGTAACATAAATTTGACAAAATAACAATATATGTACAAACAACGTGTACAAAAACTTCATGGCATTGTCAAATAAAACATGTCAAATTGGAAGCATTAAAGTGAACAGAACTTTTGATTTTTGAGTATTTTCTAACACACTTAACAACATCATCCCATAACTTTCACAATAATTGACATGATTTACGTGATAAAAATTTAAAACTTGGGTGCTTTCAAACTGTTATCCTTCACCACTCCTCTTGTCCTCTATTTGAACAACACATATCTTATTATCGTCTTTTCTACATGGAGCTTTACTGAGCTTGATAACAATAAAATAAAAGAAAAACAAATAAAGGACTTTATGAATGTTAGCACTGCTTCCAAATTTAAGAACAGAAAGACAGGATCCACAGAAATATTTGTAAACAAAAAACAGACCTGCTTGAAACCCCCCATTATAACCTCAACAAGTGATGGATAAACCCTAAACCTTAGCGTAGGACCAGCATGCCATCCTCAAAATGTTGAGGATTCTTCCAAATTTATCATATAAATAAATACATCATACACATATCAGAGAGTTCTGCTGCTGCAAGTAGTGCCAGACTTTGAGCACCTAAAGTTTCAAAGCATGGAAGTTTTGGGAGAGAGTGATGAGAAAGGGATTTTGGACAAAGGGTCTCCACGAGCGTACCGAGACTGGACATGGAAATGGAGGAGCTTGCGTTCCTGGGAGCCGAAGATCTTATCAGTCTTGCGACCGGTGTGGTTTCCACGCCACCGCTTGTTGGGTTGCAGATCCCACTTGCTGTCCGGCACCATATGCATGGCATGTGCAAGCCAATCGTTCTCGGAGAGGACATATACATCCGCACCGCGGCACTGGGATTTCAGAAGCTGGCCGAAGCCCAGCCACAATGTGAGAAGCCGTTCGTCCTCTCCTCTCAGACTGCAAAGAATTCAACAGCATTCAATTCGTGGGCATGGTGCACTTTTATGTGTGTCTGAGTTTGGGGTGAAAAGTAATAAATCTCGAAGATTAAGAGTTTTCTCCAACTGTGGTCTGGAATCTAAACTAGTAGAAAAATGTAGCAGAGCTCAAGAATTGTAGTACAAGGATAAAGAACTTGAAAACAACAAACCTCGAGTATGTCAATGGTGCAGAGCATGAAGGGTTGGTGACAACAAGGGAGGGGATGACTGGAGGCTTATAGTGTCGTGAGGTTTCACAGCTAAGCTCCAGCAGATGGAGCACACCAGCAGCTCTTGCAGCCCTCTTGCATCTTGTGATAGTCCCATCGTTCATGTCGTTCCCAATCAATCGTGCACCTGACACAGGCAAAGCTTGCACTGATGCTGCAGCGTCTCTGCACTCTGTCCATGCTCTAGGGTCATAATCATGCCATGTCTGAATTGAAGCCACAACACAGGATTTAGATTGATGCGACAAAGAGGTCACATACAAAACCAGGACGTTGCAAAGTCGATACTGGAGCTTCAAAGCCTAAACATAGCAGTACATTTCTACACTGCTACGGAGTAAAATAGACAGAAATCAGACGTCAGCCAGAGGCCTCACAAAATGCACAAACGTGAGCAGGATTGAGAAGCTAGAAATTCACAGAAACTTACCTGGAAAGGCCAGTGTCGCCTGAACAAACCAGGCGCAATCTCATAAGCCATGAGAGCAGCTTCAATCAGAATGGTCCCTGTCCCACAAAACGGATCTAGAAGAACCCGGTCTTTGCCTGGAGCATTCTTGTTAGCGGCACCAAAACCATGCACATTGTGATTCCACCCTGCTAGTGTCAAAATAGCAGCTGCTAGTCCTTCGTTTGGCTTAGTCTTGTCGATAATATCCCGGTAACCCCGCCTGTGAAGACTAACACCGCTCATATCTCTGTACAGAATGGCTGTGTCTTCGTTTACATCAAGAAAGAGAGGAACCGCCGTCAAGTCTTCTCTCTCTGCTGGTGCAGGCCACTGGCCGACGCAACCGTCACGAAGAGCATCCCAAATTGCGCTGTTGACGCTGGTGGACACGTAGTTTTGGTCCTTGGTGCTCTTCCAGTTCGAAAACCTGGTTTGTACAATGAATTTTTTGAACTTGTAGCGGTTTGGTACACGCTCAGACGTCTCTGAGAGGGATACAAGTGGTTGTTCATCGCTTGCAACCTTCGCCAACGAGCTGCCGATTTCACTTGAAATATGGCAATCTACACGAGAATAATAATAATGTCAACGAAACAGAAGAACATTGAATCAAAACTCTGAAAAACTTGAAAACCAGAACCCTAAGGATGTGGAGTTCCTCACCTGATGGCAAAATTCGTGCTAGGGGCGCGCTATCGTCAACAAGTAGCAAGGGCCAATCCGCAGCTTCTCTCACAAACTCGTACAAACGGTCGAAGCGACTTTTACCCTCTGGCAGAAGACAGCGAGAAAGCTCACATAGCACGCGATCTCCAGTGCGGAGCCAAAGGTTAGCGTTGTAGCCAGTCGATTGAGTGCCCCTGAACAATACGCCCCCGGAATCTGCTTCTACCTGCGAGGCGTTGATAAGAGGCGACGAAAGCTCTGCGGCAAGAATTTGCTCCAGTCCCTTCTCGCATGTTGCATAGAAACTTTGAAAATTCCCGCTTGCGCCTGCGTCTGGACTCTGCTCTCCCAAACCAATTTGTAATGCCCTAATTTGCCACTCAGGCTCTCTGGATAGCGGTTTTCCAAATTTCACCTGACTGATTGCCACTCTACAGCGCACAAAATCCTTGTGGATACTTAACCTGATACATGGAGCATTCGCAAAGCTCCTAGGTAAACCTCGCAAAGTTGAGACGAAACCACATTGGATCCTACCAGCGCAACTTGCTAATACAATTGGCTTCCTACATAAAGTCATACTGCTCAGTGTTCACACGAAAACAAACCACGACACCTTTCCGCGGCATCCCAAAGATCTTGATCAAGCTGCTTCGTGGTCGATAAACGAGAATTCGTTTAAAGAACGCCACTCACAGAGCGACTCAGAAAATTCGCTCATGCACCGAGCATTGTAAACATCGTGCTCATAAGTACGTAGGTTTGAACTGGATTGGGTAACGCCGCAAAAAAAAAATACGGAAAAATCTGCCACGGAAAACAACACAAGATTTCCGCAACGTTTGCACACTTCGCAGCGAAATCAGAGACATAAACAACTATCAACAGCAAAAAGAAAAAGAAAAAGACAAAAAACACCTGCGGGATATCTGCGAAAATTCAATCAACGCTTCTGCGTAGATGGTCACTACATTCACCTCAAAGCATCGTGACCACCCGCTGACCCTAAGCATCTTGTGCCAGTTGTGTTATACTTTCGTTGGCACAGACAGAAACGACACACTGCAATTTAGTCATAAATAAAATAGGAAGGACCTTGCTCCGAGGTCGGAGGCAAAGTTAGCCGCTGTCCAGAGATGCTCATCCCTGTCGCCGCACGCAGGAATGGTCGCTGCGTTTCTCTTTCACAAGGGCGTCCTACGGATTCCGAGGTATTCAACGTATTCAACTGCCAAGCTTCCACTTAATCATGAAACCTCGAGAGGCGCGTTCAGGAGCGGCCAGATTGTCGCGACAATTACCTCAAAGCTTCGCACGTGTAATTGCGTGATTCTGTTTGAACGCATGACCTCCGCCAGTACTCCTCCTGGCAATCTGGCAACCCGTCTATTTCAGTGGGCCACTTCCGGAAGCTGTATTCCTCTCACTTCATGAACTCACGGTGCAACACGCACCTGCAACTGATTTCTTTATTATTTTACTCATTAGGTTTTTGTCGAAGCAATCGTTCCTTGTGACACTAAGGCTTTGTTGGTGACGTTTCGTTAGCGTTTGGTTCGTTTTCATGGCTATGGAGGTTGCGACTATAGCTTTCTTTCTTGCTTTCATGTTTATGTCGCACACACGTGAAGCTGCATGTGAGCTTGTGCAACGTCAAGAGGAGCTTTGCAGGTACAATACACGCGCGGTTTGCATCGCAGAATCAGGGAACGTTTGCGAGTGGTGCGATCTTTCACAGATTTGCTTCCCAGCGGCTTACATGCAGGAGCAACGCAAACATTCCTGCTTAGACACGACTGAACGCCAGAGGCGCCGGCTGCTCGAGGACGACGAGTGCAGCTCAATTGCGAAGAAGAGCTTGTGCTTAAGCGTGGATTATTGTAGGTGGTGCAGAAGCAAGGTCCTTGACGACTATTGCTTCGGAGCGGCAGAAGCGGCAAGGTTACCTCGCGCCGTTTTCGATTGCTCTGTTGACACCTAAGTATCTTTCAAGGTCTATAAACCTGTTAGGTGCTAATCTGCAACCCTCTCCTCCACCATGCTACATAGATAGACTGCGCGTTCAAGCGGCTCATTGAAGCACGTTGCGATACTCCTTGTCGGAAATTTTGCTGCCGTCGAAGTAGTCCGCAGGGGCACTACCAGATTGATATAATCACGTGTTCACAGAGCGAAATCACACTACATCTGATTCAAGCATAGGCGTCTAGTTTTCACAATTCTCCAGCTGCTCAATCTGGGTCAATCAAGCAGCTAAGATGTCTTAGAGGTGAAGCATCCATAAGATTATGGTTAACTCTTTTTATTTTGGAAAACGATGGGCAAGTTTTCTGTAAACCTTGCAGAGCTCATCATATATTGACTGCAATACATTCGACTGCAATTGAAGTAATGAGACTTCAATTTGAATTTGTTGAAATGAAATCAATTTCTTTCAGCTAGCTGGATTACAATCTATTCAATAAAAAAGCATCTACTTCTGATTTAACTTGGAGCCGAATTAGAGAACCGTAACGCAGGATTCAAACTACAACCGTACACCTACTCACTCGGGCTATCAAAAGGCCCCACTCCAACTCCAAGGATTTTCTCAAACCAAGTTGCAACTCATACAACTACACAAAAAGCTAGGCATGGATCAGGAACTCAATGAATCAGCTATGTGATAACTGACCAATAATGAAATCGAGATTCGAACATGTACTGAACTTGATCCTTGTGCTTCTGTGAACTGTACACAACCTCCACTAAACATCAAGACTAATCAAAAAAATTATAAACTCGAGCAGCATCCTGCTTTCTTGGTCCCAATCACGTCGTCCTTATCTGCGAGGGTAATTTTCGTGCCAGGTAGAAGTGGGGCGCCTCCTTGATTCTCATCAGCAAGAAGAGCTTTCTTGCTGACAGTATTGTAGATTTCAGACAAAACGGTGTAGAATGCTGTCTCCACATTTGTTGACTCCATGGCCGAGGTCTCGAGAAAAGACAGCTCTTGCTTCTCTGCATACTCTCTTGCTGTATCAGTTTCAACTTGTCGTAAGTTGCTCAAATCGGACTTGTTACCAATCAGCATAATCACGATGTTTGCGTCTGCGTGTGCCCTCAGTTCCTCAAGCCACCTTGATACATGATCGAACGATTGTTCCTTTGTGATATCATAAACCACCATGGCACCGACGGCACCTCTATAATACGCACTTGTTACAGCTCTGTACCTACTCAACATTTTGTATAAGAAATAAGCAAGGTCTCCAAACAGCAAACAAAATGGGTATCGAAATGGGTATCGAAATAACCCAGAAGCAAACAACTACATATCCTAGAGAGGTGCTGCGACGTTATCACAACACTGATTACCCAAAGCGGACTTGCATCTGATGTTGAATTACACTTGTGGAAAAAGTTAATTTACTTATTAAGCTGTATTAGACGAGCTGAAGTTTCAAAAGTAACTTTGAAAGATGATCAAATTGGAGATAAAATTGAAGCATGCGAACGTTGGAATATGAACAAGACCGCTCAGGGACATGAACACTTAGTTTGCAGCTGGGAATCACTTGCAAAATTGAGTTTCAAGTTGGAAACTTGAATGCAATTTATTGAAATAGTACTTAACATAGAAAAATAATCAGCGTACCTTTCTTGCCCGGCTGTATCCCAGATCTGAGCCTTGATGGTCTTATGATCCACTACAATGGTACGCGTCTGAAACTCAACTCCAATTGTAGCTTTAGACTCGAGACTAAACTCATTGCGGGAGAATCTGGACAGCAGCTGCGACTTTCCGACTGCCGAATCTCCAATGAGTACGACTTTGAATACGTAGTCTATCTTATTATCATACTCATTGTAACCATTCGCCATGTCTGTCCCGACTAAATCCACAAATCTTCCTTATCAGCTGTAATGACAGGGAGTGTATGGTTGGGCTGGTAGATCACATTACAGGTCGCACTTGCTAATTGCGACTCTGTCTCTTTTCTTCGGCAGGTCTCCTTGATAACCCTGAATATGGAACTCCAAGTTAGGTCTAGAATCTAGAACATTCATGCAAACATTGCCTCCAAACAAAGCACGAGAGATTCACTGCCTACCAGTTGAAGAAGGAGAAAGCACTCTCACAAACAACAAAAATGACAATCCGGCCAAAGTCCCGTTCTATTCACGAGTCAATAATAGCAACAACAAATCCCCTTCATCAACACATCAAGACTTAAATAATCCTCTCAGGACTCCAAAACGCTAAAAACGGGATACTGAGACCTGCTTCTTTTTTGCGAAAAACAAAAAAAAACAAAAATGCAACAACAACAACAACAACAACACGCCAAATCAACACCGCTTCAAAACCCGAACCAACAAACCAACATCCAGCACTACGAGCCCTAACCAGCAATGCAACAACTTAAGCAAGACCAACACGTTGTTTCTCCACGAACCACGACATCACGAAAATACTCCTACACAGCAATCACCATCGCCAAAATCCTCTTCTCGACCATCCTCAAAAACATATCAGACAGGTAGCCTTCCCTTCAACGACAACAGATCGGCCTCCCTCGAAATCCTACCAACTAAAATTCCGCGATAGCAACTTCGATGCGGTACCAAACGGCGCGACGCGTACCTCGAAACGACGACGACGACGAGGGGATGGGCTTGGTTAGCTCCGCAACAGGCTACGACGGAGAGGGCGAGGAGGGGGGTGCGATCCGGCAGCGGGATTCCGAGGAATCGATTCACGACGGGAGCACGGGCGGGAGAATGGCATCGATAGGGGGAGGGCCCGTCCCCGCCCCGTCCCGCCGGCATCGTTGTCCACACCGCGCCGCCCCCGCCCTTTAACTAAGACCGACGCTTCTTCGACGCTTCCCTTCACGTCTCCCTTGTTCCCTTTCTCCACACATATATAGATATAATTTATATTTATTTGTATTTATTTGTATGTTTTAGTTGTTTTGTTTTGTTTTTCAGTTGGTGATTCTAAAAGAATTTTCATTTTGTGATGAAACTTGTTTATAAACGGCTTTGATTAAATCAAGTCCAAGGTGGTTGATGCATTTTTAGAGCTAGAAATAACGTGCATCAATTGAGTTGGATAGTTATTTTTATATTTTCTTTACATTAGTGCTTTTGTAATTGCTTTTAACACAAAATTTTTGAGGATTGTTAGCAGAAGATTAATTTTCTAATTGTGGAAAATGTCAAATGTTTGGAGTTTGATCTAAAATTGTAATTCTGATATGTTGAGTTCTTTAATTGGTTGTAGAATTGCGTGTCTTTTTAAAGCTTTTTTCATTTTGACGATGATGTCTCAACGTTGCTTGCTATAAGATTTAAGGTCGTTGGTGTAAAAGTTGACTTTTTATCCTTATGATATGAAAAGGACACTGTGAATCAAATATTTTAGTAATTTATTACTTACTATTTTTTAATTGAGGGATTTTGAAGACTAAATAACTTGTATAGTAATATGGGATTAAAAGAAAGACTATGTTGTAGCTAGACTTACCAACTTAGATATATCCTACGACCAATAATTCAATAAAAGTTCTTGAAAGGATCTCCAAGTTATAAAGACAACTTTTTCAACTAAAATCTTGGTTGGAATAGAAGTCAAAAATTATTGTGGTATGATTAAGACTTCAAAAAGTTTTGTTGAATCTCATGACTTTTTAATAAAAATCTACACAGGCTGCAAGGAGCACAGGGTGTTCGTTCTAATACTTTGTTCTCTTCAGAGAGAAATATATTCGAATTCTATATTATCAACAACACAGAAGACCATCAATATTTTTAAAGAAAACAAAGAGTGAAAATTTATTCTATAAGGCGAACCCTGTTGATATTAACATATTACACGGAGGAAGATTTTCTGTAACGACCCCTTTACAGTCATTTAGTCTAATATATAGAACATTCTTGAACAATTAATCAAACAGATATTTATATATAATAAAATTTCATATGTGTTTATATATATATATATATATATATATATCTGTGTGTGTTTGTGAGACTAAAGAAAATAATATAAATTTTATCATTTGAAGAACGAAAAAGAAAAAAGAAAAAAGATTTTAAATAAATAAATTTAAATCTTCATAAATTAATAATCATTTTCCTTAATTGAAAATATACATGTTAAATTGAAAAATACACTTGATAAAATAATAAATCTGTAAAGTATATGATAGAACATTCATGCAACTTAATAATTTTGCAATTTTTTCTTATAGGTCGTTACATTGTTAACGGTAGTAATAATATTTTAATTTTACATGAAGATAAATAAAAAATTGTAATCTTCATTATCTTCTTTATAAGGTGACTTGACCACTTTTAAGAATTTTTTTTTTTTTTTTTTTTTTTAAATTTTTAATGTGAACCAATTCTTTGTAACCAGTTAAAGGCAAAATTTAAAAAATTATATATGTATATTAAAACAAGTTTAACACAAATATATTTATCTGATTACTTGCATCAACAGTTGCTTAATTTCTGCACAGAAGATTGTACTTGTAGCTGTTATCGACCCGATGCAAGTATTATAAATCTTTAGCACAGGTTAAATGCTTAAATAAGTTAGGGGACTAGCTACGAAGGGCAGTCAAGATCTAGATAACTGGTATCCATAGGATCCACTTTACTTCATGATTCATAAGGTCAAAAACTATCCGAGAAACCAAAATATTCCCATTCAGATCCACATCCATCAAAACTCTGATCACTATTAATGGCCCTGGGACACCAAAAACTACTTTCCTTGTCTATTGCAAACAATCATTTAATATACTGCGTCATCCACTTGAACCCTTCGCCGTAACCCATCTTACGCACTATACTGCACATGAAAACCTCAATGGGCCGGATGTTACTATCCTTCAGGTTCACCGTTCCTTTGCCAGTGGTCATGGTCAGGCCGAGTAAGTACCGCAACTCCTCTTCGGAGGCAGCGTAAGGGATGTCAATCTTGTTGCCAAGGACCAGCACAGGCACTTGGGACAGCGAGTCGTCCGAGAGCAGGGAGTCAAGTTCTTTCTTTGATTCAGGAAACCTCTCCTTGTCAATTGCGTCGACAAGGTAAACGATAGCATCCACCTGCACAAAGTGATTGATTTACAGCCTCAGTAAACCATTCGAACACTGAACCAGCGCGAAAGTTTTCTTACACCTCATGACCTCACGGGATGTCTGGAATAACACCCAATCAGAGAGATTGTAGAGGAGGAATTTGATAAAAGACTGGAGCCGTAGAAATAAGGTTCTCAAATAAAAACTCAAGCTTACTGCCATGATTATGTAACAACGGTTGCAAATATGTCGGGAAGACACTAGAACCATCAGAGGATAAGATTAGAAAAAACCTTAGCATAGTAGTCCCTCCACACACGTCGAGCAATCGTGTGACCACCTAGATCGAATGCTTTGAACTTCACCCTATTGATGCTCAACTCTTCAGATGTTGGATACTGCGTTGGTTGATGTTGCCCCAGTTTCTGTTCACAAGAAACTAACATGAGTAATCCAACATATATACATAAGAGACACAAGATCTTCAATGCTAACCAACTCTTCAATCCATCCGGGGCAGGTCATACCAGGCTCCAGACCTAATTTAAGAACGTAAAACATTCTAGTCTGTTTTAATATCGTACCACTACAACCCAAATACAGACGACAGCGGCTAACAGTATTCAGCACCGGAGGAGACAAGACATTGCGAGATACTAGACTCCCACACAGATTAGAAGAAATTCTAACTGAAGCAACCAAGACGACTCAGAACATAAGCAAGTGGTGACGAATGATGATGGATCTACGAATTCAGGGCGAAGACATAGAGGCCATGAAGACAAAAACCGACAGTTCTAGGGACAGCCAGCCACAAACCGAGAAAAAAGAATAAAAGAAATCGGGCAGGGAGAGGACCTCATCCTTGAGCATGTGCAGAAGCGTCGTCTTCCCGGCATTGTCTAGACCCAGGAACAAGATTTTGGCCTCTTTCTGCCACAGACCTATGCTCGCAAGAAAGCCATAAAACCAATCTACGATAAACATGATGCCAGGCTTGACATCTGCTGGCTCGCTCTCCTTCCACAACTCCGAGTACCAGTACCCAGGGCTGTACTTGTATCCCAGCTCGCCAACGATCTTCACGGCAAACTCACACAACTCACAAATCAAAAACAACACAAATCCCCCCGAAACCTCCTGAACTCGCAAGATCTCTCCAGTCTCCGAGCCCCCAGCGCCGACACCGACGCTGTCTGAAATCCAACCCGGTTTCGTAGAAACACGAGTGGATTCAACACCTTCGTTCTCACATACACGCTCTCTCTCTCTCTTCCGGCTGAAGCAAAGCTCGCTCACGCGCGGCGAGATGAGAGAGAAGCGCCGAACCCCAGCGAGCTTCGGCGATTGCGGCTTGTGCGACGACGCCGATGAGTCTTGTTGGACAGATCCCATCATCCTGATTGCTTCTACCCTCTACCGGACGGGAATGGGGTGCCAATGCTGACGTGGTTGCGACGTGGTTGGCAGGACTGGGTGCTGTGCTGCCGTGGCGCGTTCCTAGTGGCCCGATGACAAGGTCTTCTTGACACGTCATAGATGGTAATCTGGAGCTCGGGCAGCTAAAAAAACCATAAGGGTCGGTCTTCGGTTTCCGTGTGGTGACGCCATCGAGGAGCATATGATTGGAGAACGCGTCGCCATGGTGAGGCCATGGCCTTATAGCCACAAAGCCTAGTGTGGTAGGTGCCAAAATTTGGAATTTCTCACTTATGGGCAATTATTTATTTATTTTTCTCTGTGTGACTAAGAATATGTATGTATGTATATATATATATATATATATATATACATATTCAAAGCATCTTATAATTTCCAATATGTATTTAGTTTTTAACATCTAAAAAAATAATATTACTCTCAAAAAGGGTAATGAGGGTATAATTATATTTTAAATAAATAAATAAATAGATAAATTATTTTTACAAGTGTAGTTATTTATTTATTTTAAATGTAAAAATATCACTTTTTCTTTGAAACATTATAGAAAAATATCATTTTAATACATTTTTAAACATAAGTCTTTAAATGTCATTAGTATAAATATATGTATTTTTTTATTAAAAAATCATATTTAGAACAATGTAAACATACTCATCTAACCAATTTCATACCCAAGTTTTGAAGTCATGTTTTAAGTCATAATTATTTACACATTATAATTATGTAGTTGAATATTATTGTGTAGTAATTCTATTATATGAAATTCATTTTAGTACTGATAATTGAAAGTATTTAAATATAGTTAAAAATATTAAAATTATTTTTAAATTTGATTACTTAGATATTCTTTTTACCAAGAGTAGTAGAATTTATGTCATCTTTTATTGATAAAATTTTGGGTTTATTATAAACTACTTGGTTTGTAATCTTCAAAAAGTAACACAATATATTTACTAGATTACAAACTGTAGAACAAATTTATTGTTATGTCTATAGTATGTAAAATAATTTATGTACAAATTTTCATTTATGTCACTTACATGCAAGGGATAAAATTCACAATTCACTTACATGCTTAAAAAACATGCATGGCGGAAGATTTAGCATGAAAAAATTTTATTTGATACTAAAATACTAAATATTTTGTTGCTTTTCACTGAACATTTTTTAAATAATGATAATGTAGCATAAAATCCTCAATTAAAAATAAGAATAACTTATGCAAAGCTAATATTGTAACGAGCTTAGTATGCTATATTTAAACTACAATGCATTTTTATAAACAAGAATGAAAAAATCCCTAATTTTTAGAGTCAAGGAGTACTTTAATTGTACTGGATACATAGTTACATTGTGGTATCAGTTAAGCCTCGTGGTTTGCCACTCAGATCTTGTGGATTAATGCAACAAATCATATATTTATTGATATATATATATATATATATATATACATATATGTCTATCTTTGTTTATGTAGCTTTTCCACGTTTGCTAAATGTTTTTGTATATTTTTTAAAGATGATTTGTGAATTGTTCTTAATTTGAATGTATATCTCCAAGTTGTGTAACCAAAATCATCACACTGATAAACATGGTGAGATGGTTTTGTTTCAGATTTCTGTAGATTTTTCAGAAAGGTATATATATATATATATATATATATATTTACACACATTTTCAATTTAAAGAAGAGAATTTTGTTAAATGAATTTTTGAAAATGATACACATAATGTGTGAAATTTGCAACTAAAACTTTATAATTTGAGTTAATGATGTACATATATATATATATATATATATTAGAATCATCTACATAGAAAATAGAAAAATCATTAATTGATTTGCTAAAAATATCTGATGAAATATTTCTTAGAACAATTTGTACACAAAAATCAACTTTATACAAATTTGTGTAACTTTATTCCTATAAAATTTACAGTACTGCAATATTATTTTAAGTTATGTCTTATTGTTATATTCATTCATATTAATTGTATGGAATAAGTAGACTTAAAAATTTATCACTATGTTTTTTTGACATTAGACGTATTATTATACAATTTGAAATTTAACATTAAAAAAAAAAAAAAAAAAAAAAAAAAACAATTGTTAAAAAAATTCTTTGTTTAACAATAAAATAGTAATATATATATATATATATATATATATATATATTAGGAGAAATTTTTATTCATTTCAATTTTTCTTGAACAACTTAATTAGCTTTTGTGTAACCTTACTATAATATCAAATAATTTATTTTATATTTAAAAAATGTCTTCAAATCTGGTATTAAAAGGTTTTGCAGGAGCTTCTCCTTCTTATTGTTCTAAGCATTAACCATTAATTTTGTTTGGATTTACTAATTATAGTAAAACAAAAATAATAATATCTATGAAAATATTAAGTTTTTAAAGATTTTAAAGAATTGTGATATAAACAAATATATATATATATATATATATATATATATATATATATGCAAACAAAAAAATTAATAAAGATTTGATAATCTTGTTAAAGAGAACAAAATAAATTGGTAATAGCAAAAAATTGCTTTTTGTAATATTAAAAATTAAATTAAAAGGATTCTTTGTAGTGACTTGAAACAATTATAAATCATGAATATTTATTTTCAAATTTATAACATTAATATATCTATTGAACTACTAAACAAGAATGTCATTTGATTTAGTAATATAATATTTTTAATTTTAATTTTAAATTTATTTTTTTATATATGATTATTAAAGTATGTATGTATAATCATATATATATATATCAAATCACTTAATTTTTTTCTTTTGAATAAATATAAAATACATATTTACAAGATTTTTTTAAAATTTTGAATTTATTAAAGTTTAATTTCTTACATTAATAATTATTTTTTAAAATACAATTTTTTTTTGTAGAGTTACAAATTTAAAGTACATGTTTGATTTTGATTTTATTTTTTAATTCAATTTTAAAATCAACATATAGTTTGTATTAGACCTACAATTATTTACATTGCTAAACTTATTTGAGGTTTAGAGTGACTTTTAAATATACTATAATCTTCTTTACTATCATCCAATGCAAAGATCTAACTATGGACATTGATTTATAATATTCATGTATATAAAAGATCTACTTTTGCAAATATTATCGTATATATAAGTAAGCCCACCATTTTATTATATAGAAAATCTCTCATTTCATCTTCAATATGTGAAAAAACTTCCTCTAATACTTCATCAATTTTAACTTGGTTTTCAAAAGAATGTTAATAGTTTTGTATCCTTCTATAATAATGCATTTCAACACTTCTTTAATATACTGCATTAATTCATTATATAATGTATTTATTACAATCTTTTATTACTTTGAGCTTAAGATGATAATATAATTCTTTTGAATTAGTTATCTTGTATATATATATATATATATATATATTTATATATTTATATAATATTTATTCTCTCTTTTTACTTATTTTTCTATATTATTTTTTAAAATTATTAAATAATTTATATAAAAAATTAAAAATAAATATTTTTTTTAAATTTTTTATTACATGTATATAATAGTATTCTTATTCCTTATAAGGATGTTATTTAAAAAGAAGGTATGTTTGTATTGATATTATATTATTTTTGATTGTCTAAGGCTATAAAAATATTTATTTAATTTACATACAAATTAATATTTTTATTTTTATATCAATCTATAAAATAGATCTATGTTGATGTCTTCTTTTAACACTTTATTCAATAAAAAAATGCTTATATCTATTTGATATATTTTAAAGTTTACTATTCCTCTAATTTGTACAATGGTAATAATGGTGGTGAATTTGGCAATAGATGTATACATCTTATTAAAATCTAAATCCACTATTTGTAAATATTTTTTTCATTATTAATTTAGCTTTGTATTTTATTATATTATACAATACATCTTATTTAATATAATATCATCCAATTGTAACCAATATTAGTAGAATTTAGAAGTAGTTTAGCCTATATTCCATTTTCTATATAGGATTTGTGCTCTTTTTCTATGGCTTATTCTTTCTTGATTTGAGGAATAAAACATATGATGTTATACAATATCAACAGATTAATAAGAAAAATCACATTTGCATGTTCTTTATATTGTTTTTAGAAAAGATGTGATCATTCTACTATTCTTTGAGTAGTTGCTACTTTTTCATAGAATATCAGTACTTTTTAGATAATTGGTCCGTTTTGTACATCTTCCAAATATTGTGGCTCTTTTACAATGTTTTTGTTTGTTCTTGGAACTATTGAGGCCTCATTCTCTATAATTATTGGTTTTTAGTCTTATTTATTTCTATCAATAAATTATTTATTAAAAAAAAATATATATATATATATATATATATAAGATGTATTTGTAGTCATACCATAAATCATAATTGGATGCATCTCCAAGTATTTACAAATATTCTTATGCTCCAAAAACTCAAAATCATAAATTTTGATAGTTGTTTTGATTTACAAATTCATGAATATATAAGAACTGGTTTTTTTAATAATGTTCAAGAAATATGTATTTGGTATCATTTGCAACAAGTTTGGTCCTAATATAATTTGATATTTTTTTTATGTATAATTCAATTAAAGGTAATTATGTGTAAAAAAAATGGCTTTATTTTAGTCTTTGTTTTTTAAAGTGTCATTAATATAAGGACATTTGTAAAACAACAATTGAAATTGTGCATTATATTTACCATTGTTTTATATTAGGATTCATAGCTAAGGTATGAAGCATGCAATAATCTTTTTTTTTATTTTTTTTTATTTATTTTTATCTTTACTATAGTGCAATTTGCATACTTTACAAGTCCATTTTCTTGTAACGTACATGATATGAAAGTTTGTCTTCCAATACTCTTATTTTTTAAAAAACATTAAATTGCTTAGACATCAACTCACTTCTATTGTATATATAGAATACTTTGATTTTTTTATTCTAATTTTTTTTTTATATAAATATATGAAAGTCTTAGAATTTTAAAATATATTCTTTCTTTAATTTCAATTGATAAATCTATATTTTTCTTAAAAAATCATCAATCAAGTTATATATATATATATATATTTATAAATATGGTATTTTATTGGTTTACAAATATTTGAATCTATAATTTCTAATTACTAAGTAGCACATGTTGCTTTATCACTTAGAAATCAAATCCTTTATTGCTTGTCTTTAATAAATTCTTTACAACCAAAAGCTATAATATTTTGGCCTAAGTCTAACCTACTTACTATTGTTTAAAACTTGTTCATACTTTTTACATTAATATGGCCAAGGCAATAATATTGGATTGCAAATTTGTCTTAGTTGAATAGAATATTAATAGATATTGCCACTTCCACTCTATTTATCTTTTTGTAAGTGATAAGATATAATTTGATATATTTTATACATGTGGCCACTATATCTCTATTTTTAGATTTTATAAAATATGTACTTATATTAAAATAAATCATAAAATCTTCTACAAATTTTTTTTATTGAATTTTTTTGACTTTATTTTGTACTCATTGATCACTTCTATTGTTTGATAGAAAATCCTTAGAATGTCCAAAATGTCCAAAACCATCTCTATTGTAGAAATGTTCCAACTAGCTCAATTTCCACCACTAAAATTCTGAGGCCCAAATTTTCATTCACGTTCTCGTGGTTCTGGGAACTTGGGAACAAGAGAGGGAACAAAAGAGGGAGCAAGTAGGTGAAAGGGCACAAGACTGTGTCCCAGTAACGCTCAAGAGCCAAGCGTTGCGCCATTTGGGTCCTCAAAGGACAGGAATTGCTCTAAAACCTCCATCTCCATCACATCGATCTCACGGATTCCTGCCTTTCCTCCTCCTCCTCCTCTTCATCCACCGGAGCCCCTCTCTCTCTCACTCACAAATCCGTTACTCTTGACGGAGAGGAGGAGGAGGAGCATCAATAGCAATAACAGCCCGTTTCATTGCTGAACAAAGTCCTGGTGAACAGAACACGTCTTCTTCGTAGTCTGTCTTATTGTTGAGTGTTGCATGTACATGGGTTCCTTCATAGTCCCCGCTGGCTTGCAGGTTTCTGTTGTTTGTGAAGAGCTTGTAGGGTTTGAAGTCTTTCGTCCTTTTTAGGACATCCTGGGCTTATAAACGTTGTTGTTGGACAGTCCTGACGGGTACAGATGTCTGGTTAAGCCTAATTTGATCCTTACATGGTGGGTGCCCTTGCTCAATTGAGTTGTTGGTCTGTGTTCACTAACATGCTTAGTGGTCGTGCGTTCTGCAGTTCTTATTGAATCACATGACTTACAGAGTCACAGTTCATGTTCAGCTCAATTGGGAGTTGAATCAGGACCTGCCTATTGTGTCATTTTGGTTGATTGTTGATCCTTTGACGTCTGCCATGAGAAGTGTTCTTTTGGGTCTTGTCTGCAAGGGTATCTACAGCATCCAACATTATTGTCTATGTTACTTAATTTGACACGGACCTGTGTAAGGGCCTCCTTTCATGAGTATGAACGCTTTCTTGCTTTGGAAAATCATGTATATTGCACTTGTATTTGTCGCTGTTGCAGGTGAGCTTTGTCAGCTGAGGGAGCATCATATTTGTATTTGGTCTGAATTAGCTTTTCACGAATTGTGTATTAAGGTTTTTTTAATTTAATCGCCGTGAAGTTTTCTAATGGCTGTAATGACTGTTTTCTGACCTGTGCAGGTGGAAAGATGGCAAGACAATGGAGTTGGCAAGAGTCCATGGCTTTGGTGGAGGAGCACATTGCATTGAAAGCAAAAGGGTCTAAAGGTCACACAGCAAGCGAGCACTGGAATAAAGTAGCGAAGAGGTTACGTGAGAAGGGGTTCAATCGAAGCCATGAGAGCTGCAACAGGAGATGGTACAGGCTAGAGCAATACAGGGTCCAGATCATCTCCTTCAACATGCAGGAAGGTAATCACAACAACTACTGGGACTTGACTAGAGATCAGAGGTTGGAGTGCCGCAGCAAATGGCCCCAGCTGCCATTAGGAGACGGATTTGACAAGCAGATTTTTGATTTCCTAGAAAGATTCTCTAATCAGAATGAGAAGAAAGAGTCTGTGTCTAAGCCTAAGAATGCGTCTCCGACAAGTATCGAGGACAAGGAAGTGGCATGTGCTGAGCTGAATGTGGAGCTCACCAGGTACTTTTTCTGATGTGTGGTTTATTAACTGAGCACATACCATGGCTGCTACGAAAGTGGGTATTGAAGTATTTTTCATTAAATCAAGCATGGAATGGCATCTTAAATTGTGCATTGGTTGAGCAGAGAATCTGCTCCACTGCCAGCTCCACCGCGAGCTCCAGGTGCATCGTCCCCTTCAACTCCAGCGCCATCGTCTCATCCCTTGGTTGCTGTCGATACCGTAAGTGCCCCTGCAGAATCAAAGCCACAGGAGGAGTCTGAAAAGCAAGTCCAGATCTCGTGGCCTGTTCCAAGCGAGCAAAAGCCCGCGTCTTCCCAAGAGACGTTTGATGGATTCAAGGTCCAAGCCCGAGAGCTTCGAAGAAGACGAGCTGCAGAGCTCCGGTGGAACAATAGGACAGTGCCATATAATAGTTCACATTCAACATTCGTGAAGACTACCCAGCCACCTTCACAACCAACTCCTGAAAATCCCTCGCTCATCACTGAACCAACTACCTCCGACTCAATCAAAGTTGCCCCTCTTTCTGACTTCACAAATAAAACCACTGAGAATCCGAATAAGATTCCATCTCCAATGAAGCCGTGGTTTCCATTTAAGAGACCCAATCCCTTTGCAAATGCTTGCAAAATGGACGACACCCAAATGCCACAGAACTCACCTCAACAGCAACCAATCGGCAGTCACTTGAAAAATTCCTTTTCTCAGAATGCAATACCCGGGGAGAATTACGCTAAGAAACCGCATCACGCGGATCAAGGTACCCACAAGTCGGTACTCCAATCCTTAAACTCCCACTTGCCGTTACTGCACTCGGGGGACAGTCAAATGAGCAATTCCGGAAGTATGGAGGAGCTAGTGCAGATGATTGTGGGTGTGCACCAAGGGTCGATTCACAATACCAATAGTTGTGAGCAGCAATTGCACAAGAATCTGGTTGTGGAGAGAGTTCCCTTGTTTCATCGTGGCATGAATCCAGGCCACCAGGACAATGTGGAACAGTGCTCGCCTGCGGTGAGCTTGCTGGATGCGGCGATTGGGGGGCTTGGATCACAGTTGGGCATTATGGTGAAGCTGATGCAGTCGAAGTACGCCGCAGAGCAGGAGTTTCGGGATAAGATGCTTCTGTTCATGGAGTGCATGGTGGTGTCGCTGCATACCATGGCGCAGGCGAGCGCTCTATCTAATGTTTGAGTACAAACCTAAAAAAACCAGTAACAAACCATGACAGTATGAATCAAATCCCATAAATGTTAAAGCCTGATGAGGATACCCACCATCTTCCCTCTTTACCACACGATAGTATTCCACTTCAGTTCCTTGTGTCTGCGATTATTCTGCTCATGCTCATCGATCGACGACGTCATCGAAATCAAATCGGTTCTCAGTCATCTGGGAAGATGCTTAACTTTTCCACTTCACGAATTGGCAAATCCTGATTTGAAATTAGACCCACGTACGAAAGATTCCATATGTACCAAAGATTCTTGTGCCCACTGTGGTGGTTCTTAAGTCTCGGAAAGACTACATTATGCCGTGAGATGAACCATGACCCTCATTTTGCATTTTGATCTGTTCATTGACTGGCAGTGATTCCGTCAAATTTAGAAAGCTGGATTAACGTAGCAAAGGACTCCGACGAATTACTGGAAACTTGCAATGCAAGTCACCGCACCTGCCAGTTAGACTTGGACCATAGGGTTGTATTGGAATCTGAGACTCGGTTCGCGCAAGCTTTCCCGATTCTACTCACACTTCGATAATTAGAATTCCTAGTCACACTTGTATGAACACATTTCAGTTGTGCAGTTTATGATTGGTCTTCATGGAATGTGCAGGGGGTGAAATCTGCCCAATCTTGCAGAGTAATTAGGAAGTCAGATCGTAACGTTAAGACTGTAGACGAGTAAAATTGTACACTGGATCTCTTCAGATCCGCCTCGATATTACAGGATACGATTTTAAGCAAATCCGCATGAAATGACGACTGTAACTTCGGAAGATAATCCCGAAACTTTTGAAAGCGATGCATGCGTCAATCTTCCATTCCAATCAACCACGAAGTCAAACCTCACCATGGGCAAAGGTTTTACCGTCGCGGTTGTGTAATGCTGGTCCTGGCGCCCGGGACCAGCATTGTTATTGCTGTCGCTCATTTATTGGTGTTCATCAAGTTTAGGTTTCGGTGTACTAAGCGCCAGAAACAAAACAATACGTAACCAAACAAAGGTGAGCTGGAAGGAAGTCTGCACATCTGAATGGTGTTAGGTTTTAAGATGAAGCATGTTCAGCCTTGACGAAACAATTGGAGACTCTCGTGGAGCACCGAACCTTTTGCTTCCTTGACTTGTGATTTAAGAAGCAGGAAAATTAGATGTTATTTATTTGCAGAGACCGGGATCCTTCGTTGGAATGTTCAATTTTCAGCTTGAATTTGCCTACCAACGGAAATCAATTTATCGACGGCAGATCAAGGCTGGTTTCGTGACGTATATCTTCAATTAGAAAGTATCATTTGAGGGGTACTCTACGAGTAAATTAGCATGTCATTCATGAAAAACATTCCTTCACAACAAGTTTTAATGGAATGTAGTGTGATTCGAATTAGGCCTTCAATTCTCAGCCAGATACAAACTGTAGGAGCCATACCCAGGTCGGTTATCATTGAACATTAGCTCTTCAGCATAAGTGCTTCAGAGAAAGTCTGGCGAAGGAGCAGAAAACTACAGCAGGGAAGAGGACCACAAAATGCGATGCAAGGACGATGGAGAAGTGCAGGATGGCAGAAAGAGTGCCAAGCTTCGTCAAACATCGCAAAACCCTTCAGATAGCGACTGCAATTTTCAACCTATTCGTGGGTTTCCACCCCTTAATCCTCTCGTGTTGCGAGCTCGTCAGACATGTCATCCTTGCCTTCGCTGTGGTGGCGATTGAAGGACTTGGGACGAAACTACCAGTTGCACAGCTTTGGAGTATACAGAAACATGTAGAGGAACAAACCTACATTTCTACCAATAAAAAGAGCAAAGTAGATGTCGCCGTGCTTGTATGCCCTCAAGTGAGACGGTAATAAAGACTGATTCGACAAAACGTGGACATGTCAGAGAATGAGAAGTCAGTTTCCTGTAGATAAAATAACATAAACCAATGATCTGGTTGGCATGTAGAAATATTCTTTATCTGGAATCTGGAATACCGCTCAGTAGCCTGACCTTGGGAATTGGACCTGAGACATCGCCGAAGTCGTCTCCTTCTTCAAACTGTGATTCCTCTCATTGACTCAACATGATGTGCAATTGGTGGATTCATCTGACTGCGGCAGTGTCTCAATGTCCTCGGCAATAGCTTGTAAGAAATGGACGATCGACCGACTGTCAACCCACGCTTTGTTGTTTGGCATTGGAAGACGTGAACCAAGGCAGGCTTCGAGTGTAGTCTTCACATCTCGCACCATTTCCAATTTCAACGGGGGAAGGATATTTAAACACGTTCGTACGCCGAGCATCGAATTAGCTGCAAATTTTTTTCTGAACTCTAGTGCACTTGATTTGGGTTCCCAATCCATGTAGACATCGAATCTGGAGGGAATACCTTGCAGATGGGCTTATACAGAAAACTGTGTTCCAGTTCTAACCCAAATACCTCGTCCTCGCAGCTGCAAAATTAGAATCGAGTTATACGATGTCATCAGTTTCTTCCCTTACGACCACCGCAGCAAGTGATGAACCCAGCTCTGCAGATAGCGGCCCCTCCAACTGCTCAAGGTATTGTGCAAGAAAGCCTTCGCAGATGTGCCGGCGTTGTTCCGAAGTAAAAGTGCGTGGTGCGAAGATGGCCAAGGGTAATGGTCGCAAGAGACTAGTGCCATCAAGCAAGCAGAAGGTGATGTGCTTGTGCATGATTTGCGAAGGGAAACGAATGGTGAGCAAGTCGACGTGCTACCGCCACTTGCGGATTGAAGCAGAGATCGCTGAAGACGACGCCAAATGGGAAGCTAGGTGGAATCTCTCCACTAAGCAGTAGCCGGAAGAGCCGGAATCGATTGTTTAGATGATCATTTCCCTCGAATTTGGTGTACAGAATACATTTTTCAATGAGGAGACAGATTATTTCTGTAAAATTTCAATCACTAATTAAAATGTTGCCCTTCATTCATGGGAATGATATCAGATGAAATTCACTTTATGGCTATGGCAGTCCCGACGAACCGCCATAGCCAGATGATCTTCACTAATCTTCTAATGTGCTGAACCATCCTATTGACCGAAGCCTGCGCACAAAGCGGGTGGTAATATGAATCAAGCTTGTTTGCTTGCTATCTTAGCAGTGAAAATCTCCCTGAGGAAGTCATTGTATTGCAGAATTATCGAGTTCTAGAGGAGGACTGTGGAGCGAGATGGCACTTACTGTGGAGCTGAGTCCCGTGGCTTCAATTGCGTCAATTGCTTCTCCTCTCTATCTTGGAGGTACTTACTGCTGCATCTTATCTTGGGGGGGGGGGGGGGTTGTGTGTGTGTGTGTGTGTTGGTAGGGAAGTGTTGGGTAGTTAGCAGACTTGGTGGATTGATGGGATTTTGGTCGTCCTAGCATTTGAATTCGAACGTGTGTGTCATACATGGCCGAAGTTGGGCCATGGTCGGATATTCTCCTGCTGAGCTTGATGCTCACACGAAAGTACGTATTCTCTTCGTTAAAGTTCAAACGTAAGTTCTGTAGAAGGGCATCAGGTAGAACAGTTTCGAACAGATGCTGTATACTGAAAAGTTCCTCTATTGCCTGTCAATTAATCAAAAGTTTGCGAAGCAAGTATATCTTTGCATTAGCTTGAGTTCAGAGTTTGCACTACTCCGTTAGGCATCAAATACCGGATTTAGGGTTTTAATCCGTGTGAGGCATATGAATTGTTTTGTCTCATGGATAGCTGGCTTATCTAATGCTTACGTAATTGCGCAGCACTAAGAATCGATAACGTTTCATACCGTCACATTTCCAATCGGTAAACCCCAACGTCTGCATAACAAAGCACTAGGGTTTACCCTGAATTTGCAGACGCAACCACTTCAATAAGCCCACTACTCATGCAACAATTTTATGTGATCAGGAGGGTTTGAGAAGCAGGCTCTATCCTTGTCACCTTCAGTGTTGTCATGCAGCCCGAGATGGGTTTTGACTACCGGCCAAGTGCAGATGTCAAACCGAGAACAGAAGAGAGACTTGAGAAGCCTCTTCCTGTCGTATATGAAGTTTTGTCAACCAGCAATGGCATTTCAAACATCTTCATTCTTGACAGCCATGGTTGCTCATGCCGCACCAAGGTTCGGAGGGCCTGGCGCGGTGCTTGAGGATGGTTCTGTAGGATTTGAGCAATTTGCTTGGTCTGACGCACAGGTTAGGATACTGGGACACGAAGCTTGTATCAAGTGCTACAGTTTGCGTTGTTCTCATACTATTTGTTGTCAGGATTGCTTGCTTTTTGTGTGTGTGAGGAAGTTGACCCTGAGGACTATGCTATGCCGTTTGCAGAGACCGAGGATATGTGTGCTCGGAGGGGGATTTGGTGGGCTCTACGCTGCTCTGCGTCTTGAATCTCTAGTTTGGCCGCCTGACAAAAAACCACAGGTGTGTATGTCAATTGAACACTGTTTAGGCACACATGTGTTGGCGCCAGACTTCTGTCTGTAATCTAAGAAGATTTTTTGTAGAAAAATTCTTGGAGACTTGGTTCCAACACGATTTTCCTGAGCAACTAATTCCTAAAAGTCGATTTCTGGTACCATGACGTTTTGTTTGAATGGCAGATTCTGCTGGTGGATCAATCTGAGCGATTTGTATTTAAACCTCTACTATATGAGCTTCTTTCTAAAGGTTGAAGAGACGTTCCTGTGGCCTCTATTCTTTTGATTCGTACTGGTGTTCAGCGCCTGGGTTGATGATGGTCCTTTTGCCAGTACATCTGAGGGATTGAATCATGCTAATGTACAACATGTTTTTGATAGAATGCTTGATTTTGTTTTCTTCTAGTTATCAACAAACTTAAGGGTTATGCATTCCTTCTGTTCGTTGTACAGAGGTTGACGCTTGGGAAGTTGCTCCTACATTCAAGGACCTGCTTGCAAACAGCAGTATCCAATTTTGTCAAGACACTGTGAAATCTATTCAACCATTTGATGCAGTGACCTTAACGCCACCTCTCTCTACCACAAGTCGAGATGTTGGTGGATCGGTGTACCTTAGCAGCGGAACACAAATAGATTACGATTGGTATGTTTCGCCAACTTATCTCGTTACTTTGTTTTGCAAAGGGTCTCATTTGTAGATTTTTAAACGGCTACTGAAGATTATGGTTGCCTAGGGGTCAGGCTGGTGTTAGCGCTGGGTTCGGAGCCTCGTATGGACATGGTACCAGGCGCCTCTGAGTTGGCCATCCCATTTTGTAGCCTTGAGAATGCATTGGTGAGTAAGACTTACCTCACACCTGACTCTCGTTCTTGGGATAAGGGTTTCGTTTCTCACGTACGTAGTGGCGCTTAATGAACACTTACTGAGATGAATTTTGTATTGCGTCTAACAGGAGGTGGATAGAAGGTTAGAGATCTTTGAAAGAGAAAGGTTTGCGCCAGAATCTGCACCTATTGAGGTGGCGGTTGTGGGTTCAGGTTACTGTGGAGTAGAGCTAGCGGCTACTGTAGCTGAAAGGCTTGGTAAGAAGGGCTCCATTAAAATGGTTGATATGGCGGCTGACATCGTGGCCTCAGCACCAGCCGGCAACAGGGAAGCAGCCTCCAAGGTAATTTCGATCTGGTTTTTCCTTTCCTTTTCCATTTTCGTGTTGCTTTAACAGTGCTCCTTAATGCTTAAACGCACATGTGACTCCGCAGATTTTCTTCTAAATTCCTTGCATTGATTTGCTGTCTCCTGGTATTAAATGCTCGGTTTCAGCTTACATGAATAATGTAAAGTCCTCATTTACACCATAAAGCTTTCAACCTGCAGGTTTTGGCATCCAGAAACGTGGAATTAGTCATGGAATATTCCGTAGCAAATATGAGTAAGCGTGAGGAAAGTGGCGCAAATCGCATCCTTTTAGAGCTTCAACAACCATTTAAAGATCAAAGGCGGTTGCGAAATGCTGCGGGATGCCGAACCATGGAGGTAGATCTAGTGCTTTGGACTGCTGGAATCAAAGCTTCAATACCTTCATCCGAACCACAGGATGGTTACCGACCCTTCCCTGTGAATGGTCGTGGACAAGCTGATACAGACGAAACGTTGCGGGTGAGAGGCCATCCTCGTATCTTTGCTATTGGCGACTCGGCTAGCACACAGGACGCGTCTGGAAGACAACTCCCTAGCACAGCGCAGGTATACTGCGCTTCTTATTCTTAGAATCACATGGGTATCTCGAATGTTATGATACTAGAGGACGTGAATATTTCTCACTAAAGGGGTAACGTAATTGTTTTATTTCTGCAGGTTGCTTTCCAACAAGCCGACTATGCTAGCTGGAACTTGTGGGCAGCCATCAACAACCGCCCTCTTCTACCCTTCAGGTTTGTATGCAAACAAGTTGCAGTGGTTTACAAGGTTGATGGAATCTATTTCCTGACTTGAGTCCACTTATCTGCTCTGTTCTTGCCTGCATCGTTGATACATGCTTCTGGGTACTAATGCATTCACTTTTTGTAATGAAATACACAGATATCAACATCTAGGGGAGATGATGACATTGGGAATAAACGATGGAGCAGTGACCTTGAGTTTTTTGGAAGGTGTCACCCTCGATGGGATTTTGGGGCACACAGGTATGTTTTTTCTATTATGTTGAATTGATTGATCATTGTAGTATTCAGCATGAGGCACGACCTAGCCTAAAGATTGCATGTCATTTCTTTATGTTTGTTACATTGTTGCCTTAAACCCTTCTTATATCTTCAGTTTGTGGGTTCACTGCAGCAAGAAAGCTTGCATACTTGTATCGGCTCCCCACAAATGGGCACAAAGTGAGAGTATGCGTGAGCTGGCTGGCCAAGTCTATAGTGAGCTCCTTCTCTTTTCTTCAGGACTCCCTCAGCAAAACCTTGAGCATCTGAAGTTGTGCAGAATGTCTGTGTACACTTTCTGAACAAATGTACAATTCATAACTGGGATTTCAGAATTTTGAACTGCATTTGTTTTGTGGAAGGGATGAAGAAGATAATGATCAATCAAGTGCTCTCATCTTCTGACATTTTATAGTGTTTACGCATGACCAGATTCGTATGTCGCAGGTCACACTTGGAAAATAGTCAAACTATTGTAACATGAAAGTAACATGTTTATCATAACATGAAATACATTTTTTTTCCCTCTCCAATATTGTAGTATACAAGTTCCTCTAATGTCAGTGAAATGTATTTAATATTTCTCTACTACAAAGATGAAGTCTTTAGAAATGAATTGTTAAAAATAATAATTGATTTTAACATAAGAATTTTTAATCTTACACAAATATTTATATTCCTTAAAGGATAGTAAATAGATATTTTGTTGTGTGTATCTATTATTGGATTTTGACATTGCAAGAAAAAATATTTTTCTAATTTCTTGTTACAAAATCATATGTTCTCATATGTTTTAATTCAAACTTTAAAAAAAATAATGTACTTTGTTTCGAATGCCATGTTTGTGGTGATGTATTTTTTGTTTTGATGATATTTAGAAAGTTAGCAATAGATAATTCTATAAACATAAACACTACTAATAACACTATTTGTATTCTTTATCAATTGATCATTAACAAAAGATATTAATAAAAAATGTTGTCTTATTATATTTTTTGAAATTTTAAATTACTATCTTCAAAATATTTCTCTATAATACAAAAAGAAAAAAGAAAAGAAAAAGAAAAACTTTAATTAATGAATAAGAATATAAATGATTCTACTAAAGAAAAACTTTTGAATTTTATTAATTGAAATTATATGTACTATGCCAAATACAATACTTTTAAAATATTGGTCCAAAGCCTTATGATAAACTTTTAAAGTTAAATAATCTAAGAGTAATTTTTAATACCTTAATAAGAATAGTTTTCTAATAAGATTTTTGATAGGATAATAATAAATTTTTATTATTTTAATAGTAATAATTTAAATTATCTATAAAAAGTCTCTTTAAAAATATCAATATTATTTTTATTTTTATTTTATTTTTTACGTAGAGAAATATTAACTATATTTATTTTTTAAAAATTCCATAACTTAGTTATTAAAAAATACAATTTAAAGAATCAAATCAAGATCATCTATTTTGTTTAACATAACAATTTTTTATTTATTTATTTATTTATTTTTAATCTGTGTATTTTTAATTCTTGTGGCATGATTAAATGTAAAATTGATTTATCATTAACATTTACTTCTTAATACAAGATTTAGTCTTTGATTGAGGTTACTTGCTTTTGCAAAGTATCTCTTTACTAATATTAAGAATTGTATTTAAATTTTGTTACATCTATATCAACAAATTTCTTTTGCATCTCCTTTGTATAGAAATTTTAAAAACAATATAAGTTATGCTTCAATTGAATTCTAAGGAATCTTAATACTTAAGAAAACGGCAAGACACCACAACTTTCAAACCTTGTAATTGGTTAAAATTGAGAAGCCTAATATTGGCTTTATACTTAGAAATATAAAAAAAAAAGTCATTAGAAGAAAGAACAAGGTAGAATGTATTTTTTTCTTATGCAACATAAATAATGTTGTCTTCTAAAATTTTCATTAGACCATCCTTACGAGATATTTTTTTATAAAAGCTCAAGAAATCATATAAAAAATTATTAATATTGCCTAAAAGAAAAAAAGAAAAAAAGAAAAAAATATATGTATATATATATATATATATATATATATATGATATTTTTTAAAGAGATATGACTTATTTTATTTATAATTCTCTTTGAAAAATGATATGATTTGTTTTATGATTTTTTTCACTTTGTTCTATCTCCAAAAGGTTTAGGTTTCTAAAAAATAATTTTTTTTATTAAGTAGAAGACTATAATAAGACTTTTAGACCACATCCTTTAAAGTGGACTTTTAGATATAAAGACCTCCTAATAATTTTTGAATTATTATTCTAAATTATATATTTGGTCTCTTGTATATGTATTTACTATTTTATTTTAGTTATAGTCAAATCCTTATAAAATAAACTCTTGTAAAATAATAAATCCTTTAAAGTAATAATTTTTGGTAATTCTAAGCTTGGAAGTTAATACTAAAATAATAAGCTCATAATTTTATATTATTATTTCATTTCTCAATCTCAATATTAGTACACTAGTATGCACAAAGAGTATAGCATGAACAAAGAAAAATAATTCAAGAAAAGAACATATTTAAAGTGGTCTGTTTCAATTGACTTGTTTGTATTTTTCAAGCAACTGTAGCCAAACTACGTACTTTCTATAGATTGGCTGTCTAATCTCCTGCCTATTGTAAGAAAAACATCTCACATGTATTATGTAGATCCAATGTTCTTTGTGGCTTAATCACAACCATTTCTTTACTTTTGTCCGAATTTTCTTTATTACCTTCACCTTCATTTCTTCCAACCATGTCTTGCTCCACCATCACAGATCCTACAAATTTGTCAATATTAAGAATATGAACGACTTCTCTTTCCCTTTGGACGTTGAGTAAGTTTTGAATGTCTATTGGATTAGCATAATGGAATCTCCAAATTTGAGATTGAATCTCCTGCATCACTTCAATTGGAAGTTCAATAAGTGTTTCAAGAAGGATAATGCTCAAGCTAGATATTTGAATTTGGCAATGGTTAAAGAAATTTGAAATAATTTCCATTGTCACTTTGTTATATGCTCTAATAAACATAAGCATTGGTTTGAACATGTGAGCACTATCAATAGCTTTGTTAGTCAATTATACTCATTTATTTTTATTTCTATCCAAAATTTATTAATAATAATATTAATTTGATCAAAGATTGTGTTAAACCATATTTTTTAGTCTAATCTAAGCTTAATGATAACTTAAGATCATTAATTAGTAAAAAACATCCAATTAATAATTAGAATTCATTGAAAATCTTGGTTGCCATAGATCAAATCCTTGTTAATTGATAAAAGAAAGTCTATGGTAATAAAAATCTCAAATTCCATCTAATTTCATCTATATTCAGCTTTATTAATGGACATCATTGAAAAGTGATTATTAGAATAATTTCATCTTTTTAAATCCATTAGCAATACCAAAAATATCAAAGTAGGTATTTAAAATTCTCCTTCTATCATTTTAATCAATTTTTAGTAAAAAAATCAACTACACAAACAAAAAAGGAGATAAAATTGGATTCTTGGATTTTTTTGTGTTTTAAACACAATGGAAGCAACTTGAGATTCAAAGAATTCCTATAAAAAAAAAATTTATTTTTATTTTTATTTTTTATTTTAAAAATTTTTCTAACTAATTTTATCCAATTATAATAAAAGAATTAAAATCTCAATGTCTAAAATCTAAGTACAAGATATGCTCGTCAATTCCATCATTACTATTTATTTAAAATTTTTTTCTATTAAAACTTATTTTTAATTGATTTTTCTCTAATATTCCTCATCTTTTCAATATAATATAAAAATCCTTGAAATTCACTAAAAATCATGGAAATCTCTTAAATTTCTAATAATTATCTTTTAATTAAAAATTAATTATATTAGAAATCCAAATTCAAAGCTACCTTCTCAATTGAAATTTAATTTCAAAAGGTTCGTATTTTCCTAGATTTACTTCTTCCTTCTAATTATTGCCAAAATTCATGGAAGGCTACTAATATCTTTAAAATTTATGAAAAAATTATCATAGATAGATCCAAGGTATTTATTTCAATAGTAAAATTTTTATAAAATTCTAATTTCATTTGCTATTTGAAGTTAATTTCTTTTGATATTTAGTGATTTTAATTATTATATTAAAATACCAAAAAAGATAAAAAATTACTATAAAATCACTATATACTAATATTAATATGATTAACATGGTTATATAGTTAGATTTTATTGAAAAACTCTTAGATGTTATCTTTTAAAATCAATGGCCAAAATAAATAATTTTTAACTACTTTTGAATTTGTAATAGTAATTGGTAAATTAATTGGGCTAAGTTGGACTTCTAGGCCAATTAGGATCTTTTGAAGACCACGGTGTCGTACTGTAATTACTTACAGTATGTAAAAATTAATTAAAATATATTATATGTTTATGAATCTAGATGTGTGTTAGAATGGTTAGTAAGTTAAATTAAAAATGGTTGATAGAAGAAACTTTATTTTATTTTATTTTACTTATTTTAGTTATGGTATTTAAAAATTATAAGATCTAAATGTTTAGTATGAAGCCTTGAGAGAAGGTGGGGACTTAAGGATGAAAATTTAAGCTAGTAAGAGGCTAATTGGGAGGAATGAAATGAAGGCATGGTCGGATGAAGGCAAGGAATAGGGAACTTCATCCCTATTGGTCGAATACCATGCCCAATGGGCTTTGAGGAGGCTGCCCGCGACCTTAACAAGGGTTTTCGGCAACTTCAAAAAAGGGGATTTGCAATTTCAGAGGTATGGTTGTAAAGTTTAGGGTTTTGGGTATAGTTTGAGAGGAAATTTTAGGCGATTTGGAATTAGGGTGAAGAAGTTATACTTGTTCAAAGTTAAAGAGTGGATTTCATATATACTGTCATTCTTTTGGAATTTCGCGGAGTTGTACGGAGGCTTTTGGAGATCGAACGGTGCGGTTGGAAAGGTGATTTCAAGATCTACGTTTGTTACGAATGAATTCTTAAGTTTTGAGTTTAGACAAAGGAGATATGAAGAGTTGAAGACAGCACATCCAATTCCAAGGCAGTAAGTAGACCGTTTTGTTGATGGTGATGGGGTTTGCCATATCTTAAGTTTTTGGACGAATTTTTGTCTAAAAATTTCCAAGAAGGTGTATTATTGTGCTAAGAAGCTATACATCAAAGTTTCATAGCATTTGGACTTTTAGATTGTGAGATATAAAGAATTTAGTACACAGGTGTTTGTAAACAAGGGTTTAAAGCTACTGCTAGGGTTTTGGCGATATCTGAAGATCGATAATGAATCAATAGTTGAAATTTGTGGTGGTAGTTGTGAAGAATATATCAGTACTTCATGTAAATTTAGAGTAGTTTTGGATGGTTGGTTTAAAAGTTATGGATTATTGAAGTTGGAGAAAAATTCCCTTCTTACGGGGGAATGAGGGTTTAGAGTATTTTGTTATGTTTTGAGTGGTTTGAGGAAATTAGGCTTGTGTATTGGGTGTAATAGCCCTATGGAGATCTCTTTTATATAAAATTGGGGGTTTTTATTATACTTGAATCTTGCTTGAGTAATTAGTGGCAGCCAGAAGCCCAGTGCTTTCTTGAGGAAGATTCTCTCTACCCCGACAACGGTAAAGGCAAATTTTCAAAGAGCTTGAAGACTTGAGGTTGAAGTTCTTAAAGATCATTAATATAAGATAAATAGGCTTAGGATTAAAACTTGTAGGATGAAAAGGACATGGTAAAAGATAAGGCTAATCCTTGTATAGTTCAAATTAGTCTTGTTAGAGGCAAGTGGCCTTAGGGGTAAGGTAGGGCGATTAGATCAATTAGAATAATTAAATTAAATTAAATATAAATTAAAATAATTAAATTAAATTAAATTAGATTAAATTGATTTAAAATAAAATAATAAAAAATAAAATAATATCAATTAATTTAATAATATTTTGATATGACTTGAATTAGGTGGAAAAATCCATATTGGACTTAATTACAAATGTATATTCATAATTAATTCAAATAAAATTGTTATAGATTTTTAAACTCATCAAATAGGATGGATTTATTTATCTTATAGAGCACGTTTATCTTTTTTAATATCTGTATACCTTCTACATTATCCAAGCGTCCTTGTGTTTTTAAAATAATAAGAAGCTTTTGATTGAAGCATTTACAATAGAACATTTTTATATTCCAAATAATTCATATATTACATGGTTAGATTTTTGATGTGGTATTGGATCATAAATAATAAACCTAAGTATTCAACAATTGTGGCAATAATTCTAAATAAACATGTGCATGGTAGTTATTTATTAAAAGAAGAATTTTTTGTTCTACTATAGAATGACCAAACCAACTCAATCATTCTAGAAAAAAGACTATAGTTACGGATGCTTTGATATTTGTGCAATGTTTTGTCCTAATATTGTTACCATTTATATTTTTGAAATAGTGAGGATTTTAGGGCTTACTAACAAATTAGAGTAATAGCTTATACAAGCTATTTCTATTGATGTAGATTATAAATATCAGCTATTCTTTATAAACTTTGGATCCCTCCAATTGTTTGATTGCAAGTGATTGATTAGTCTAAAAAATAATTAGAAAAAGAGATTTTCATATCAAAGACAAAAGCAATGAAAATTCTATGATTTTTCAAAAAAAATTATAAACGCACATAACCTGCATGCAAAAAAATAACCTTGCCTTGTCCATATTATAAATGTTCTTCCAATTATATTGATCTAAGAGTTTTCAAATTATTGGAAGTGCATCTTCCAAGGCTACCATGTCAATTGATCAACTTTTCTATGTTACAGACACTCTTTTATCTTGTGACACTCTTTGAAGCAATTGAGACAACTATTGGAGAAATTGAATCTAAAAGTGTCTTTATTGGAGTAAAGCTAATACAAAAACGTTATTCATTTTTTCTTAAGCAATTCTTGGATACTTCAACGATAGTATCAAAGGTGTAGTGCTAGTAGTAGAGCACCTCTTCTATAAGTGGATAGTGCAATTTACAGCAATATTTTATTGCCAAGTTTCCACCTTCTAAATTTAAGCTATAATTTGAAGATTAATCAATATTTTTTTATAATATTAGAGATGGTGGCTTTGCTAACTTTCTTGTCCTTAGTTTCTTCAAATCAATGGATAAGTTCCTTTTGGATCATTCTCAATTGCTCCTACTTTGCTTATAAATGGCAATTTTATCTTTATTAGTGAAGCTAATATACTTCACATCTTGGAGGTACTCTTTTACCATGCTAAGAGATTGTTATTGGTGGCAAAAAAGATTATGAAATAGTTTTTGAAGCTTTGAGCATGAAAATAAAAAAGCAAGATTCTATATTATAATAAATTATCTAAAATAATTAAGTAGGTCCAATCCTTAAAATATTATTTTATAAAGGTTCTACTATACATCTTGATATTTTTGGTAGAAACCTTGAAAAATATTAGAATTTATTTTTTAAAAAAATTCTTCTTAATAAGATTAATTTGCCATCTTAAGTAATTCTATGAGATCATTTAAAAATCTAAGAAATCAGCATAATCCTTTTATATCTAAATTTAGTAATTTGATCAAAAAATTTGTTTTTATTTTTATTTTTATTCTTATATATGTATGACATTGCATTTATTTATGCTTAAAAATCTATAATATTTATCCAAAATCATTCCAAATTTTCAAGCTTTTAATATTTAAAAATTGATCTTTTTAAGAACAGATTAAAAAAACTACTATAAATAAAATTATATTTAAAAATACTTGTTCACAATGTGATAAAGCTACAATTTTTAAGAGCTTTTTAACATATATGTTTGCCTTAACTTTTCATATCTATATATATCTATATATATATCTTAAATAAATGACAATCTTTGTTTTACTTTTGAAACCCATACTAACTACTTCTATCCCTGTAACATTTTAAAAAAAAAAATTAGACTTATCCCATTGTGTTATTCCATTGTAAATGAGTCAAACCTAATTTTTTCAACATAGTTAAAAAATCTTCAAAATCCAAACGATTGAGGGGCAATGTATTTTTGGTATTCTATTGATACCAAAATGTGTAACATATGCTTTGTCTGTAACATCATAAACTGTCTACAACCACCCCATTTCATTGATCACACTATTTTCCACGTACTCTTCATTAATCCAGGGCAAATCTTCATTAATCTATTTGTTAGGGCTGTCAATTAATGTTGGCAGTTTCAAGAAGAAATGTGCAAGATTTGGTGCACATAACGGCAAATTCTTGTGCAAAGGCGTCCTTCAAACCTCTAACTCAACCTGACAGTTGTAAAAACTGATACTCCGGTTTGAATAGACAAATTCTGGCTTTTTATTGTTTAATTTGACAAGAGTACAGGCTTAAGTATCTACTCGGATGCTCCATCGACAGAGAGCAATTCGAGGTTACAGGAGATTTGTCTATTGAGAAGCACCTGAAGCACCTCGTTTTCATCACCAAGGCTTTGGAACAAGCCTGAAGGCATGTTTTCATTTCCTATTACACAGGCCTGATTGGTATGTATATATCATTATGGAGGTAGCCCTTGGCACTCGTCTGATACGTTTGTGTTACAGACTGATCTTCTGTCCTTCCTCGTGGCTTCTGGACAGATAACCACTCCTGACTTCTCACTGGTATCGGACAGGGTATTGATTCTAGGCCTCGCACTAGGTTTTGCAACATGTCAACTTGGAAGCAGCGGAGCATCGTGGATATTGCGGACGATCACTCAGGTAGTAATCGGACCAATCAATAATTCAACTTTGAGTGCAATTTTCATTAGTAAATATCATGGTCGGTTTACGAATTGGTCCTATTTAGATACACTAGGATAGGTTTCTGTTGATTTTCTTTGACTGTCTGTAGATGCCAATATTCAGAATTGTTTTCGTGGCCAACGCATCGAAAACGCCAAGACATAAATATCAGGAGGATAGCCTGAATTTTCTTCCATGCCAAGGCTTTCTTTTCCTTGGACTTGCATGTACCCTGTAGGTATTCCCATCGGCCCACTAGTTATGTTTTCAAAGCTCTTGTAATTGGAACAAGTGTAATACCAGTCGACACCACTGACCAGCCATGAGTGATTTCATTTTGTCATCGGTGTCCCCACATTGGAAAAAAGTAGTAGAAAAGTGTTCCTATTGGAAGCCGGTATTGGACTTTCAGTTGCCGAAAACTAGTACTGTCATGAAAGTCCACTGCCGTAAAACCTACTCCTGTTGTGTTGAAAGAGTTCATTACAGAGTTGCCACTTGATAAGATTCTTGTGCCTTTTGTTGAACTTTGCAGTAGTTATCCTACGCAGATCCCAGAGTTGTCCCAATATTCGTTCTAGTACTCATTAACTCCTGACAAAAGCTAGCAGGCATCATTAGTTTCCTAAACTTTATACTAAAAAACCTAGATACAGTTTTCACATATTTCATTACTCGGAACATTTTGCACAAATTGTTCCCTTAGCTTCCACTTCGCAGGCCTCAATATACGGTGACCATCTCTAAGAAGACTTGATTATTCCAGAAACTACCAAGAATGTACACTAAGTGTAAATGCTGCATTATCTAAATCAACAAACATGGAAGTTAAGCTCTAGCCTACAGATGAACATTAACCCTCATTTATACTCACAATTTGGGTGAGGTACCGTTCTGGTGGTCGATTACTTTGCCACTATCAGGTACCTCCTTCCGCTTTAAATGCACAATCTTCTTCCCGAAAATGCTGTACCGCCACCCCGAGGACGTTCGATCGAGGGGATCAGTGCGAACAAAGAAGAGCATGACAAGGCCGAAAATGAGCACTCCAAGAATCCATTTGAAATTGGATTCGTAAGCTTTGTCGAAAGCGCCAGCAACGGATGCATTTTGTGTAGAAGGCTTATGTCTGTCGAAGATGGAGGTGAATCCCAGCCCTCCACCGACGCCGCCAATTGACCACGCGGTCAAGATCATGCCGTGAAGTGCACCGATGTTGTAAGGCCCGAACATATCCGTCAGGAAACACGGAATGGTGCCGAATCCACCACCGTAGGCGAAGGTGAGCAGCCACATGACGGCTCGGAATCCGGCATAGTTGTTGGAGCCGATCAGGCTTGGGAGAACGGCAACGATAACGACCTGGATCGTTAGATTGAAAAAGAAGATGAGCTTGCGAGCGAACGGGGGGTTCATTCTCATGGTCTTGATGGCCAGGTCGGCAGTCATGGGAAGAAGGAGTCGGCCCAGGCAATTGAAGACGCCATTGATGGAGACGACGTTGGCTGCTTCCGATCTTGTCTGGCCGAATAAGTCCTGTGCCATGTTAGCAAGGCGGGAAAGAGCGACGAGACCAAAGAGCTGGTTGGCAAAGAACATGAGATACATGAAGAAGAAATCCGGAGAGAAGATAGACTGGATCAGCGTCATGACAATGGGAGCTCCGACTACAGGAGCCAAAGACTTGTTTTGTTCAATGTCTTTGACGTTGCCTTCTTCGAGAATTTTGTCAAGTTCGACATCTTTCTGACCTACTTTCTCGCCGCGGACGTTCAATCCACCAGCAGTGAAGTCGTTCGGAGGCGTGCGCATGAATATTGCAGAGAATAACATAGCCCCAGTGAGAACCGCGCCGAGGATCGCAAACGTTTCAGGTAACTGGTACCGATCAATGAGAGGGAGGTAGACTTTACTCCATACAATGGATCCAGCTCCAAATCCCGCGACGGCGAAACCTGAGGCAACGCCCCTAAAGTCCGGGAAAAATTTCTGCAGCGCAGATACAGGAGAGATGTAGTTCAACCCAAGCCCGAAACCTCCAAGCACACCATACCCAACGTATACACCGGCAATGGACTTCTTGTAAAGCGACAGCGCTGCGATGCCTTGGCCGATTCCAAACATGGTGGATCCAAGCAGCAATCCTCTGCGCGGTCCATGACGCTCCAGCCATGGTCCCATGATCATGGCAGTTGTCCCGAACATGCCGACGGCAATGTAGAAAGTGTTAGGTGCTTTGTTAGCCGTTTTGGTTCCATAGATGAGGATGTCGATGGGGGCATTGAAGTTAGACCACGAGTAGAGCGATCCGCAGCAGAATTGGATCAGGAAGGAGGAAGTGAAAAGCATCCATCTGTTAAACGGAACTGCTTTCCAGTAAAGAAAGAGATACTTCTCTCGCTCTTCTCGAGCTGCCGACTTCTGAATTGGCTTTACAGTCCAGTGTCGCACCAACAAGCGCACCAGTATGTTACTCGACTTCTGCTCACTCTCGTCTACTGTGATCGGCATTTTTACTACGTCGTCACTTCGAGGAGGCTGCTTTAAAAGAATTCAGCCGCTCTAACCCGGTCGCTGCAGGAAACGGTGCAAAAAGAAGTATGTGCACGTCAGCGTCTGCTTTCAAACCCCACAGTGCCAGTACCTGCAGGAGTAAATCTGCACAGAATAAGAAGTTGGGATTCTTCGTCAATTCGACAACTAGTAGTCTAAGGTCGGGAATTCTGCAACCTTGAAGTCTTCAATGTTTACCTAAACAATCTACGTAACAGAAAATCACAGGCGTGCTCCATGATCCTATCATGGAACGTTGGAGACAACGTGTTCAGCTTTGACAGAAAAAACATAAACCTGCCAATACGAGTGTTGGTTTCTGGCTAGTTCGTCGAACTTCTACTCACAACTACAGAAATACGTTGAAACAAGAAGCTACGGAGGCTTCACTCAACCCTCTTAAAACGGTCTTTCACGCAGCATGGAACAACCCAGAAAAAACATGTGGCCAATCTTTTTAAATAAGCTCTGCCTGTCCATTCACCCTCGCATTTCACATTCTTGCTTACGAAATGCGAGGTTGAGAAAGGCTAGCCTGGCGGATTTTATTTGCACAAGCTCCCTCCTGGCACACTGAACAATAATCTGTGGCACTATTTTAAGACTCTCCAGCTAGGATCACCACACGCATGCATGAAGCGTGGTCTTCCCTCTGACCACTACCGAAGTTGAAGAAAATGTCCAAATCTCTCACGTACCTCATTTCAGAACTCGATTTAAACTTTGGGCGCCGTTCCCATGAGATGAAAATCACGCCGCTCCGGCAGCGACTCCTGCAGCAGACTTGGCGTTCCACCATAGGACGCTCCTCATAGACATTCCTGATATACTGGAACCAGCAATCTAAGAGGTCGGGGAAGGTTCTGTTGGAATCAATCCCGAGCGGGTTAGGTCATTTTGGTTTATACAGACCGTATCTGTAACCAAAAAGGGTGGAGTAGACGATTGACCTCCAAACGCAAACCGGAAAATCACAATTGCTGCACTTTACTACATGATACATGTTCACTGCTATTAAATACTTAACATTTTTTTGGCCTGACGTGGCGACTGTGACATGGTCAGAGACGACCACCCATTGTCCACGCCGATCATGCGTACGGCGTGACATGCATTGTTCGGATCTTCAGTAGCGCTAATGTTGGCCATTATCCCGAAGGGCCCACCCGGTGATGATGTAAGTCGCCTGTCGAGTCCATTGCAGAGGCTGTAAGCGTGTGAAATAGTCGCCGGTGGCTAATTTTTCGTCAGCCTAGATCTCCGCGTCTTACGGCGCGAGAAAAGGCAGGCTCGAATCCACCTACCAGTGAGGGTCCAGCCTAGCCCAAACTGTGCAGGAACGTAGCTACTAGAGGCCCGAAAGAGACTGAACACCACAAACCACCTTTTGAGTAAGGCAGGCATGGGCGGAGTGGAAGATTTCGCTCTTGGAGAGTTATACTTGCTGTGACAATCAAAAGTCGAATTTCTTTCTAGGAGATCTGTAGCACCTTGTTTTCAAAACCGGTGATGTCGAGCTAGCGTTGCCGATGGGATGACCCCCACGAGGTGACAGAGTAGGCAACTGATAAGCTGTGATCTGCATGAACTGGCCGGTTGAAGAAAGATTAGTGATGTCGCGGTGGCATACGATTCTCTCTAAGCTCCTCAAATCAGTCGTCAAACACAGATCCATCGAGGACCAAATCCGCATAAGCGACCGGATCGACAACCTCTGGAAATAGGTGAATCACCTCGCCAAGGTATGAATTCAGCCCCACTGAACTCCGCATGGTTCCCGCAGCACTTGATTCTAAAACTTAATCCAACTGTTTCATAAAATCTCTTCGACATGCAATCCGTCCCTGGCTAGACCACCAGGGGGACCGGTCACTGGCTGTCAATGCGGCCCACCTGCAGGGCCTCCGCTAGTAATCGTCCGGAATCTAGCGGCGCAGCTGCAACGCCGCAAAGGATACCAATGTGGGAGACAACAACCAGGTCTGTAAGAAACTGCACTAGTTACAATAACAGTAGTTTATCGCATTCTGTGGCTGAGGATCTAGATAACTGGGTTGCATGAGATGCGCGCACATCGGCGACCAGACTGTGATGCTTTCGAAGACTTGTTGCGATCGTTCGTTGCCGATTTGGATCCGACCACGGAGGATTGTGCACGAAACCCCGTAGGATGACGCCAGTTCTGATCACCATTTTATTGTTCCCAGTGCCATGAGCTAAACTATGGTAATATATTACTTATTACTAGTATGCGGTGATCCCACTTCACTCAAACAGGTGGCAAATCCAATGGTGGCCTGCATCGTTAAGCAAAACGCTAGTAAAAGTATTGCAGAAGGTTTGTTTCTACTCTCGTGGGGATTGCAAGGGTGGGTGAATGGATGAATGAAGAATTACGGATATTTGTTTTGGCACGTGTCATCCATGAAGTAGATGATAAAAGTGCGTGCATAGTGTGTGTAACGCAAAACTGCTTTCTATTCTACTTCTGTCCTTTTTCTTCCATTTATAGGCGATTTATTGTATTTTTTTGTTTTGTAGTGGGAAATGCTGATATGGCGTTCATGAAGACGTAGATATTTTGATATGCAAAGGCTGGGAAGCTATTTTACTTTGCTTTTTTGCTCATGGAGAAAGGTTGGTTTGAAGGTGGGTCCACACATTGTGGAAATTGAATGTACAATTCTCTATGTATGTACAACTCTCCACATATGTGTGTATATATATATATATATATATATTCAGAGAGATAAATATGCATAAAAAATATATAACTTTGTATTTGGGCATATCTGTTCACATTCATATTTTTAAAATTGTCAATTTAATAATAATAGATGAGGGTTCTTTCTTACATGTGTATTTTTAATTCTTTTGGAATAGTACTGGTAGTAAAGGCACTACAATTTCCACTTTAATACATCCCTTTGGATTAAAAAAAATGTCCAATGGTTAAGGACAATTAAAATAATAAAATTGTATCTTGTATATTTGCAGAAGTGTCATTCGTATAAATTATGTGAATCTATTTTTATATTAAAAAATATCATTCTTTTGGAAAATAATAAATAAAAATTGACTATTATGAGCTTTTAGAATTTTAAGCATTATTTTAAAAATAATTTTCATATTAACATAATAAATTATCTAAGTCTTCATTCAAACTTAGAATATAATCGATTCTTCTAAAGTTTAATATAATTCAATTCAAGAAATATTCTTTTCTTTTATGTATTTTTAATTTCACTTGATTTATAGAACTTTTTATTATAGTTAGACTAGCTCATGAATAATTAACTAAAAAAATTTATATAAAATTTGACTAATGAAATTAATTTTTTAAACTTTAATAATATATTAAAAATTTGATTTTGCTTATGATCACATTTTAAATAATAAAGATAAGATTTATTTAATGTTTTAGTATAATTTTGGTTTAAAGGTATTTATATATATATATATATATATATATATATATAATTGATCCTATAACTTTTGATAGAAATTTATAATAAAAGTTTACCACCTTAAAAGAAATAGATAAAAGAAATGGTAATAAAAATATAAAATTAGATAAGAACTATGATATTCTTTAGTCTTTTGATAATATTATAATTTTTTAACTTTATTGTCATCTAAAAATCTTTATTTATTTTTAAGATTAAAGTTCCTTCCATTTCATGTACTTTTTAGATTGGTGATACTTTAAATTCAAATATTTTTAGCTAATTCTTATCTATATTGTTGATGTTGTATTTTTTTGCTAGAAGTTGGTTTGCTTCTAAGATGTTGGAGTATGAAGAAATTAATAAGATAATAATAATATAATAATATTTTAATATATATTATATTCCTTATGTATCTATTTTAATAAAACAACTATATTTAAATATATATTATATTCCTTATGTATCTATTCTAATACAACAACTATATTTAAATAAGACTTCTACAATGTTACAAGTATATTCTTAAAAAATATTATATATAGTTCTAATATTTCTTCACATTATACAAGAACTTATTTATGCACTTCAAGTTATCTTGGATATTTTTAAAGTAAGTAATTTACTTATTTACAAAAAATTGTAAGGACATGATTATTTAAAATTATTAGTTTTTGAACTCTTTGGTACACAATTATTTTTTGTTGGTTTAATAAAGTTAGTTATTGCATATTCAAAGATTATATTCTATGTATTAAAGATTATTTGGAGAACTTTAATTTTTTTTGAATCAACTTTGTTTATTTATTTATTTATTTTTAAATTAAATTTTTATTTTTATTTTTTTAATTAAAGATTGAAGTCAATTTGGTTGTAGACTTTGAAATTTGTGGTTCTTAATTGTCGAAAAAATCTAGATTTCATGTTTATACTTTAAATATATTTAATTAATTTTTGCAGCTCCTACATTTTTCAATCTAATGTAATTTTTTGACACAACTTTGCAACTTCTTTCAAAGATTGTAAATCATTATAGTTTAGATAGTTCTCTTATTAAAAACAACTCTAAGTGTTTTGATTGCCATTGATACAATTAGAAGTTGGATGGTCCATTTGAATAAAAACTCCTTAATTACCTTATATTTTATCTTTGGTGCACTTAATGGACATATGAACTTCTAGGATAATGTTGCCATATTTAAAAATACAAATTAGTATTAAAAATAAAAATAACTTATTACAAAAATGGAAGAGTTTATGAGCATCTGTTTAGCTCATTTTACACCAATAATCAAAACGCATACACATGGTTTTATTAATACAGTATTATTAGCACCACAACTATTAAAATTACAATCTCAATACCCACATAAAACTCAAACATTTACTAGTTTACAAAACGGAAGCAGAATAGACAAGTTGAGTTGTAGGGAAGAATCGTGGCAATTCCCTTTCCACTTCAAGGCTCAGCAGCAGCAGCAGCAGCAGCAGCAGCGGCGTCATTCAAGCCATTCTTTCATACACTCGATGTGCACAAATCACAGCCAAAGATCTTCCACACCAGGAACACACCCCCCATTCAAAGATATTGTTCTCAAGCCACACTACACCACTAGTTTGCAGCGAATATCTGGATTTACCCCCCACTAAAATACCATACAACCACGATTTGCTGCAACTGTGATTGCACGTTTCGATGTTTAAGATTTCTGCAGATCTCATAATCCAAGCAAACAATCGATAAACTAACATTTTAGTAACCAGCAACAGGAAGTAGAAAAAAACACTGGACTCAATGACTTCACAACTCTGTTGCAGTTGAAAAAATCACCCACATGATGTAACCAACTTTTATTACATAATCCTCAAACTCTGAGGTCGATAACTCCACCACAGTCCCGGATCCAGATTCGAAACACACCGTTGAACCCCTGTAATCGAACTGAGTAGATTCTGGGTACAGTAGTTCAAGCGTGCGGAACATCCCAAGGTTAAGTGCAGAAGGATTCTTCGGCACTGCAGGATCTAACTACACTCTTCCACAGGTTTTAACTGGCTTGTTTAAGAAGCGCCTCATTCATTTTGTTGTGTAGAGCTGAAGACCCAGTCGTTGTGAATCGGCACGCGACGAATTCGTGCTTATGACTTCGGTGCCTGGCTTATGACTTTGTTCCCGGGCTTGGCTAGAACTTCGATAGCACCTCTGAAGCAGACCTCCATAAACCTGCAATGCAGACTATGTCCCCGTGTCTGATGATTCCTATTGTGAGGACTCATGGTTTGATTGCGGTCTCCACTTGGAAACCTTTTCTTATGGTAATTCTGCCGCTGGATGGTTCTTGTTCGAGGGAATACGAGGATTCAGCATCCGAAGCATCACCTGATCCATAGCCTTGGTCATCGGCGTCTGGGTGTATTTCATAAATGGCACGCATTTCATCTTTATTTCTAATAGATAAACTGAATATTTGTAAGGTCTTTGATTGTTGACCTTCACTCAGCAGCGTATTCTCTAGCAGCTCCTGAAGCGCAGTTTATTACTGTGCCCCGCATTTTCGGAGTGATGAATAGTACATGCGTTGCACATTCCTTCTTTATTAATAAAAAGAATATCATGCACTGTATATGTTGACTAATGTTATGTGATGTATTGAATAGATGTATCCCTCAAATGAATCATGTTTAATACTAAATACAGTTTCTGTGAGAAATGAATGAAGACGGTACCTCAAACTCATCATAATAGAGGAAAACCATCAATAATTACATTTTGAAATTATCAAAACTTGGAATCTATTTGATAGATACTTTGAGTTTACATCTTCTAAGAAAAGTTGCCTTGGAACTATAATATCACACTGCGATATTCACTCCACAGCGAGAATTTCAAATCCCAGTTCTGTTACCACAAGCAGAAACAATCACTAAATTCTTCATTCTATGCAGGTCACCAAATCCGTAAAACCCTCCTACACCCTACACCCTCCGCTATCTAGGTCCCTGTTGATAAATTACAAAATAGGAATAACATAATATATTGACCAGAGTGGGTCAGCTTAGGAAACGCGTCGAATGTGCCCAACTTGAAATAGTTTACCAAGAATTCCAGGTACTCAAGGAGTATACGAATGAAATAAATGGATGGTAGTGATATTGCACACCTTTTTCTTGAAAGCATTGATCAGGGTTACCTATATCTGCTATACAAAGTGCCAACTGAGCTTGGAAGAGAACCCCAACAATAATACATCAGATGCTCCAGCCAATTTCCTCAGGCCAGGTCTTTTGAAGTCAATGGTGGGATTGTTGGAAGAGAACCCCAACAATAATACATCAGATTGCATGAAAGATCCTACTCATCGTTAATGGTCCTCTCCAACTTGTGGCTTCACTGTGACCTTTTGCGACCCTCTAGCTTGCGTGTAGGCTTCACAAAAAACCAAGTTTACACTGCAGCAGCTGCTGTCTTCATTCTTGTAGCTCTGATCTGAGCTTTTCGTTTGGCATCAACTTCGGCTTTCTTGAGATACTCGTAACTAAGACAAATTGCGAGGTCATGGAAGGCAAGAGCCATACCCCATAATGCAACTGTAAAGGAGGCCCAACCAACTCTGGCCAATAAAATAGGCTGAGACCGCAACCGTCCCACCATTGACTTCAAAATTAACTGTAAACGTCTATCCTTCATAATACGATGCGCTAATGTCTTCGATTGCAGAGCTGCCTCAATCTTGGTTTCGCCATTAGAGACGTTGCATCTCTCTTTCAGAATGCTGAATAAGGTCTCCCCAAGACGCTCTGCAACAGTTCGCCGAACTTTGGCAGCGCGAGCAGAGATAAGTGTGCACGCCAAATCCCGAGCATCTGCCTCATACATCACACGGCGAATTCCAACCCCTTCTTTAGATAGTAATAACCCCGAAAACATCCCAATACTTAATTCGGAAGTCTCTGTGGTCGCCGGTGCCTCCGATGTGACAGACTCAACTTTGGGTTCATTTGAGATGAATGTGACCGTCTCCAAAGCTGCACGCTGCGCAGCTGACTTCTGGCTGATAGCGATGAGCGATGATATACGGTCCCACTTGAACTTGCGCTTCTCTGTCAGGAGAAGAGACCTCAATACGCGCTGGGTGATGGGGCTGTAGTGCAAGAGAATGCGCCGCACTGCGTAAGGGTAAGCAGCTCCAAATGTTTTAAAATTCGGATCTACGGCTAGACCAAATCCTTCCAATGAGGCGAGTGAGCGGAGCACCAGGATGTAGTAGGGAGGGAGCCGGAAACGGAACTTATATGCGATCTTAAAGAACTCCTTCACTACTTTGTTGAAACTAAAGTTAGGATTTGGCACGCCGTCTTTTACAATTGCGTTGGAACCCTCTCCGAACGCTCGTTCCAGCGCCTGCCCAATTACAAGTGACAAGCTAACTTGTTAGCGAAACAAAAAAATGAAGAACGAAAGCCTGAGATGGGTTGAACTGTAAATGAGAACACATTCCTAACACTTGGCCTCCAGTAATCGAACAAATTTCAAACAGCTAGTCACAAGCATCAGCAATACTTGTGACAAATAACACCCAAAACAATTGTAGTAACTTAAAAAGCGAAAACTCAATTGCTGTGACATACCAGTCGAAGTGCAAAACGATCCGTCCTAGGCTTCAACACATCCATGTCGGCCAAATCGTCTGTCAAGCTTTGCCAGTCTCCATTAACCAAGTGAGCAATGGCAGCAAGCATCGCGCCCTGATGAATCTTGTCCATATGGGTAATAAGCCCAAAGTCTATAAACTGCAACTTCCCATCTCGGCCTAACAGAATGTTTCCTGGGTGGGGATCAGCATGCAATACTCCTGTCTCTAACAGCTGAGTCAAAGCAGCCTCTGTTCCTTTGTTCACCTGAGAACATCAACCAAGCATATCTTCTGTGAGTTTCAGAATTTAAAATTTAATACTATCGTGTGATACAATATAAAAAAGGTCCTTTTATATATTCTTTAAAAAAAGCTTCAAAACTCTAACCAGTTGATCTTTGAATAGAATTCGCAAAGGGTAGGATTGAACCATATTCAAAAGTCGCCGCCTTGCTTCCTGCTGCACATCCTGGCTAGGGAGGGTTCCATCCGTGCTAGGCAATCCTTTGGAAACGCATAACAAATCAAATGGGCGATCCCCGTTCAACCACTCCATGACTAAGACCTTCCGTTTCGTCATGTGCGGCAGAGTCTTTGGAACATACAACCATGGTATGTGCTTATGAGCCATAGCAAACTCGGCAGCGTTTGCAGCTTCTTGTCTGTAATTAAGTTCCCCGTACAAGCCTTGCCCAATCTCGTCTGCTAAAATCGTATAGTTGTTATTTAACTTGGCAACTTTCCTCAATATCATGAACTGCATTTCAACGCGCCTGCCTTGGGTTAAGACAATTAAATTGGCAAAAGCTCTGCTAACATAATTGTTAAAACATTCAACTGAGCACATCTAATTCTAAAAGCATCGCAGGAAACTTCTAAGCATCCGAATGCACACAATATTCTTAAAAAACACGGGAATTGATGAATAAAGCAATCATGAAAAATGAATTGCATCTAAAAGTTTCAGGTATATACCCCAATACGCAGGATGTAGATGTCTAGTGCGACATTAAATTGTATGTTGGGTCTCTGAACCTTTACCGCTACATCTTCTCCACACTTCGTGCGCCCTCGATACACCTGTACAAAACAAGATTCTAGCAGGTTATTGCCATACATTAGATTACATTCTTACCGATGAACAAGAACTCATCCGCTAAGCTGGGCTGCAAAAAACATTGCATTAGAATACTAATCCTGGTCCCAAAGATAGATCCATACCTGGCCAAACGAAGCTGCAGCGACTGGTTCATCCGACAGGAAGGAGAATGCCTCTGATACCCTACATCCTAACTCCTCCTCTATAATTTCTATAGCTTCATCTTTGGGGAAGGGAGGCAGACGATCTTGGAGCTCCGAAAGAACCTACAAAGAAAAGATGCACTTTACTTTACCATAAAGAATAGCGATCCTTCTGCTGATAGTCTACGACGGAATGACTGCAACTTGTGAGCGATTGTACTACTGCTAGTTTGTAATGTTGTGTAAAATTCGAATCCATTCATGAGGTCAAAATCCGATCTATAACAAACTCAACTTATTTAAGGAAATATTCCGATCAAGATATTACCTTGGCAGTTTCTGCGCCAATCAAGTCAGGTCTGCAAGAGAGCGACTGTGCAACTGCATTAAAAATTCAAACGATGTTGTAAGATTCAATCTCACCGAAAACTTAATTAATTAATTATAAATAAAACTAGTTAGGTTTTATTTCTCGGAGTTGAATTTTAAAAAATCCATTGACTAAAGGAAAGTCTTTCTTCTGATGAAGACCTTAACAGCAAAAGAAGAGGGAAATGGAGACAAAGAAAACCTTTGATGAAAGTGGTGCCCAGCCCAAGCAGGGTTTTCTTCAAAGACTCAGCTGTCTGTAACGTGACTTTGAGCTTATCTGCCTCCGAAATTTCGCCCAATTTGTTCCTCTTCAAAGCCGCCATTCGCATGCTGCGTTCCAATGCTACTGACCCAAATGCAGCACCAACCTTGCAACAGAATAATTTATCAATGTCGCGTTTCTTCTTCAGGAGAAATCCAGCATAAGTCCTGATGTAGAAGAAGATACAAAAGATAAAACCGTCATAGAAGACATGCACAATCAGGACGATTGATCAAATAAGACCAATTGCTCTCCATAATTTACTATACAGGTGAAGTCATGTACCTCCAGAAAACGGAGGAGGAGAACATGCGGTCGACGATGGAAGTAGGCTGCAACTTGATCAGGATCATACTCGTTTTGAAGGGGCACTTTGAAACTTTGAAACACACCTTGTACGAAGCTCGAGTAACTCTCTAGAGTTCTCAAGTCAGCATCCAAGAGATCTTTACCTCGCAGCTCTGCAAAAAGTGAAACGGATTCTAAGTAGACATTAACTAATTTTCTTCCTAAACCAATTGCAATTAAGGATAACATTACACACGTATGGGTGTACGTGATTAAGGTTTACCAGGATAGTAGGGCTCCGGCCAAAATGCAGGGCCAGCCGGCACACTATTCTCGTCTTCGATAATCCTTAGAGCAAAAATTTCTCCAATTTTCTTACTCCGCGAAGACCTCACGCGAGTAGATTTGCTCTTGATGAAATCAATATCGTTGGCTACTATTTTAGCTACACCTTCTTCGTGAGGTGTAGCAGTCTTTTTAGATGTGACAGCTTGGAGCCAAGACTTGATCGCAGTTCCATCCTTCTCCAAGGTTTTTCCAAATTCAGAATTCTTGAGCTTGTCCCAGAACTGTTTACGCTTCTGTGCATTAGAAGGTGACTTTCTAAGAAACGAAGACTGTCCACTCCGTAATACCTGCACGGTTTCCATTAGGGCATCCTGTACCTCCATCTCAACTTCATTGTGAACTAGTTTTTGCCCGAATGTTCTGCGCTTTTCATGTAGAACTTTGGCCGCCTCAGCTACCGCTTCCTCCAAAATGGCATCATCAGTTCGTGCAGAGCTATCTTCGAAATTCGACGACTGAAATTCATCTTTGTCACCCCCTTTTGTCCCAAGTGAACTCTTCCCATCACGTAGGATACCCGCTGTCTTTGCCATGGCCATTTCTATGTCGTTTTCCGTTGCAAGTGTAAGCCCTGAATGGACTTTTCCTCCAGCATTCTCTTCGACTATGGGTTCAACCACGCCAGAATCCCTCACATCTCTGCCAAGTTCATCGAGGTTGGGCACCCGGTCCAGCAGCCACGCCTTGTCCACAGTTTCAAATGGACTGTCATAATTCCTTTGGATTTCGACGGAAATGAGAGGGGTCTCTTTAGAATCTGTTTTCAGAATCGCCTGCGTGTTGCCTGCCTTTCTCATACGGTTCCGATTTCCCGCACCTGCTGAACAAAATATTATCATTCTAATCCCAATTTGACCAGATTCAGGAATGCATTGATCTGAATGACTCCTCAAACTTCTCTGTTCATCAATATTGTGAACATCAAGAACAATAACTCTTACAAAAACCTTGAAGAATAAAATTATTTTAAAAACTATTAACATTTAAGAACTATGATTCAATCTAACAGATAAATAGTTCATCATTCCCACAGTCTAGTCGTTTAGACATTGAAAACTGATGTACTAGACCAATCCATGATCTCTCATAAGAAATACAATGTATCAATTTGATATCTCATTTCTTCTACCGCTTAAACACACACGCACATCCTGCTGGTCAAAGTGCTGTATATAATTTCGGCAAGCAAGAGGAATCTCAGAAGCAGAGAGTCGGTTTCAATACCTTGCTTGAGCATGGGCACGACCTGCCCGCCAATGAAGCTATTACCTCTGGAGCTCCAGCCAAGGCAAGAACTGCCTCCACGTGCTTTCATCAAGCCCTGCGCCCTAGCATTCTGGCGAGGAAACCCTAGCTCTGCGTCAGCGCACCCTTTCGCACCACCCGCAACACAATTCATAGCAACGCTGGGGTTACTCCCGGGCGCTATGGATGCAGCCATGGTGCCACCACCGCCGCACCGACCTCACCACCTCACCGCACTACTGCGAAACAAATTCCTCTTCGACGCTCAACTATCGAGCCACAGTCGTGGCTCCCAAAACCATCCCCAAAACACATGGACAAGCCCCAAATTCCTCAATAAAACATAAGAAAATCAATCCCCTTAAAACAAAAAACAAAAAAAAAAAAAAAAAAAAAAAAACACGTCTTTCTTATCAAAATAAAGAAATCCCTCGGCTCTACGACCTCTCCCAAAACCCCCCAATTACTGAAAAAACAACCACCTGCTTCAAAAACTTCGGAACTACGGAGCTCCGAGGACCACTCAAGAATCTACAACAGGGGACAGCAAAGAGCACTACGTGGCTGAGTCCCAGGGAGGCTACGGTATACAACTAAGAGAATATCTGAGCAATCTCGAAGGTCATGATTTTTGGAGGAGGGGAAAGAAGTTCATGAGATTAAGGTGAAGTCGGTTGCTCTTGGATTGGCGGAGCTAGTGTGGCTGAAATCTTTGCATGCAATCGCAGTCTACGGCCCTGGCGGAGTGGTCCCGTGCTAGACAGCAACAGCCACAAGTTGGGTTTCTGGATGAAAAACCTCTCTTCTTCGTTCCTTTGTTTGTCACATGGCGCCTGTTTCAGCTCAATACTCGAACGTTCATTGGACTAGAAGTACCAACTCCTTCACGGTCATAGTGGGTTGTATCATGAGCCCAACAAACAGTCTGGTTTAGGGTTTTGGAGCTTCTTGTGGGAGTAAATTTTCACGACGAAGAGATGATTTGTCTTAATTGCTCTGCTTTGCTAGTTGGCGTTGCAGAGATAGTGTGGCACTGCCGATGAGTTTGACATGAGCTGAGAGTGCAGCTGATTGCCCTGTGCAGCTATGCCAAGGACTCAGGCTGCAGCTAATTTCAAATTGAAGCAGCATATTGTGGAATACCATATGTTTCTGAACAACATTGCAATTGGAGAATTCACGTAGTAGTTGCAGCGGTTGGGTTGCTATTTGCCATTAACTTCCAACATCTTGTACTTTTCTGTGCTTGTCCAGATTTTTATGGAGAGTGTTGTGTACTGTAACAAGAGTTTACGAACAGGAATTTGAAGGTTTGTGCTCGTGTTTGATCGCCAGGCGATGTTATCTGTGCGCTGCGGCATAGTAAGTGTTGCAGCAACCTGAGCTAGGTTTCAGAGCATTATAAGTATACCGTTTGGAATTTAGGGTTTAAACAAGGGTGAGTTTCCATTGCAGTTGGGCCGGGCCATGGGAAGGGCAAAGTTAGTAATCCCTGATATTCTGAGCCGGCATTACTAGGTCTCTGGCCTTGTTTTGCTACAGCGCAATATCTCATTGCTGGAGAGAATCCATCTCTTAGTTCAACTGAATGTGAGGTCGGTAATCAAGAGAAAAACAATCTTAAAGACAAGCCGTAAAGCTCGTAAACCATTCAGGGATATAGAAGACCACTGTGTTGGGACGAGTTTCGGCAGATGATAATGGAGCTTTGCTCTCTCTCTCTCTCTCTCTCTCTCTCTCTCTCTCACATAAATCTTCATAAACAGTATGAGTGATCAATACCGAAGAGATTCTAATTCAATTCACTTGAAAAAGCACATCGTCTATTTACTGTTTGGTGTATCTCACGATTATGGTCTTCTTCGTGTATGGTTTCTTCACTCAGTAATTGAGATAAGTGATCCAGAGGTCGAATGTGAACGAATTCAAGATCTGGGTGAATTAGAACCGAAGCGGAAGAGCAAGCAAGGTAGGGCATCTATGAAATGTTCTTGATCTAATGGACAATGGGCTCAAATGGAAATGGAATGCAGAGATGATGAGGGCGAAGATCAGAATGATCACCATGGTCTTCAAAGGAATTCCAACAGCTATTGCATTCAACCGTTAGGGATTCTTCTTCTAAGCACTTCGGGTTGTTATGTGAGGGATGTGGGACTTGGAGCATTGCATGTACTGACCACCACAATTTATGATTTTATGAGCAACTTGGAGTGGCCTTACTTAGCACGTCTGGATCCTTCTCCCACATTGGTTACACCACCGATATGACTTTAGGTGAGTAACGTAACGTAAGCAGAGCCTATGTGTAAGATTTTTTTAGAATTTGCAATTTCGCATTACGATATTTGCTCTTCTCAGATATACCTGTCACATCAAGTTCTTACTTCGTTCTGTTAACTATGTCTACATTGTTCACCAGGTGATTGACTTCTACTCGGACTACCTCTTCCAGAACTGGTTGTGTGCATGTCTCAAGATTAAGCCTGGATTGTTAACATTGAGAGGCGTGAGAATCTGTTCCCCGATGAATTTATTAGGTATTTTGAGCAGCGGAACAAGGCTGTCCTTCTTCGTGATGCAATGGAATCCTGGCCAGCATTGAAAGAGTGTACCTTTTAAAGCATTCTGCAGATATCGATTTTGCTGCTGTTCCTATCCACCTCAAATTTAGTTATTCCTGTAATTAAGCAGATGATGTGGAAGAGGGGCGTCCTCTGTACTTGTTATGGAGGGTATAACTCGCAACATTATTGAGCAGTGGAGAGTCTAACATCTCTCTTCATTCATGACATAGATGGTGAGGTGGGGTCATTTTTGAATTTGACCAATATCAATGCACTACGGCACCTAACCAATCCACGACAGAGTGGTTTATGAACTTCCGTAGCGAGACCAAGCAGTGGGTGGAGAGACCTGTGAAGTGTACATGCCGAAAAGGAGAATTCGTGTCTGCGCGACGTGAATGGTAGCACATTCTGATTAATCTGGAGAGATCCGATGCAATCACCCAGAACTTTCCAAGCAGAAATAAGGTGTTATCAGGTGTATACCCTTGTTTGCACTTTCTAACTCCCAACCTAGACAGAAGCATGTGGAATTAGGCCTCGTGGACATCATCTGATCTTGAAGCTGATATTGTATGCAAGTATGTGCATGTTAGATCCTTCTTTGGATTTTTATCCAAATTTTTAATAGCTTTTTGAGCTTTTTCTGCTCAACCTTTATGCCAAAATTGCTTCAGCAGATTTTACTCTTCTATCACTACCTCTCACCTGGGTATGTGGTCGTGTTACAGGAGCAACATGAGTAATGTGCTGGAGTTTCTGATCAGACCAAATTTCCAGCACTTGGTATCTGGAATAAAAGATCGAATCGACTTGCACGAGAAATTCCGACCCAGTTTTGATTCTTTAAATCCTAGGTCGATAGGGGTTATGAAGAAGAGAACAGAAGAACGGGAAGACGCCCTCTAAAAGGCCAAGGTTTGAATATGAGTTAATGCTGCTGATTTAATAGTTGGAGGATTCAAATTTGCCTTCTGAGTCCACCATTTCGTTCTGTACTCTATTCGAATTTTCTTTAGCATTTTTCTAGTGAAGAAAGGCACATGTGCTGTACTAGCAGGTCACTCAATCCATTGTACGGCAGGATCATTGTTTAGAATTGCTACGCAGACCAATGCCCAATTTGAGTCTACGAAATTTGAAGCTGGTAACAATCTTAGGCATCAATGGACATAGTGAGATAACGGTACTCACATTGCAGTCGCTCTAGATTAGAAAATTAACTGACTGATGTGGTTATCCTATTCTGTCCGCGCTGCTCATTATTAAAGGTCAATTCACTTTTACTTTTATAATATCTGGTTTCCTGTGTCTTGTGACACTCCTCATTAATACGCCTCAATATTTATTTAGGTTGGATTCCTTACTTTAATTTTCCTTCAAATGTTATATCTATGATATGGACCCACCGTGATCTATAATGCTGAGGATGAGCCATCAGATAGAACGCGTGAGCAGTTCTAGAGTTGGGTGACTAAAGATTCTTAAGTTTTGTATTCTGCCAAGGATTTGGCCGAGCTCCTAGTTTCACATGGCCTCGACACAATGATGAAGGGCAATGCCTTAAATGCACACGGAGAGGCACCAACACTCTTGATGCTTGCTGCGTACGTCGGTGATGAATGAGTTTGGAAGTATTAAACTGTGGATTTACTGGCTCGGCAGCAAGATCGAGATGACATGGTCCATTGGAAAGCTGCCAAAAGCGCTACAAGGAAAGACCGAAAGATCAATAAGTTACAATTTCCGATCCTTTCGAAGGTTGACGATACTGCCAAGAGAGAAGGTGCCATCTACCCCAATGAATCAGGAGATCAAAGAATCTGAGAAGATTCGTGTTGTGGAGTCCTTGCTCTCAACCATATCCGCTGTAACATTTGAATACTTTACTCTAGATGGAATCATTTAGATGACTGTTCCAGAAACCGAAGTAGCTCAAGATAGTGAAAAAAGCTCTGTAAATCAGATAAGCTTGATTTGGATGCGCCTTGAGTGGGGGTAGTGGGTTAAGGTTCAGATGGAGCCATAGGATAGGGCTCACGGAACACGAGGACAGCACTGAAATATGAAAGTGAAGGTAAACCCGTGGTCTTTGATAATCCTGAAAAAGACGAAGTTTTGTTTAGGTCTGGATATTGCACCCCAGGTTGCAATTTAACAGGCTGAAAAGCTCTGTTCAGCAGCTGTATTTGACTAGGTGCGGCGTGACGCTCAAGGATATGGCAACATTGAGAAACAATCGTGAGCCTATTTTTCATCACAACGTCCTAATTATTTCCGGGGCTGGATCAGGCGCGTCTTAGAATCAGGTACCAACGTCACAACCTTCTATTGATACATCAGCAGCAGCTTAAGAGATGTATTCTGTGGGGCTGGAAGAAGACATGGCAGGGAGAAGAGCAGTATGTGCCCCACAACCGAGAGAAAGAGAAACCTTTGCATCAAATGTTGTGCACGAACGTGTGTGGTCGAAACATGGACAGGGCGAAAAAGAGCAAATGAGTTCTGAACTTGGATAGCCTAGCTCATCACGAGGTCGGTGAGCGAGATGTGCGTATGAGCTGCATTGATAAACGTTGTTGGTTCATTGCACAACAGGAAGCGTTTCAGCTACAAGTTTCATGGAAAAGTTTCTGCTAGGAGATAAAGCTAGAGCAGAGGTTTGCTCAGCTCCTGGAGCAGTAGCTTAAGACTTTTTATGGAAAGTAAACATCGCAACATTATTGAGCAGTGCAGAATCTAACATCTCTCTTCATTCATGGCGTAGAAGGTGAGGTGGGGATCATTTTTTTCATTTTGAACTGTATCACTGTGGTATGACACTCAACCAATCCCAACCAATCCTTAGTTTTCATACAATTTTGTAACATTAATGAATCTTACCTTGAAATGGTGAAAAAGAAAAGGGGAGAAAATGACATCGTCTGGGGTATTGAAAACAAGTTTGATGGTTGTAACGTAGGATTTTGGTGTGTAAGCTTTCTAGATTCTAAGTCTAGATAAATGAAGTGTGCAGCACACTGTGCTTCTACCACATATTTTCTTCATTTATCCTGTGTTTTTATTTTGTCTTTATTTTTGTTTGTTAGTTTTTCATTTTTTTTCTTTCTTTCTTTCCTTCAAAGGAGTTTTAATTTTTCATAATTTCATGTTAAATGAATTCGCTACAATACAGTTTTCCTCTGTACAATTGTATGAATTCTCTCAACCAATAGAATATGTCAAGTTGGTTTTTTTAATTAAAAATAACTCATTAATCAAAGGTTCAAACTTTACAACTTTTGCAAAATTTTGAAATTTCAACCTATTCAATCATTTCAGATCCATCATAAAAGAACAGGTTACTTGAAACATACTTAATATGCAATTAATTACACTTTTTGGACTGCCAGCTATGTCTCCAGTACAAGGACTAGGATTCTTTGACATTCCGGTGAAATGACAATCTTTTCAGCATTTGATATGTAGTGTATACCACTTTTGTAGACACTACGTACATTTAAACCTCCAAGGATTATAATTTGAAATACGTCGTTGACAAGGAGCAGAACAGAAGAATAAGATATTAAGTGAACATTAAAAGAAGAGTTTACACAAAGGAAAGATAATGGTGCAAAATTGTATATGAAGGTCGGACTCCGATTGCAGTGTCCCACACTTCAAAGTGAGTTTTGTCTCCTATCGCTTTCTGCCGTAGCGCACACATAATCAACACAAAGGGCTAGATTCCTCAAAATATGCTGCGAAGACTGTAGGCAGTTCCAATTTTCTAGGTCCACGTGGATACCAAAAAGCAGAAGCTGCAGCAACAATACAATGCAGCAACGTTACAGGCTCCTCTCTTAACAATCAAACACTAAGCTAAGAACGAGGAATGCAAATCCACAGCAGAAGATGTTAACTAGTTGCTGACCCATGAAGTAGAAGCAATGTTAATTAAATTAGAATGAGGTTCACCTTTCTCTTCTGTGTAAAATTTCTTTGACACAGAGCGGGTGTTTATTTTTCACTGAAGAACTGATGCACTGCAGTTTCGAATCCACAAGTAGTTCAATTTTGTCCGCTACTAATGCCGCGAATGTGAACAAAACCTGAGCTGCTCTGAGCTCCACAGTTTCTAATCACTCTCCTCGTTTTTCCACACGCAAAAATCTAGAATCGACAATGGACTGTACTCAGCATAATCCAGCATTTATACTCAGGGATAACGTCACAGTCTCCACATCTGTGAGGCACTGTGCAATAAACCCTGAGTGGGAAATCTATTGATTCTGACATTCAGTTATTTTATAACATACAACTCCGATTATTGATCGCCGTTTTTTGCTTCTTATCCTCCTGAATAAAAAGACCCAACCTCCGCCGATTTTCACGAGTACACAGAAATACATACAATGGAGCATCGCGTTTGCAACTTTATGTCGGTCGGTTTCCGTTGAATTTAGTCGCATTCTCGGAGAAATGATTTGGTGCAACAAAACTGAGTTGCTCCATAACCCCTATTTTACAAGCTCAAATGCGATAAATTGATATGCGTCGCCTTAGTTACGAAGACTTGTTGAAACTCTGGGGTTTTTTGCACAATACGCCGCGGAACCGACTGATTTGATGCAGAACCCAGGTGCAAAACATGAAGACATTGCTAACGCAAAGCCATCGGACACGGATTGTTGTGTACCACTTCTGGATTCAAAGGATTGCCCTTCTCGTCGTATAGAATGAGCCCGGAGAATGAGAGAGGGGCGCAACGCTCACCGCGCAGAATCGATCTTTGCCACACCGCGGGTTCTGCGTTTGGATCTTCTTCCACTTGACAGCCTTTCCGGAGGACGTCCACCACGTCCACCTGATCCGGATTCAAAATGCCGAGGACAGGATGTGAGCAGGATGTGTTGAATTGGTTGCTTCAGGGACTCTCCAATGACAATTAACCATATACAATTTTAAGAAACTTACCAAAACAAAACAGAAGCCTGAAACTCTACAGCATGGTGTTGCGTCAGAACATGATGTGAGAAGCTTTTAGCGATATGATGTGCAAAGTTTAGATTGAACGGTCACCTGAGACTTGCAATCAATTCGAAAAGAGCTGGAATTTGAGAAACTAGAGGGGTTTCGGAAGGACGATATTCTGAAGGAGCCGAGCTTGGACTTCAAGTCGGAGGGGCTGAAGCGCTGGCTTTCCCTTTTTATCTCGGCCACCAGTTCGCCTTCAGGCTCGGATTCTCTGTTGAGCACTTTGGGATTGCTATGAGCGGCGCACAAGCCCACCAGCGTTGTCACGCAGACTAAGAGGACGACGACCATGGAGAGCAACGCTGCAACTTGGAAGCTCTGAGCGGATACCGCTCCGTGTGCACTTGCAACCAGCCATCTGGCCATTGCGGAACCGTCACTTGAACTATTTTCAAGACACTTTGAGTCGTGTGTGACTATTTTTGTGTGTGTTTGTGTATATGTACATATATATACACAAATGTAAATGTATGTATCCTGAGAAGGATTTCGCAACTCCGACGGAGCTTACAAGATACCACTGACAATTAATTCATTCCGTTTCTGATAGAAAGTGCCAAAACCGTGGCAATTAAATTACACAAACATCATAATTCAGTACGCCACGATCCTCAGCTCACAGCAAACCATGCCAGAAACGTTGCTGGCGATCGTGTTGTTAGCCACTGATCAACCCGATCCTCAAGAGTGCGAGAGAAAGGGAATGACGGGCGTGGGGCAGAGCTGTTAGTACATAGGCTATCAATTTAAAACAACAAATTATGCAGCTGGCTGCTCGCAAGAGAGCTCACAACACAAGACAATATCCGCGCATAGACGTTCTCCGGGCGTCGAGCCGCTCAAACTCCAGTGGCGCGACGCGATAGCTGCCAATACGGCAAGCTCTGTGGACTTATCAGTGAAGAGTCGACACACGAGAACACGGACGACACAAAACAAACGGTCCCTGCTTAGCGATCGGAAACTGCAACAAATCCCCCGCTAGACAACTATCGATCAACGTGAAAACTCAACCACAATGTCCCAACAAAGCCTGTGGGCACCTTAACTACAACGCATGGAACCCGATAGATCTCTTGAACCTCGCAACAACAGGCGCAACAATTGCACCTACTCCAATCAGTACAGTAAGTACAACGCCCAGTCTCAGACCGCCGACCGTCACGCAGTCTTAAAGACTCTTCAGAGCGACTGTCGACATGGACACACACAACTTAGCAGAGGGCCTGACGATGAGCGATCCAAAGATATAGGCCATGGGACAAGAACGTAAGACAATTACACGAATCCAGGGCACGGCTTTCTCATGACGATATTGCGTCCGTCCACTCCTCCTCCTCCTCCTTGTTCCTCTTCCTGCAGATGTTTCTAGACCAGGGTGCGCCGTCGAGGACGAAGACGGCAACGACGCTGCAAAAAAAGGCGCTTTCGAACTTTAAAATTCTCTCACAAGCTTTAGCGTTTCTCTGGAGGAACTGCACATGGGATGAAGCTTTTGTTTATGGGGGGGGGGGGGGGGGGGGGTGTGTGAGGCGGCACTTCTCATGTGCTTCTGTTGCAAGGGATGTCCTTTTTGGATGGACGTTGACAATCGTTCATTCTAGGCAAAGGGTTGGCAGCAATCCCACCCTTTGTCCAAGCAATTGCATGTCTCCCTAAATTTTAATTCCTTAACTTAAACCCTAACTCCCCAAAATTTTAACCCTTTAATCTAAATCTCTAATCATAAATACTAGTCACAAATGCAGTGTTTAAAATAAAAATAAAAATAAAATGTAATTATTTCTTCCTGTACCTCAGGTAACAGCTTGCAATCTAATGTTCATTACTGAGATGGACAATATTAGTTTCAAGACTTATCAAAAGTATGGGTGCTTTATCAAAGCTATCCTCTATGACATGTTGGCTCAGTGTTATTCATTCCCACCTCTACTCCCAACTAATATGAATACTTCATCATGGATAAACTAACAAATAACTTCAAGAGCCAAATATAGAATAAGGGTGAAAAATTACAATGCAGAATTGAACTAAAAAAAGGCATCCTTTCATGAACCAAAAAAAAAACCTCACCACCCAACTCCATCACCTCACATACACACATTGGCCCATGTGGTGGTGCACAAATGATACCATGGAAAAGGGAAAGAGATAGCACAAGATCAAAAAGAGGAAAGAGAGCTACCAAATTGTACATGAAGTATCCAAGCTACAATACAATACAAACATGAAGTAATCAGACCCTCTGTCAATTGAAATCAAGGAACTCTTGTGCCCCCTTGTAGGGGGGGGATGAGCACCTTGGAAGAATGGGAGCAAGCTTTCACGTACTTTGAGGTGTAAGAAAACACCACCGTGTTGAGGAGGTTCAATATGCAAAGCTATTGATGTGGCCATGACAGTGGCTCCAATTTCATATGAGGTGGAGGGAGGACAACGAGGTCGTGGACAAGGAGTCATTGCCGAGATTCTTCATATCATGCAAAGAATGTTACGGTGTGATGCAAGGTTTGATGTGGCCAATATGATAGATCCATCCCTCTTGCTCTCTCTCACTCTCCCTTGCTTGTCTCCTTATGTCACCCCACTTAAAGGATGAAATGCACATCTAAGTCTTATTCACATCATTCATTTATTTGTTGAAGGGCTACATTCATAGGTCAATCACCATATTTGTCAACTTATAATTTGTGTGTATGAATGAATGAATATAGAATAATAATTGTAATAATAATAATTTTATCTTCAAGGACTAGCTTCAGGTTCATAATGTCATTTTTTGGTGACAAATGAATCTTTTGGTTTTTTTTCTGGTCACTTCAACTACTTTACCTTTTCTGTTGTGATTTTTTATTCTTCATTTTTTTTATGTTTATATTTACATCCATCCTTAATACTTTCTTCACTTCTGTTACAAAGTTGGTGAAGTATATGTACTCAGTTCCCTTGTTTCTGTACACAAAGGTAAGTTAGGTTTAACACCTACTAGTCAATTTTTTTCTTTTCACTTTTTTAAGTAAGAATGTTTTTGCATACTCAAGATATGGCAAAACATTCCTTCCCTGCTACTCATCCTCCCAAAAACACATATAGTTCCTTTTTCATTTTCTTTTCTTTTTTTAAATTCTAAAATTAAGATGATGAAAGAAGGAAGGTTTTATGGTATAAACCCTAAATGGTTGAATAATTTTACAGCTTGAATAATTTGTAGTTTGAAGATAATATTTGAATGTTATGCTTTGGTATGTAAAAAACCTACCACTGGTATCAATTTGTGCTTATGTATAGTAGATTATAATTTTATAAACATAGTTTTAAGTATTTCAAAATAAAAATAAAAATAAAAATTTGGCCTATCATTATTAAAAGCACTAATACTTGTATCAACCAAACATCACTTACAGTGGAACAAAATTCCTGAACAATCAACAAACTTCCAATAACAGAAAGTACAAGACTTGAAATATTTATAATTATTCTAATGTATTTTTTTTTTTAATGTTCTCCACAAAAGTAAGTAATTAACTTGGTGCATTTTTTTAAAATGAAACTTTGTGAAACTTCTCTAAATGCACTAAGATAGGGTATTGCTAATGCCACCACAGTTTTTGCTTCTTCCACCACAACCTGCCATTCACCACACCCACACTTGCCAATGTTATTAATAAAAATAAGTTTTTTTTTACTGATGATAAGAAATAATATTGGAAATAATAAAAAAAATATTATTGAAATAAAATAAAAAAAACTAAATAAATATGTCAAACGGGTGATGAGTTGTGGTGGCAGTAGCAAAACTGTGGTGGCATTATGAACACCCCAAATTCACACAAGATGGATTCATTAATACAACTGTAGTCTAACTTGTTTTAAAATACAACATTTCATTATAAATTTTCAAATAGACCAAAAATCTTCCAACCAAGAAGTTGAAGATTAATAAGACCAAACTTTACAATCCATACATGCACAAACCCATATGTAAATGACACAACATTTTTCTGGTTTGAGCATGCTTGCAGCAAGAAAATTTCATGGAGAACCCAAGGAATGATTCCACAGAAGGGGCAGGATTTCTATGGGAATGCATGATAGTTGACATGTACTTCCACTGCACAAGTTGACCAGATGGGGGTTCCCAATGTTGTGCAACACAACCACCAAGGCAATCAGCCTGTGTTCTCTCCCTCTCTCTCTCTATTCCCTTCCCCTTGGGTTGCAAATCTTGTGCCAACAATTGAGCTGATACAACAGCCAGAATACTGGTCCAGGAGACCCCCACCAGGATCTGCCTTGTCCCTCCCTTTTAGGATGCATCAGCACTATCAAAACAAATACCAACACTATGCCACTTTCTATTCTTCATGGGCCAACAATATACCAACACAAATAGCCAATCTGTTCTAGAACTGCGAGTCTGGCCAGCCTAATGGTATAAGGTGGGAAGTGGGTTGTTGTCTCTTTGCTGTGGATTTTGAGCTGATGATATCAGCTGAATTAAGCATCCAGTGATGTTTTGTTTTGTAACGATAAGATGGGAAGCAGGTGGTGTGTTACTGCAGAGTGACAAACAGGAAGCATGTGAGAGATGGTGGTGAACAAGTAGCGCAGGTGTTAGTGGCCCTAGTTTGGAATGGAAACTGGCTTGAGAAGCAGCTTCACAACTTCATGCACTAGCTTGTGCACATGTGACAGCCCACCTGAACGATTTGAGGAGTCGTGAACCTGTGCCATTTTGCTGGCTCAGCAATCAATATTGAGTTTATGTTGGCGACAGCATGCACCTAGTCAGCTGTGCCTGCTAAAGCTATGAAGACGATGGACCGCATCCTCGTGACAACTACTCCCTGAACGTAGCATTGCACGAGGCGGCGAGAACCCAACTACCGAGTCAAGGAAACAGGTGGCTAAAGTAGAAATCCTCCAATGTGACTACACCATGTTTTCATTATGTGACCTGTTCATTTAGTTAGATTAGTAGCGAAGTGAAGACATTCTAGTGAAAACTTATTTCATGGGCAGATTCAATCCTATTACAAATTGCCATGGACTGCAAACTACTAGTTTAAGGTGTACCGATTGTGGGATGTAGGACACATAAAAAATGGTCCTTAAGCTTCCTTTTCAAGGTAAGGGGTTTTCAGAATGTAAATCTCCAAGCTTGGGTAGCTTTCAGCTAAAGATCCAACCATTCAAAATGACGCCCATACTTCTAGAGGTCAGTGATTAAGTTCAGTGGCTTGGTCTTCAGTGTTGAAAGCTTTTCAATGTAGAATACCACATTTATGAAACCCTGTTGCCTTTGATAACAGGAATCATGTTAGTAAATCTGAAAGTATCGACGCAAAATTTGAGCTGAAATGCCTGAGTATTTGCAATAACCTCTTTGGATTTGATGTGTTTCTGTCAAAAAATCTCACGTCCAAAGCTTTCTGGTCTCGGAATCAAAACAAAATAGATAGCAAAATGTTTTTGCACAACAGAAATAGGCAAGAGCGAGACATTCAAAACACTACATCCGAGAATGAACCACCAACAAGTGAAATCATGACTGAATTGCAACGTGGAAAAATAATGTACAACAAAATTGGATGCTTATACTACAGTCAAGGGTCAGTACTGAATCAAAAAAATGCTTCCCTGTTTTTGGAAGATTTTTTGACTGCAATTTGAAGAGTCTTTCCCCAGTGGCACATATGCCCCTGCTCAATCCATCCCTATGTATACTCGCCAAATGCAGTCGATTTTAGGCATCTTAAGGGCTCGTATGAACTATTATTCTCGAAATAATACATGTGCTAGACTATGTGAATGAATGGGAACAACAATCAGCATGAAATCATGGGTTTACGAACCTTCGCTTATCATCCCATAAATCATCAGTGTAATGCCGAACTGTGGGCTTGTTCGTAGAACACGTAGGAGGCTGCCCTTGAACAGAGCCTGCGGTCCTTCTTTGTTTACAATGTCTTGCAAGCATTCCCACCAGTCGGTATATTTTTGCTCTCCTGGTGCAGGTTCTTTCTGTAGAAAGATACAAAGCACATATTCGTAACTCATCACAGAAAACACTTTGACCTCAAAGTAGGAGAAGTCTACTAAATATGAATGATTTCTGAAACTATAAAGCCGTGGATGATTAATGTCTCAGCTTTGGATATCCCTAATGATATGTTTAAGAATCGAATCTGATGCCAAAACTTTAGTCAGATGAATGGGTGCCTTTCCAAAAGCATACCTGAAGCCTTGTTTTGATGATGTCCATAGGAGTTACTACAATAGTGGCGGGTATGGAAGCAATAGCTCCAGCGAGGAAGCTCTGATCAGGATAGAGTTGACGTAACAGCGTGTAACAAGCGAAGAAGATTGCTGAGCTTGGAACATCACGAGCTAAGGTAACACCCGCGCCTTCGTAGAGACCTTTAACACCAAGCTCTTTCACAATCGTCCACAAGGCCTTCTTCGGCACCCCCTCTTTCTGGGTCTGAAGCCGGACTTTCACTATCTCCATTGGGTTCGTGAACACCACCTACATTCCAGCAACAAAGCATAAATACATTAACTCCTGTATCGTGTATTTAGCATTTACTAGAAGAATCTTCCACTATGTTCATCCATCTGAATGACAAAGACGCTGATTTCCAGTAACAATTGTAGTGAAAGTATTTATAAGATTAAGCTCACATACCTGGGAAGCACCTCCACCTCCGCCAGCAATGAATTCTAGTGCCCACACCCGCGCACCAGGCATCATCGCTTCAAGACTGCTCAACAAGGCTTCGTTGACTGTTAACTTCATGGCCTAACAGATCGTCCGAGAGAAAAATTCAGCAAGAAAAGCCAGGTGTATGCAATTAACATTGGTAATTTGAACTCTTACGAGGCTCTAAAAGCTAGCAGCTTGCCGAGAGGTTTTAGGAGCTGGACAATACATGTACATTAGAAGCTTCCACCTCCATAGTTACCTATTTGTAATAGCAGGGTTTGAGCAAACGATCTCACAACTAACAGAAACATGCAAAGTAAAAAATTCTAAGAGAATGACAAGATGTACAAATCCGTGGAGCTCTTACTACCTTCTCTGGAGCTATGCCTATGAGCTGTGGCACCAGACCGCTGTAAAGAGATGCTGGTCCTTCCTTTATAACGAGCTGCTTTAAGCAGTCAATCTCGTCCTTGTACAGGGGTTCCACGCCTTCTTCCTGTCAAAGGCAAGATCCTTGGTAAATATTCTACAGCATGATTCCTAGATATAGTGTTTCTAAGATGCTTTAATTTGTTAAGAAGAAAGCAGATTAATTAAAGGACCTAGATGCACCACAAAGCATAAGCAAAATTCACTTATGAAAAATAAAACAAACTAGCCTAGTGAATGTTGACGTGCACTGAGGCACATACCGTGCTCTGAGCTTGCATTCGAGTCTTAATGGTATCCAAGGGATAAACGACCGTTGCCCCCACCGCACCAGCCACACCTCCACCCCCCAAATGCTGTATAATTTTACCCAACAAGCTCGAACCAGGTAGATAAGGTAGGCCAGAATGCTGCAACACTGTCAACGATGTTGCAACAGCAGAACCTCCATGTGTAGCAACGTGAGACGCTGCTCCAGCGACAGATCCGGCCACTGCCACCGCCACTGACGCAGCCACAACCTTCTTAACTAGCGTGGGTTTCTGCACTGGTGGTCGAGTCACAGGCACGGCACATTTCTCACCCTCAAGTTCAATCTCTTTCTGCACTTGCTTCCAAGCATGAAACGGATCCTCTTCTTTTAATTCAGTTGCATCAGTGTCGACTTCTGGTGATGACACTGATGCAACGTATTGCGATTGTTGGTTTTGAGTCGGGGATGGAGCTGTTGTACTAACATTTGTCAACCCCCATTCCTTCCGTTGAATCTGTATCTCATTTTGAAGCTCTTTGTATATGCTCTCGTTGAATTTCGCTTCCAGAGCCTCCACGCCCGTCATGGGAGCTGAAAAATCAACCCTGGAAAGCTCCGTAGCTGACGCTAGAGATGGTTGTGCTAGCGAAACGAAACCTGCTGCAGCCAATGCCGCAAGGGCTGCCCTTCGCTTGTGCATCCTAGTGACATCCTCTGTACCATCGATGTGCTCATCCGTGCCCCATTTCTTTGATGGTCCTCGGTATCTCTGCTCTTTGGAAATGTTTTGAACAGAAGTGGGCCTCAAACCAGACTTTTTCCCATCCTTCATCATGTGGATACTTTTCTGTAGTTTCCTGTATGTGCTTGCCAAATTGTCGCCACTCATAGGCAAGGAAACTTGCCGAGACTGCCCCGAAGTTGACACACAGTGCGACGAAGCGCTCTCCATCCCGCAGCTGCAAACCCTATCATTCACATTCGTATGCATATCGCTATGACTTGCTTGGTCCACATGATGTGCCTCGGGCAACGTCGGCTCCGAGTTTCTCCCATGCTTCAGCATCCGGTTGAGTATCTCATGGTCACAAACACTGAGCTTCCTGTGGTCTCGCTCACGGTGATTGGGTAGGATTGGTGGAGCCAAATTGCAAACACCCGAAATGGCCGAAGCTCCCATCATCACTCTAATGGGCATAGACTATCCAGATAAAATCCAATCTTTCAATGTCCAAAATTCACTAGCTAAACTTCAGCTGCAGCGTTCACGGCCTACGACAACACAATTCCAGAATATGGTGAGAGCTTGTCACATACGAATTAACCTTAAACAGAAAAGCGACAACCTAGCAGATAGACTTTCCTTGTATCAGTCAAACCTAAGCTCGCATAGAAAAGAGGATAAGAAGTGAAGACATCACATCTCACCCCAAACGGTTCTGAACACAGAAATGAAAATTTGCTTGACCATCCCCAGAACTAAAAGTAAATTTTCTTAGCAAGACTCAACAAGTGACCGACCTAGAAGCGAAATGCTGCATATACAATTGCTATCTCCCCACTGGTATGAACAACGGAATTTACTGAATTCATTGAACCTCTATACAGCAGAGTATGCAAAACCAACTGTCCCACTACACAAACCGAATAGCAAGAAGGTAACGACACCCAAGTTGCAAGCACCCACACTATACGCTAGTGAGGCCCAAGCAATTCGTGGAGATATTGCAAGAAATTTCAGCAGTATTAGGGGAACATTAGAATCTCACGACTACTCACTACAGACTAGCAATCTTTTCAGACATAACCACTTCCAAGCTGCCGCTGCGACTGATCAAACAACATGCAAGCGAAATACAGACACGAGGCAATTTTAAGCAGAAACTAACCCAGTCACCCGAAATGGAATTTTCTGCTTGAATCCCACAAAAAAAAAAAAAAAAACGTCTCAGCAAACTTCCGGCTTCCACAAAAATCAACAACGTCTAGCAAAATTGAGGATATCCGCACCCGAGGAGAACTGAAAAGTAATCAGGAGGCGAGCAAGCACGTCGACAAGCCAAATCCTGAAAATCCAAAACTGCGGTGCAAACGCCACGACCTAGTACTACGTGGGTAAATTTTCCTGCACATTCCAGAACAAGGGCCCGTAATCAGAAAGGCAACGTGGAGCCTAACCGAACCCACAACGCAAAATTACATCCCCTGCGGCAAGGAAAAAAGCAAACAATATGGATTCAAAAAGCCATTGAGGACGCTCATTCGCGCACCTGCGGAACCCAATAGCTGCTCCACCACAGGAAGTTACCTAAAGCATCTCTTGGGTAATATCTCACTCCTCTGGCTCTCCCATTGACAGTCCTTGCACCACAACACAGTGCACGCGTCGTGATCCAACGCCTCTCATGAGAACTCGTGGCCGATCCGTTGGCGGCGTCGCTGCTCGCAATGATGCGGGACCTGTTTGACGCGAGATTTGGGTCCACCGCGACCGATTTCTAATATCTGTAGCGGAAATGCGATTTGCTTTACGTGCGCTCCATCATCGTCCGCTTTGCTGTTGTGCCGTGCGTGAGTTCCTGTCGCGGCGAGACACAATCCGAAACATGTGCTCGATTGGGCGCGATGTCGGAGGCGCAGGGTGGCATACTTTTGCCTTTTTCTTCTCCTGATGCAGCTTTAAAGTTGTGATTGGAAAAAAAGCTTGCGCCTCAAAAAATGAAACGTTGTGCCTTTTGTGGCAAGGCCTTTAAATCCTTATAAACTTTTGTTACCCAGACCATGTTTTGGATGGAATGTGTGGTAGGCCTCCTCAATACAATACGTAGCCACATGTGGTGTTTGGGTATAGATGGTGAAATATTATGGATGAAAACCATGGCACTTGATAATAAAAGAAAGACATATTATAAAAATTAAAAAATTGGCAATTAAAGTAATATTTTATTTATATAAGATAGAAAAGTATTAGAATATTGCATTGTTTTTGTTATAAGTTGCACTAGTAACTATTAAAATTACAAGTTTAAAATTTAAGTTTCTTTGTACATTTTATTATTCAATACATTATTATTTGATTTTAAAAAAAAAAAATCAAATATAAATTCTTAGCTTGATTAGCTTAAGATAGTCTACAATATAATCCCTCGAAGACATCCATAATAATAATTGTTGTAGTAACAAGTTTACATCCAAAGACTTTAATTTGGAACTTTAAGTTTGTATTCTTATAATGCATGTGTTTTTAGCATGAACCTTAAGTTGGTCCAATTTGAACAATGTATGGCTCCACTACATGTAGGATCTTGTAGATTGATGCATAGTTCCACAACCTTCTTAATATCTCTATTTTTTTTTTCCAATTCTATGAATATTTCAAAAGAATAGCAATCATTTGTCTAAAAAATATAACCAACTCATATCATTTACTAAATGAAGCATAAATATTCACACTTATTAAACTAAAATTTATATAATTGTCTATAACTTAGAATTTGGCCAAACTATGATTTTTAACATATTATAAAATATTCTCTCTAATATAAAGGGACCACATATGGTTGATGAGTAATTAATTCCTAATTAATTGTAATAGTGGTACTATAATTAAATCTCAAAATTGGCTAATTATTTGAATTTCACAAATCTAAAGCTATCATAAGTCTTTTAGAAAGTTATTATAATTGGAGTGATTAGATTCAATTCAATAAAATAATCATCTATATAAATAGAGATGCCTCTAATTGCTCATATTAAGATCTAAGGAGTAGCTTTGATTTTAAATCTACAAAGATATTAAGAATAGTTGATATTAGTTTAGAAGAAACTTATTTAAGAATATTTATGGTTGAGGGTACTTAATTTGGATATGTTACTTTTAAGTATTATGTGTTAGTTGTGCTTGGATAGAGTATATATAAAATCTAATAGACTTGACAATAAGAGGCTGGTTTATTGTGTTAATATAGACATAATATTTTATTTGATTTTTAAATTAAAAAATAAGAAACAATAGTAATAATAGAAACAACATATGTAATTAAAAAAATTAGATAGAAAAGCTAATCATTGTTATGGTATAAGATAAAATATTTATAAGATTATTAAGAAATTATGTTTATTATTTTTCTTCGTCAAATAAAAGACAATATTACATGTTGAATTACAATAAGTATCAGATTGCACTTCTACTATTTTATTTTTAAAAATTCTTAAACTATGCTGAAATATAAATTTAGACTATTTTTATTCTAATTTATGAATAAGTACTTTATAAAATAATAGTATGACCTTATTGAAGTTAAGAGATGGATTTTGTATAAGAAATCATATATCTTAAAAAAATTATACTATTTGATAGATGTAGTATAGATACTTGTAATTTATTCATATTTTTTCAATATGATTGGCCTTTTTATCCATTATAATCAAATCAAAGATAAATTAGGAAAAAACAAGATACCAATAGTGATCACTTTTTCTTCTTTTTTATTCTTTTTATTATAATGTATTTTATTTCAAGTTTGAAAATACATTCTAATTTTAAAAAAATTAATATGTTCTAATTTTTTTTTTTTTTTTTTGATATCTAAGTCAAAATTTGATTTTCATAATTAATTATTAATAAGTCTAGTAGTGTAGCATTTGACTAGCTTTATACAATTGGTGGTAGAATTCTTTTTTTATTTTTAAAAATAAAATGAACAAAGAGACCAATGCTACTAATTATTATTATTTAAAAGATTTTTTTAAAAAGATATATCTTTATTTTGAGAGAATTAAAATTTCTTTTGTTGTTACTCAAATATCTTTACTCTCTTTATAGATTTGTAGCCATTCTCATGGTGTTGTTATAATATGTTTATTTAATAAAAAGGTGAATTATAATAATTTTAGTATTATTACTTTATTATCATAAATTGATGGAGATCCAAGACAAGTGAAGAAAAATTATATACAAATTTTGTGAATTTTTTGTGAATTCATAAGCTATTAAAATATTACATATAAGTTTTGAAAATTCATAAGCTATTAAAAAATTATATACAAGTTTTTTTAATTAAGTCTAGTTAATATATTTATATTCTTAAATTTGTTGTATAATTTAAAAAAAAACTTCCATTTCCTTGATAGGACCATAATTTAGTCAAGCAAACCTAGAGAAGATTTAAAAAATAAATAAAAAATAAATAAATAGTTGATTCTAGGAAACATTTAAGATTAGGGTTGAATAAAACAAATCATACAAATTTTAGAATTGATACCTAGGAGAAAATTGTTTATAAAGCATAAAGTTTGACCTTGGGATACTAAAACAAATTTCAATAGTAAATAACATGTCTTTTTAGAGATAAAAAGACTTGGTTTAAGATTTAGTTACAACTTTTTTTTAACAATATAATATTTGGTGGTTTATGGCTTTAGAAAGACCTTGAAAAAAATAATAAAAATCAAGGTTGTTTTGGAAATACTATTTTAAAAAAAGCAAAGATAGTTTTAAGTTTGAATGTATTTTTTTTATTTGATATTTGGTATATGTAGGAATATGTATAAATAACATGATTATTTTTTAATTATTTGATTATTTCAATAGCTTAATTGATCATATTTAAACTATTAAAAAATTAAAAATATTAAAAATATTTGACTATATCTACAAGAGGAATCACAAGTTGGTAATTTGAAGTCAATTAGGATTTTTGCAATACCTAGATAATGATAGTTTAGAAAAAAAAATTAACTGAAATTATTTAATTCTATTAGAATTAATTATAATCTTTATTGTAATAAATTTTAAAGGATATTATAAGAAGAATCTAATAAGGTTACAAGAATTTAATTACCTTATGGTGATAAATTATCTCTTGTAGAATAATATGGTGTTGCTTTTAATTATATTTATTACAGAATAGCTTTTTATTAGTGCCTTGTAAAACATTTTGATATAATTTTTTGTTTTCTTTTAATCTTTTCAAATAATTCTAGAAAATTTATTCTAACCTCATTTGAGCCAAGATCTTTATTTGATAAAAATCATTTTTTATCAAAAATACATAAAATTTATTAAACAATAATATATTTATTATTCCTATGGTTTTTTTTTAAATAATAATAATAATAATAAAATTATTTTTTTACTAACTACAAATTAAATATTTATCTTATTTTGAAATATTAAATTTATATATATATATATATATATATATATATTAAATTAATATATATTTTTATAAAATATTATTTATATATATATATATATATATATATATATATATATCAAATAAATATTTATAGTAATATTTATTATATTTTTTCTATTTAATTCTAAATTTTAAATTTTTTCTTTTTTAGAGCCACTTTTTAAATTTTTTCAATCTCAAAAAAAATTAAAGTTAAAATTTTCATACACATAAAGATTTGAATTCTATTTAGAGTTGATCTTTAATATTTTAAACTATCTCTTTATTACTATATTAACCATAAAATATTAAAATCTTGATTCTTAAAATATATTTTATAAAATTTGAAAAAAATTTAACATATGTATAAAAGGCCTATCTTAATATTTAATAGTTTAAAATTTTAAAATCTATTTCTAGACTAAGAATTTTTTAAAGTATGAGGAGTTGTTAAGGCTACAAATTGAAACAGATGCATAAGTGTCAAGGACAAGAATTCGATGAAAGCAAATAAACATATAAAACTTCCATTAAAAAATATAACAAAATAGAAGTAAGGAAGTATGTATATTAAAAGAAACTAGAATGGCTATTGCCACAAGACAAGAAAACTATAGACTCTTGAAACTGGACTAGAAGCAAGAAAGGAGTTGACAAGAATGAAGAAGGCTTCACTCTTGCTTCTATAAATACTATGTAAATAAGAACTACATGGCAGTATTTTATAGGACCTTCTACACGTGTCTAATTTATAAGACATGTATCAAACTTGCACGACAAGTTTTTCACATGTGCGCCACGTACTTGGCTTGTTCTACAAGCTACCAACATGTGTGACACATGGCTAGCTTGTTCCACAAGCTACCAACATGTGCGCCATGTGGCTAGCTTGTTGACCAAGTTTTTAACCTATCAATCACCTATAGACATATATAAAAGGTGATTCTATGTCTATAAAGCTTCTAGGAAGCTTTTCTATCAGATATTATCAAATCAATTTATTTTACTTATTTCTATTGGTCTATATTAATTATATAATTATTAGTATAAATCTTATATTCGTGACAATAAGTTAGTGAAAACTATGTTAAAAGAGAATAACAAAATAGAAACGAGGGAATATGTATATTTAAGAAGAAACTAGAATGGCTAATTCCAAAGATTAGAAATTATAAGAGACTCTTGAACTAGATTAGAAGCAAGAAAAGAATTGACAAGAGTGAAGAAGGCTTCACTCTTGTCTCTATATATACTATCTATCTAAGAACTACGTGGCGGCATTCTATAGGGCCTCCAACACATGTCCAACTTGCAAGACACATGTCAAACTTGCAAGATAAGTTTCCTACATGTACGCCACGTACTTAGCTTGTTCTACAAGCTACCAACATGTATGACACGTGGCTAGCTTATTGGCCAAGTTTTTAACCTACCAATCACCTATAGATATGTATAAAGGTGAATCCGCATCTATAAAGCTTTTAGGAAGCTTCTTTATAAGATATTATCAAATTAACCTATTTTTACCTACTTCTACCTATCCATATTAACTAGATGATTATTGGAATAAATCTTGTCCATGACAGGAGTCTATTTTCTATATAAATTTAATTTACAAAGTATGGTAAGAATTAAATAATATATTTTTAATAAAAATTGATTAAATAATAATTGCTTCTAATTTTTATAAAAATTTATTTTATTTTTAATTATAAAATACTTAATAGTATATATTTAGTAATAATAATAATATATATATATATATATATATATATATATATATATATTAGAAAATCTTCATTAACAATAAAAAATCAAGTATATCTAAAATCTTTATTTTAAACTTTATTTTTTAATAAATATCTTAGATTATTAATAATTTAAAAATAATAATAATAATAACAAAAAGAAGATAAATTCTTATTTTAAAAATTTTATATAATTTATTTCTACAAATATATTTTTATAATTAAAAAATATATATCTTTCTATTTTTTATATGTAATAACTACCTTTCATAATCTAAAAGATTAGTTTTAGTAAATTATATAAAAATATATAAAAAATGATCATATTTATATTAATTATTAACTAACTAAATATATTATATTATTCATTTATCTCCATGAATTCTATTCAGTTTAAGGCACTAAACTAAATCATTTTCCAAAGAGCTAATATCATTTATGAAAATCTTCATATATAAAAATAAAAATAAAATTATAATTATAAATGACTGTTTTATTAAGATTCTTGACATACTTTGGCATAGTTATATCTATCTATATATATATATATATACACACACACATACATACATACATATAATTAATATAATTATCTTAACATATTTTAATATGAATAATTTATCATCTTATTATAAGTTTCTATTTGATTCTTAATTCTTCTTATTTCAAAGTTGATATTCTTCTAATATAAATATGTTACATTCATATTTTGGAATATTAAGCTTTCTACACAAATTGAATTTCAAATCTATTTTATTATTTTGTCTGCTCTAGACAACCTCAACTACCTCTGTATCTTCTCAATGTGTTGCTTGTACTTGTTTCCATTTCATCATTGGAAAAGGACTAATTATTTCTTATATAAGTGTCTTTGGATGCATTAGCATTCTTTCAACTAAATAATATTGTATATTGGTTTTATTTTATATATATATATATATATATATATATATATTTTTTGTACCCATCATGTGTTTAAAGGTCAAACTTATATTTTTATATATTTATTTTTAATTTGATTATAATGATGTTTAAATTTTAATTTATTAATTTTTTTATAAATAGACTTTAAAGCCAAATATTGTCAACTTATAGTGTTTGCTACTTCTGGCCTTGGTGTCTATTAAATTTTGATATTGTTTGTAGCTAAATAAGTTGATTTGGTTTTATATTATTATATCTATAATTTTTATTGTGTACCTTCTTATTAAGTATTCAAGTAATAGTTTCATGCCTTCATCTAATATATATTATTTTACTTTGTACCTATATTCATTAATTCAAGATAGGTCATCATATTTGTTGCAGTGTTGTAACATGACTATATGATGAAAATGTGAAAAAAAATAATATTATGATTTATATTTTATCATCTTGGTTCAATAGTAATTCTAAACATTTAACAAGGCTTTTATAAAAGCCTTTTAGATTATTTTTTTTATCTTAATAGCTAGTAGATTAAATCCCTAAGATAGATTGGATTGATACCCAAGGAACAACCATTTGTGGATCAAGGTCAATATCAAATCTCTAGCCATTAAAATGTCCACCTAGGGCAAAGTATGGAGGCTTTTGGAAATCAATAAGTTAGATCAAAGGGCTAGCTTCAAGCTTCTTTTAGAAGTATAAGGCCTATTTTCATAGATTTTGGGATGACATTGCAATTATTGTTTGAAATTAGAATTTATATTGGTGACTTTGGATTTATGCAATAAAATCAGGGCTAGCACTCTTAACTAGTTTGTGTAATTGGTACAACATCTATAGTTCAAAATTTGTTAGTGTTTGATTGATTTCATGTGCTAAGTGTGTATAAATGTTTTTATTAATCTAATAGTGAAATTGAGAGATATTTATTTATTAATGCAAGGAGATATTGAAAGTTGGTAATTTGGGTTATTTAGGATTTTTACAATATTTAAAGATATATTAGTTGAAACAAGGTAAAATTTGGCATGGTGTTAGAAGACTTAAAGGCCAAGGTACATACAAATTTTGAATGGGAATTAATAATTGGAGAAGGAGAAATTGCTATTTGAAGTTCATTATCAACTTTCAAGGTGGCAATCAAGGGACAACAATGTGATTTTATGGCATTTTCTCACAATATATAAATTGGATTGGGTTGAAATTTCTTGAGCATTATCATATGTTGTAAAGTCTTGCTCAAGAATGCTCCAAACACTTGACTATAGAAGATAAAAGAAAATAACAATAATTAGTCATAATCTCTCTAATCAATCTTTAAACAAATCTTATCCAAATCCTAACTAAATCCTAATCAAATCTTAAACACTATGATCAAATCCTAACTAAATCCTAATCAACCTTGATCAAATTTTAAACAATCATAATCAACCCTGGTCAAATCCTAATTAAATCCTAAAAAAATCATAAACAATCCTGGTCTAATCCTAACAAAATCCTAGTAAATCCTAATCAAATCTTAATTAAATCCTAATAAAATTCAAATTAAATCCTAATTAAATCTTAATTGAATCTTAAATAATCCTAATCAATCTTCATCAAATCTCAACTAAACCCTTATCAAATTCTAAATAAATCCTAACTAAATCCTTGTCAACTTTAATCAAATCCTAACTAAATCTTAATCAAATTCTAAACAAATCCTAAATAAATTCTAAACAAATCCTAATCAAATCCTAAATCAAATCCTAAATCAAATCCTAAATCAAATTCTAGACAAACCTTGATCATCTTTAATCAAATCCTACTAAAATCCTAACCATATCCTAACCAAACTCTAAACAAAATCCTAACCAAAATCTAACCAACTTATTTCAATCCTAGGGCAGTTTAGAATCTCAATATCTATTGACTAAACTATTGATCTTGCTTAAAAATTTACACACCTCTTAAAAACTAAGTTTGTAGCAAGTACATGAAATTCAAAGAAGATCGAACTTACCAACAAGAAAATCAATCCTAAAATTCAATCAAGTGTCAGCTGGTCTCTTTCTCCAACCTTAATGCTAATTGTTCAGTACCAATATCTCTTTTCTACACCATTTAATTGATTCCAAATTTCACAAGCATGTAGAAAATTAAATCTTCTACACACACTCATAAATTTTATTCCAATCCAACTAGTAGATTGCTAGAAATCTTAAAGAACCTAAATTACCTTCAATTCCCAATTTTTGAGACTCCAACCTATATGAACTTCAATAATCTTTGATTGAACTATTAGATCAATTTCAAATTTATAACACCATAGAAGCACAATTATATTGTCAAGGACATACTTGTTAGAACCTTCTAGAACATTCTAGAAGTTTCTTAAACTTCTCTAGAACCTTCCAGAGCCTTCTAATATCTTTCTAGTATCAAGGACATACTTGTTAGAACCTTCTAGAATATTCTAGAAATTTCTTAGAACTCTCTAGAACCTTCTAGAGCCTTCTAATATCTTCCTAGTTAGTAGAAGTTACTTGAGAAGCTTCCTAGTTGGAGGAAGTTGCTTGAGAAGCTTCCTAGCTAGGAGTATATATTGGAGTCAAGGTTGAAGAGTTCTTCAGTCTCGACAACACATCTCTTGGAACTCTAGCTCACCTCTCTAGTGTTGTTTTTGTACTCATTTGATTAATCTAATTCCTGCTAGTTCTTCTTGAACTTCTTGTTTAGGCTTCAAGTCTATATTCTGTGTCCGTGACAGTTTGTCGAGACTACTCTCACCTTGGATATCAGAGTTAGTTCTTTCTTCCTAGAGTGTGGATTACCCCTCTTCTTGAAGGAACACTAGTATTTTAGAGATTGCGGATTACCCTCCTCTAAATTGATATCTTTTTGTCATAATATTGGAGTCTTATTCTTCTTGGAGAGAGTAGATTATCCCTCTTTTTGAAGGTCTTAAGGCGTTTTAGAGGTTGCGGAGTACCTTCTTCTAAATCAATATTTCTTCCTTATAAAAACAATTACTTCCTTTCTCTTAGAATGGTTGGAGGTCAAGACATTAATATGAGTGAAAGTTTGGAGTCCAAGATGGACGCCATTATGAGTGCTCTTGCTACGTTATCACAGAGAACTACGATGATGGAAGGAGTCTTTGCAAGACTTCATAATGATGGAGCATTCGGAATAGCACAATCTGGGCCTCATCAGCCTCGAGCTTCTGTACCAGAAGAAGCAACTTTATATGTGGTTCAACGAGAACTATTACTTTCACAACAAAAGGAACCTCAAATTAGCCTTCCAGACAAGTTTGATGGCACACGCTCCAAGTTTCAAGGTTTCATCAATCAAATCAAGTTAATAACAGCTCTACAACCCGAACGTTATCCGACGGAGAAATCATGCTGTCGTGACGAAAGTCCGCTTCAGGTAGACGCAAGGTCCCTCTTTACAATCAAGTTGGATCCAATATGCACAAACTTTTTTAAACTTTTCTTTTATAGCCACAAAACCATGTGAATAATAAATCAACAAACTAGAAGCTTGGAAATTTATAAATCAAAATCCAGCCGTTTATATAAGTTCAAATTTTGGAAACATAGAGTTCACTTCTTTAGTCATCTTCACAAAAATTCTCAACCGTAAATTCATTACCGATCACCAGATATCATCAAAATATTAGCAAGTAATTATATAAGTAAAACCAAATCAGAAACTTGAAAATTCATAATTTAAGATCCAACTGTTCAAATAAGCTTAAAATTTGCGAAAACATATCTCATACCTTTGATCTTTGTCACATAAATTTTGAGCCGTGAATTCATTGTTGATCATTAGATATCACCAAATCCTTGGCAGATACTTTTAGAAGTCAAATCTCAACCCGAAACTTGAAAATTCATAATTGAAGATCCAGCTGTTAAAATAAGCTTCAAATTTGGAAAAACATAACTCATACCTTTGATCCTCATCACATAAAATTTGAGCTATGAATTCATTGCCGATCGTTAGATATCACCAAAACCTTGGCAGATACTTTTAGAAGTCAAATCTCAACCCGAAACTTGAAAATTCATAATTGAAGATCCAGCTGTTAAAATAAGCTCAAAATTTGGAAAAACATAACTCATACCTTTGATCCTCATCATATAAAATTTGAGCTATGAATTCATTGCCGATCGTTAGATATCACCAAAACCTTGGCAGATACTTTTAAAAGTCAAAACCCTAGGCACCCAAGAACAAATTTGCCATTACTCCCTAATCAAAGTCTCAATTGATACGAGATTTTAGACATAGACTCTTTATAGTATAAGTAATATGTACACAAAAAATGAGCTTCAAATTCTTCTTGAAACTCAAGTTCTAGCTTAAAGCAAATCCTTCTATTTATCTAACTTCTTCAAAACCCTAGTTTAGTTTGCTGGGTTTAACTAGCCATATCTCACTCAACCTGAACTCATTTCTATCAATTCTTGGATGTAAAATGTGTAGCTTGAAGTCTAGTTTCTAACCCAACTTTTGGATTTCTTGCTAGTATCTTAAAATTTCTAATACACCCTGAAAAGTGACAGTAGGTGTCATATTAGTAGTCTAAGTTCAAACAAGCATATCTCTCTCATCTAAGCTCCGAATCCTGCGTTTCTACCACCCAAACTCATGCCAAGAAGACGCTCCCTCTGAATCCTCTCTGCATTTGCCAAAAAAACCCCGTCTTCTTTTCCTCCGAGCTCGTCAAAGAAGTCGCAGCCAAGGTCTTCAAAGTCCAAGTCAACAATTAATAGTTTAAAGTTATAAAAACCCCAAATCTAATCCTCCAAGTCAGCACTATTAATGGTAGCCAACTATTGACATCCAAATCTACTATTTATCCTTGGTAAATCCTAAATTCAATCTCAAAGTCAAAACTCCTTATATCTACAAATATAACCCTGAATCTACTAAAATCTAAGATTGAAAAAAGATAAAAGAAATAAAAGAAAGTTTCAAGGCTAGATCAAAGTTAAAGTTAAGATTAAAGATAAGGTAAAATTTTAACTAAAGAAAAAGAAAGAAAGTGAGAAATTTTTCCTAAACTATATAAAAAACTTAGATTGGTAAGAAGAAAGAAAGAACTTAATAAAATTTTGAAGAAAAGATAGTTAAGTTAGGTTTCTATATATGGATGTATTTACTTCACGACATCCACCCCCTCCAGACCTGCACATCCTCCGGCATGTGCCACCATTCACCCTTCATCCTATTCATCTTCATCTTGAATTTCTTTATCTTCTTGGTTCCATTGTTCGTCAGACACGTACATTTCAAAGTCTTCAGGTAGACAATTATTATTTCTTCTTCGGAAAGCTTTCACTCGTTTTCCTGCTATCGAAATTCGGATAGATGTTCCATCTAATTCTCGAAGTGAGTAAGTTCCATTGTCATGAGCAATTACAACAATATATGGTCCAAACCATCTCCGAGAAAATTTTCTTTGCGTACTATGTTGGTGGTCCAAAGTATTGTCATAAACCACTACCCAATCACCTTCCAAGATTGGTTTCAAACGCAATCGATGAGTTTGATCAAATCGTGTTTTGTTTTCCAATCTTGCTGCTTTCAACCTATCTAGTGCCAATTGGTGGTCTTCTGATAGTCTCTCAATTTGTTGGATCCGGAGTTCCAAAAGTCTTTCACGAGATATGCCATCTTTCCAAGATAAAAATAACCACGTAGGCATAGATTCTTCTGCTGGCATAATGGGCTTTTGACCCAACATTAATTCAACTGGCATATATCCCGTTACCGTACTATGGGTGGTTCTATCGGCCCATAAAGCAAATGGTAGTAGCCTTGGCCATTCCTTTGAATTGCCTTTACAAGCTTTAACTAATGCATGTATGATTGGTGGGTGGCCTCTTTCACTCTTTCCATTTGCTTCTGGATTATATGCAGTGGTTAATTTTAGCTTCACTCCATATCTTTCAAAAATACTTCTAGCTTCAGCAGCATCTAATTCCCCTCTGTCAGCCCTCATTCCTCCAATACATCCATAGCAACTAAAAATATCCTCAAGGATAAATCGACATATTCAGCTGTTTGTTTGGTTCTTAAAGCTCTACCTTCAACATAGTTTGATAACTCCTCTCGTGCCAGAACTAAATATTTCATATTCCATAATCCAACTGGCATAACTACCAAATCAATTATCCATTGGAAGTGAATGGAAAGAGGATAAGTTGGGTGAAGTTCATCACGATATCTGATTTTGGATTGAAGTTGGCATTCAAGGCACGATCCCACAAAATTCTCTACATCTTTATAAAGACCCTTCCACCAATACCGCTCCTTAATCTTTGTATATGTAGCCCAAATTCCCCGATGCCCAGCCCAATGTGAATCATGAAATTCCTTTAAAACTTGAGCTTTGGTGCATGCATTTCCAACTACCCGCAACGGCATTCCATCCTTTCTTTTTGGTTTTTTCCAAAGAAGCCCATCCCATAGAAAATATCCATATGAATATTGCCTGATTTCTTTAAAAAACTTATTTGACCAATCTTGCAATTTTCTAAGGGTGCTCAAATAAATGCCAATGTCTTTCAATCTTCCTTCATATGATTCTGCCTCAAAAGGTAGAACTTCTTCCATTCTCTCCTTATTTGTTGAAAATACATAACCCAATTCTTTATTACAGCTATCTTCATTCTCTTCTTCAGCAATCATTTCTTCTTTATCCATATATCTAGCCCTTGATAGCATATCCGCTACTGTATTTTCTTTGCCTTTAATGTGAATCAAAATTGGATTTAGAGATTTAATGTAGGCTATCCATCTTAGCATGGCAATATCAGGAGTTGAGCAGTTAGATATCATACCGAGCAAAGGTAAACAATCAGTCTCTAATAGCACATTTGTTCCAATTAAATAATTTCTTTCTGCTTTCAATGCTGTAATTGCACCCTACAACTCTCTTTTCACTTGTAGATATGCCCTCTGGCGCTCTGTCAAGATTCTTGCTCCATATCTAATAGCAAATCGATTCCTGCTGACATCTTCTTGTCCAACAACCCAACCTATGGCAATAGGGCTAGTATCCACTGTTACTATCACAGGCTTATCATTCTCATAATTCACTTGTCTTAGAGTCGGTGGAGATCTTAAAATCTTTTTTAAATCTTCCATAGCTTTATCTTGTTCCATGCCCCAAGTAAACTTATTTCTTTTTCTTAAAAGTTTGTATAAAGGCTCCGCTACATGAGCAAAATGAGGTATCCAAATTTGATAGAAAACACATGCTCCAAGAAATCTTCTCACCTCAGTGATATTATTGCAGGTTTTCATTTGTGAAATAACATCTACCTTATCTGGATTTGGCTTTCTTCCATAGCTTCCACACAAATGGCCTACAACTACAATTTCTTCAACTCCAAATTTGGATTTATCAATGGATAGAGTTAAATTCACCTCCTCCAATCTTTTCAAAATCCTCTTTACATCCTTAATATGTTGTTTTACAAATATTCTGCAGCCATCCGCTTCCACAGTCACATCTTTTATTTCTTCTCTGCAACCTTTGATTGGAATATCGTCCACAAATGGTATAGTCTTTTCTGGTACAAAATCTTTTAGAATTCGATTCATTGCATTCTGCATATGTGCCACTGAGTTGGTGGCACCTTGAGGTAATGTACACATTCGAATTAAACCTAAAGAGTCTTCATTGTGGTTAAATCCCTGCTCTCTGTTGCCAATTGAAATTGATCATAGCCTGAATACAAATCTCCAATTGAATAAATGGCAGGGCCTGCAAAAGCCTCAGCCACCTCATCCACAATTGGACTAGAACCTTTATTTCTAATAGTAACTCGGTTAGCGGGTTGCATATCTTGAATAAACCTTAATGCTCATGTTTTCTTTGGCACCGTGAACCAACGATTGGAATATGGTCCCATAGAAGGTTCAAGGATTCCCATTTCTATTTTTTCCTCTAGCAACTCAATTAATTTTGAGAGTTGAGCTCTTGGAACTGGAATAGGTTTTAAGTCCCATGGTATATGTGGAACTGTAAAGATCACCATTGGTGCCACTATGTTTGGATGGACACATCCTATTTCATTAGATTTTGATGCAAATGACTTTCCATGTTTAGAAAGCATATTCAAAAAGAGGTTTCTTTCAAGATCAGTCAAGAACTCACCCCCTCCAATCTTCAACTTCTTGAGTGTTTCTTCCGTAAACCGATGTCCAATCCCCTCTAGATTCTTTAGCCATGGTTCCATTTCAGCTTGTTTTACATGATCTTTGGAATCTTCAGGCAATTGTATTGCCACAGGCTTAATTTTCTTTGTCACTGATTTATACTTTGTATTCACTTGTGCTTCAATTCCAAATATGCAATTGTTAGCTTCTTTAGTAGGATTTTTAACAAATTTTTTTATTTCTTCATAAAGAGCTTGATCATGAATTTCCACCACAATATTATTATTGTTTTTTTTATCCATTCCTTCATTTAAACCTTTCAATTGTTGCAGAATATTTCCTACGAACCCTGTTTCTTCCACCATCCTTGAAATAGCTTCATCTTCCAAAAGCACTCCTTTTATCTTTAGATTTTTTTCATTTTTTCTTAATTTAGCTCTATATTTAGAGTCTAATATATCAATACCTTGAAAATTTGAAATACCACATTTGATCAAATCCAAAATTCCACAGTCATTCTTCTGTACATTGGGGAATGTAGTAGTAAATAAAATACTTGCACCCGTAGATCCCCATGCTCCACGTGTGCTCCTTAGAAATCCTGGAAAGTCTCTTCAGTGTCTAGAGGTACTTCTCGCAGTTGATCTCGATGTCTTTCATGCTCTGGCTTTACTGTGAGAAATTGCACTGAATTTCTTCCATCACAACTCCGAATTCTAGCATAATGTGATCCATCATCTAATACCTTAGTTTCCATTCTTGAAGCTGTAATATATGGTTGCCCAAGTATAATTGGATACGTACTTCGGACTTGCACAAAGAAATTTTGATCCACCTCCACATTTCTAATTTTTGTTTTAACTGCTGGGCATGCACCATAAAGACCCCCTCTTTCGTTGTTTGCCGCTCCCAATACCCATCCATGTTTGGTATCTATAGGCCATTTTTCTTTTTCATAAACGACCTTTGATATTATATTAATTTCAGATCCATGATCCACAAGAGCATGTATTGTTTCTTCTAAATTTCCAAATTTAACTTAGGTTTCTATTGTAGCCCTTGCCCAATATGGATGAGCATACATTGTTTTTTTTTTTACTCACACTTTCTTCATCTGCAGCCGATAAACATGCGTGCACTCTTGCCTCATCTTTCTCTCTTACTTTTATTTCTTTTGTTGCAAGATTAATTTGTTCTTCAATCTTACAATCATCTTCAACTCCTGATTTCTTAATTCCTTCATTTTTTATAGCAATCTTTTCTAGTAATGTTTGAATTTTAGGAGAAAATATACTTAGTACTTCCATTTCTAAATCCTCATCCAACTCATCATCCAGGCTTTGCTCTTGGATATTATAAGTATCATTTGTAAATTCTTTATTGCAACCATCTTTGGACCCAGAATCACATATTGTAGAGAATACATAAGCAATCTCATCACCTTCTTTTTCAGTTATGCAAGTATCAATTGCACTAGCCATGACTGTTTCGGTTGTCATTTGACGTTTTCTTTTTATTACGTTGATTATGAGTTCATGAAAATCTTTCTTTGCTATTCCTAAGGCTTCTCTCAATGTGAATTCAATCTTAGCATCAAGAATTCTCTCTTCCAAAATTCCTTTCATATCTATTGATGTTTCTATATCAGAACAAAGTTTATAAGTAGGGCCTTTAACCTTACCTCGTCCCGCTTCTTCTTTTTCCTTTCCCTTGCTTGCTCCTATTCTCTCCTCCCATTTGTCCTTAGACAACAATGTATCTTTCGGGTTTGAAGTTGAAGGTGTAGATCTTGATGGATGGTTGGTACCTTGAACAAAATCCTCCTTTTTTTTCTCACCTTCATTACTTTTGCGAGTTTGCCTTTTATTTATAAGCTCTCTTTCTTTTTCTTCTTCTGCATTTCTTCCTCTCTTCACCTCTATCCAAACATCTTGGTTGCCATCCTTTTCTTTATTTCTATCCAGAAAAGCTTTGATGCTTGTAGTATCAACAGGATCATCCCATCCAGTTCTTTGTCTGATAGCTTGGGCAATTTGTATCATAGCCTCACGTGTTGCATGAAACGGAATTTTAATATTATTTTGCCATGCAATAATTTGATAAGAATTGACATTGCTTGAATCTTGAGATTTAGCTCTTTTAATCCAATCCTCCATCACCTTCTTCATTCCTCTTTTATCAAAATTAGTATCCAATGGAAAATCTGTAGCTGCATCCCTAATTCTTCCTTCTTTGAAAATGATTTTTCCATCCTTTAAAGCTCCGGCATACTCTATGCAATTATTTTGGCTATGATTAGTGTCATGACACCAAATGCACCTCATTATATAATTTTTTTTTTCTTCTGGTGGCTGTGAAGAACCACTGCTTTGACCCTTCTTCAACTCACTCATTTCCACCCTTAATTCCTTTATACCTTTGATTAATTCCTCAAGAGTACCTTCATCTATTGTTTTGTTCTTTCCAACATTTGTAGATGAAGTAGATTGCACCGATGGTGTATTTTGAATTGAAGAAGTGATTGGCTCTTTTGAGATGCCTATTGGAATGGCTTCTACATATGCCCCCATTCCCCTAGATCTCACCCTTTGTTGTTTGGCTAATAAAATGATGGATTCCTCCACTCTTCTCCAATCTGTGGTGAAGCCACCTTCTGCATCCTTGTCTCCCAAAAGTATAAGCAATCTATCTTCTAAAGCTTCATCAGCTGCTTGTAAAAATAGCTCAACCTTTCGACCATCCAAAAACATTCGATCTGACACAGAAAGTTGACCATATTTCTTTTCAAATGCTCTGAGTAACTCATTTGGTCCCATCATCTTTCCTGGGCGTTGTTCCACCCAATCTAAGAAAAACCGCTTAGTCATCTTGTCAGTGTCTTCATCAAAGAACTCATTTCTCATCCGTTCTTCAAACCTCACCCATGTGATTGCATTAGCAGTTGTTCTTACATGACGTACTCGATCTCGAATCTTTGGTACCACAGCCAAATCAAAAGTCTCTAACATTCTAGCTTGTGGAACATGATGGATCTCCATTTCACAAACATAGGCTTTAAGAAATTTAGTGACATCTTTGCCATCAAACCGGCCTACCTTGTCAATGACTCCTCGAAGTGCCTTTGTAGCTCCATGTCCATCAGAATTAGATCGTTGTTGTTCCACCAACATGGTGACCGCCCTCAGAAGATCCATGGCTCCAACCGTTCCTTGTCCTTCTCGTAAATTTGTCCCTGAATTTGTATCTTCCATGATTCTTAATCCAACTGATTGCCCCTAAAGCAGCTCTCAGTGGAAGCACCAATATGTCGTGGCAAAAGTCCGCTTCAGGTAGACGCAAGGTCCCTCTTTACAATCAAGTTGGATCCAATATGCACAAACTTTTTTTAAATTTTTCTTTTATAGTCACAAAACCATGTGTATAATAAATCAACAAACTAGAAGCTTGGAAATTTATAAATCAAAATCCAGCCATTTATATAAGTTCAAATTTTGGAAACATAGAGTTCACTTCTTTAGTCATCTTCACAAAAATTCTCAACCGTGAATTCATTACCGATCACCAAATATCATCAAAATATTAGCAAGTAATTATATAAGTAAAACCAAACCAGAAACTTGAAAATTCATAATTTAAGATCCAACTATTCAAATAAGCTCAAAATTTGGAAAAACATATCTCATACCTTTGATCTTTGTCACGTAAATTTTGAGTCGTGAATTCATTGTTGATCATTAGATATCACCAAATCCTTGGCAGATACTTTTAGAAATCAAATCTTAACCCGAAACTTGAAAATTCATAATTGAAGATCCAGCTATTCCAAAAAGCTCAAAATTTAGAAAAACATATTTCATACCTTTGATCTTTGTCACGTAAATTTTGAGTTGTGAATTCATTGTCGATCGTTAGATATCACCAAATCCTTGGCAGATACTTTTAGAAGTTAAAACTCAATCCGAAACTTGAAAATTCATAATTGAAGATCCAGCCGTTCAAATAAGCTCAAATTTTGGGAAAACATAATTCATATCTTTGATCCTCATCACATAAAATTTTGAGCTATGAATTCATTGCTGATCGTTAGATATCACCAAATCCTTGGCAGATACTTTTAAAAGTCAAAACCCTAGACACCCAAGAACAAATTTGCCATTACTCCCTAATCAAAGTCTCAATTGATATGAGATTTTAGACATAGACTCTTTATAGTATAAGTAATATGTACACAAAAAATGAGCTTCAAATTCTTCTTGAAACTCAAGTTCTAGCTTAAAGCAAATCCTTCTATTTATCTAACTTCTTCAAAACCCCAGTTTAGTTTGCTGGGTTTAACTAGCCATATCTCACTCAATCTGAACTCATTTCTATCAATTCTTGGACGTAAAATGTGTAGCTTCAAGTCTAGTTTCTAACCCAACTTTTGGATTTCTTGCTAGTATCTTAAAACTTCTAATACACCCTGAAAAGTAACAATAGGTGTCATATTAGTAGTCTAAGTTCAAACAAGCATATCTCTCTCATCTAAGCTCTGAATCCTGCGTTTCTACCACCTAAACTCATGCCAAGAAGACGCTCTCTTTGAATACCTCTCTGCATTTGCCAAAAAACCCCGTCTTCTTCTCCTCCGAGCTCGTCAAAGAAGTCGCAGCCAAGGTCTTCAAAGTCCAAGTCAACATTTAATAGTTTAAAGTTATAAAAACCCCAAATCTAATCCTTGAAGTCAGCACTATTAATGGTAGCCGACTATTGACATCCAAATCTACTATTTATCCTTGGTAAATCCTAAATTCAATCTCAAAGTCAAAACTCCTTATATCTACAAATATAATCTTGAATCTACTAAAATCTAAGATTGAAAAAAAGATAAAAGAAATAAAAGAAAGTTTCAAGGCTAGATCAAAGTTAAAGTTAAGATTAAAGATAAGATAAAAATTTAACTAAAGAAAAAGAATGAAAGTGAGAATTTTTTCCTAAACTATATAAAAAACTTAGATTGGTAAGAAGAAAGAAAGAACTTAATAAAATTTCGAAGAAAAGATAGTTAAGTTAGGTTTCTATATATGGATGTATTTACTTCACGACAACGTTGTCATAATACATGAAGTCTTGCTTGAGAATGCTCCGAGCACCTAGCTGTGGAAGATAAAAAGGAAATACACAACAATAAGATCCTAACAATTCTTATTGAATCCTAAATAACTTTCATTAAACCTTAACAATATTAATCAAGCTTTGACTCAATCTTTAAAAAATTACAAAAAGAAGAGTAAATGAATTATATATTAATCATAAAAAAATAATATATATAAAATAATAATTTTAAAAAATATTAAAAATAAAAATGTTAAAACTCTCAATCAAACCCTCATCAAATCTTAAGTCAAACCTTGATCACATTCTAAGTCAAGCCTTGATCAAATCCTAAGTCAAACCTTAGTTAAATCCTAAGTCAAATCTTAATTAAACCTTAAGTCAAACTTTGGTCAAACCTTAAGTCAGACCTTGGTTAAATCCTAAGTCAAATCTTGATCAAATCTTAAATCAAACCTTGGTTAAATTCTAAATCAAACCCTAGTCAAATCCTAAGTCAAACCTTGGTCAAAATCTAAATTAAATCCTAATCCTAATCAAATCCTAGTCAAATCTTAATCCTAATAAAATCATAATCAAATCCTAATCAAATACTAAATGCCAAATCTATATCCTAAATCCTAATCAAATCCTAATCAAATCCTAATCAAATACTAAATCCTAAATCCAAATCCTAAATCCTAACCGAATCCTAACCAATTCCTAAGGCAGTTTTAGAACCTCAATAACTACCAAACAAATCATTGATCTTGATTGAAAATTTACACACACCTTAATAACTAAGTTGAAAACAAACACATCATGTTTGAAGAAGATTGAATTTACCAAGAAAAAGAAAAATCCATAAATTTGCTCGAGTATGGGTCGGCTTCCTTCTCCAATCTTAATGCCAATAATCCAATACCTAAACCTCCTATTTTCACCATTCAATTGCTTTCAAATTTCATGTGTGTATAGAAAATGAAGTCTTCTATCGATAGACACAAATTTCACTTAAATCCAAATAGCACATTATTCAAAATCTGTAAAAATCTAATTGACCTTCAAAATCTATTTCCTGAGACCTTAATCCACTTAGACCTCAATTACTTACAATGAAACTAATAGATGAAGCTCAAAATTGTAGCATAGATTGACAAAAAAAATACCAATCCATAAAATTTAAGCCATAGATCTGCTATAAAATGTTTGTAATTACCGAAAGCATAAATCCTATTTTATTTCATTAACCTCAAAGCTGCCCAAAACAACCTTGACTTTGCAAAGCTCTTACAAAGTTAGTTTTGATCCAAATTATTTTAAATCTAATCCTATGCAAAATCTCTTTAGTTTTTTTTTCTAATCCTATTCTACAATCTGCCAAAAAGCTTTTGATCTGCCATAGGCATGGGATTTTGTGCCTTGAGGTCTGATTCCAATCCTGGCTCATAACTGATCTTCTCCGGGTACCAACTTTGAGATTTTTGTAGTAAATTTTTTGGAAATCTATTTTCAACTCTTTTCTAAAGATGCTTATATTATTTATTTTTCTAATCTTCTTTATTTTGCTTTATTTATGGCCATACAAAGCAATTAGAATTCACTTCTATAAAACACATTATTAACACTTTTTGATTTTTTTCTATCTCTTTTTCTATTATTTATCTTTCTAAGATATTTTTTTCAAATATTCTCATTTGAGCTTTTCTATAATATAACCACTCCTTTCTTCTTTCACCTAATAGTCATATTACTACATGACAATGTTAGTGTATTCCACCAACACCTTTTGAATGCAATTGAGAAGGGGCCCCTCTGCCATTCTCTGTCAAGGACATACTTGTTAGAACCTTATAGCTCCTAGTCTCTATAAAGAAAAGGCATTCCAACTTCCAAGTTCTTTCTATATCTAGGCCCACTTGGAACCACCACCATTGATGCTACAAGGCTTGGATGTCTCCCTAGAGTCTTCTTTGTATCTATAATACCACAAACACTTCTTAAAAAGAAAGAAAGCTAAGATATGAATGATAACATGTAAGTGGTGAGTATTGAATAATTATATGTAAACTATGAAGGAAAATTTTTAAAATTTTAGATCTTCAATTCTAAATTCTAAAGCCTAAAATCATAAATCTTATCCTCTAAATTTTAAATTTTATATTGTAGAGCCTATAATCACTACTTATCACTTACATATTATTACTTATTATTCACCACTTATATATTAATATTCATATTTTAGTACTCTCCCTCAAAAAGAGTGTACAAAATAGAACTAGGTTTAGAAAAAATCAATTATATATAAAGTCAACATGATGATTATGTAATAAATTACATGAAAAATGTGACAAATAAATATTTTGTTTGATTGAATAATCTCAATTGATAGTAATATATATGGCATATTAATATTTTTTTTGTCTACAATAAATCATTATCCATGCCAAATCCTTTCCATTAAAAAATTTGAATCTAGATTTTTTATGTTCCACAAAAACTTCAAATTCTTACATCCTAGTTTCTTTTATCTGATGAAAATATTGTTTAAATTTTAATGTCACTTATGACATAATTTTTAGTCTCATAGAATTTCTTAAATTTCCATTAGCATCTTAATTATTATATAATAATATATTTTATATTATAATTATTAGTCTTTTAATTAAGCTAACATTATTTTAAATTCTTACTATCAAAAATTTATTGACAATACTCATGTATTAAATAATAATTTAATTTTGATTTTATTATTTTGAAAATATTTAAAATTATCTTTAATAAAATAATTTTAAATTTTTATAAATTTTAAAAAATATTTTTTTAAAATTTAGATATTTTCAAAAATCATAATTATATAAATAATACAATATACTTTTATTTCTTTTATAAAATTTGATAATATTTTAATAGTATAATATTTTTATATTTTAATTTTATTAAATATTTGGATTTCACTACCATGTATTTTTTTAAATGTTATTAATTTTTTTATGATTTGATTAAAAAATAATTATATCCAAGTCAAACTTTCACTTCTATAATAATGAATGCCCTTCTTTAAAGGCCTATCTTTATCCACCATTAAAAATAGACTACAAATCTTTATATGTGACTACTATTTAAGAATTAATGGTGGATGTATTACTTTTGATACATCTTCATAATAAAATATCTAATTTTTAAACTAGATATGATCCTTTTTTATATTTAAAAAATCATAACATTCTTTTGACCTCAAATTTCTTCTATTGTATAAATAATATCCTACAAAGGATTGTAATGGCTAACTTCTCTATGCACATTAGGACTTTGAATGCCAAAATTAAATTTTTAATCACATTCTAATGATTCTTGAATGGTATGGTTTCAACACATGGCAAATATTCAGAAATATTGATTCAATTTTTTACCAAAAATTGACATATGGTATGAAATTTGTTAATGACTCAAATATAACATAGACATTCACACAATTAAATCACTCAAACCTCATAGTTGTTAAATTGTTCAATTTTCTTAATTTTCACACTTTCAATCACCCGACTAAAGCCTCAAATCTAAACATATCTGAAGTTTTGTAGCTTTTGACAGCAAAAAGTTATAACTTTGGCATTCTGCAACGTGCCATTTTAACGAATATGATTATACTTGTAAATTGTACAGTCATGAACTCTTGCAAAACAATCGTCCTATTATTGTCGAACCAATGTTGAGATCAAGCCAACATAATGAATATATTAGTACAACAATTTTCAAGATGCTCATCTCAATCTTTGTGATGATTTCTTGCATGAGGTCCTTGAGATTTGAATGTCGCTAATGCTTACAACTTTCTGCAAACAAATATACCCCAACGGAGGCTGCCATCCTCAGCCTCTTGTACACTGTTTTTCAAAGATTCTCGATAGTCTTGCATGTACTTAGGTGAGATGCCGGCTTCTTCTAGCGTCCGCTCATGTACTTCAATGCTTCTAGCCATGCGGATGAAATTTTCAGACATGTAACTGGACAAGTCGTGATAGACCAGGACCTAGCAATCAAGCAACCACTGTTAACCTCAGATGTGCAAACAAAAAGAACTTTTACCTAGACAATATTGGAGAGGAGGTGAATTGATTCACTCTGTATCTGCCAACCGCAGTTGTAAGTTTTTCTAGAAAGGAGACGCCCTGCTAGTTCGCAAACATTCTTTTTAAATCTCAGGACAGTTGGCTTTAATTCATTGAGGGGTTGCGAACGAGCATGACTGGTTATTGAGGTAGGTTAGTTTTCTCCATTCATTATCTAGACCACAGTAACCGGGTCCATAACATTCGACAGAGCCTGGACTGTGCACCCAGAATCCTTTCTGAAAGCCCCGAATCTAGCATCGGAGATCCGAATATCTGCAAGTGCATGTCAGACTTCAGATGGAAATGCAAGAGGGTGTTGCACTCCAGTCCAAAACTGAGCTACAGTGCAAAAGTGTGCCCTCTGCAACCAGCTCAAGAGTCTTATATCCTATTTGAACTGACGTCTTAAAATTGCTTTGAATTTGCAACGTTTCAGATAATATTTAAGTATCGCACACTCAAAGGATCTATTCACACTATCTACTTAAATAAACAAATACTTCAAGATGAATCAGAAAGGCAGCGTTTCTGCATGAACCATTGACAGAACCAAGAAAATTTGATGACGGCAGACCGGATAAACAATGCAGCCGACAGGAAACAAAACGCAGGAAATCTAAATCAACAACAAACTTGGTATTTGAAATTCAAAGTTTAGATTCAAATACCAACAGATATGAACATTAAAGGACCGATCTTTAGGTGAAAGTCGGATCGGAGCGTTTCAATCTACTAAACGTGCGAAATCTTCAGGTAATACGAATCTAGACTGCTGGAGGACTGACGATGGTGAAGGGAGTGGAGCGGATGCTTTACTAACCTCAAAATGTGCCTGCTGAAGTAAGGTGGTGTACATTGTCTGTGTACCCAACCCTGTAGCGCGATTACGCTGTAGCAAGGAACGCACGTTCAGCTGTAAGCAATTGTCTGCAGCCATAATATCCGAAAACATCAAGATCGCCCCTCGCTTTAGCACTTTGTTGGCCTCCTTCAAAATCTGACCCTTCTCTTCGTTGTGATAGAAAGCATCTTGAGACCAGACCACGTCAAAGGTCTCGGTCCAATCACTTGGGAGTTCCCGCATATCACCTTTTACTACAGTGATATTTGCATCTAGCCCAAGTCGGGCAACCTGCTTTCGGTTGGTCTCATTCTGCGTCTCGCACAAGTTGAGACAAACAGCCTGACAACCGCTGCTTGCTACGACATGGTGCATGGGTCCTCCAAGACCAGCTCCGAGGTCCAGAATTCGTGTATGAGGAGTGAGCGTCACACCTCCAACTGTCTGAAGAAGACGAACCATGAGATCAACAGTTGCATGTGTGGCCTCCTTTGTGGACTCAGACCCTGGCTGAAACAACCCATAGTGCACATGCAATCCTCCGTCACCGTGCACTACGCTATCGAAGGTGACTGCACTTTGAGAGTCATAGAGCTGATGAAGGTCTTGGACGGATGTCATTCTTGTCCCAGCAGGAACCACAGGCCGGCTTGTTACGTACAATAAGGTAATCGTCTTCGGTTTCCAAGGAGCTCGCGGCAAATATCCTAGCTTTCCACCAATCTGCGCAGAATGTATTGATGCAGATTGAGGAAATCTACACTTGCCGGCCGGCAGGAAGGGAGAGCAGACACGCATATTGGCACGCCCGGTAGCACGTAGCAAACTGCCCAACTTGTTGTCCATGAAGCAATCAGCTTGGTTAAGAGTGCGGACAGCGTTACAAGATGTACTAGTCTCCCAAGGCACCCACATTCACGCCCACAAGCGATACAAAAAACCTAGCAATTGTAGGTGAAACATTGTACAGACTACTGACGAGAGTCTATTCAAATTTCCGCATTATTGGTATGATATTCATGAAACATAATCATGGGCATGTCATCCTGTAGTATCCACCTCTACGAGAATGATCCGAATTAGAAAGTGGGTTGCAAAGAATGGTCAACCGAGAAAGATGAGCCCAGGATATATTTTATTCTCATCTGATGAAGATGAAGATTGAGAACTCGTACCTCCGGTCAAATTATATTTGGTATCTTTGTTGCTGCGATTTGATGCTTCCACGTACTCTTACTGTTAAATTCTTCTGCACGCTTACATATTAGCAGCAAGGTGAACTAGAGTAAGGTGAACGGGTGTTTATAGGTCAGTGGAGAAGGGTTCTTCAACTTAAGATAAGCTTGTAAGTGTGGATATTGGATTGATATTCTAGAGGCATGTGTAATATACATGTAAAGCATATTATTTTTCAAATTAAACTCTTAGTGTCTGCCTCTCCGTCCAAATCGCACCAAACCATGCCTTCTCTCCCTCGGATTTACCACGGATTTACCACTGTAGCTTCTCCAGCACATTGCTCTATGTAAGGACATTGGTCCTTGGAATTCTCTGTAGGCAAAAGTGATGGTAAGGTTGCCTGAAACGAAAGAGGCTGTCCAGATCCCTCAGACGCTCTACCTCATCTACAGTGGGATCCGGGATGAGCAGCACTGTATTTTAAAATATATTTCGCAATAACACCATCACCATAAAAAAATATAAAATATAAAAGAGGCTGTCCCGATCGATGCACGGTTGCAAATATTTCTATTCCATTCCCAGGAATCGACAACGCTAGATCCAGGACAACCTAACCTCCCAACTTCGATGTTGCCAAAGGCCCGCCATGCTCTTCGATACTATGATTGCTAAAGACTCACCAGCTAAAACCACAAGAGGACAAATCCTATTGTGAAGAACGGGCCAACACTGTGGCCAGGGGCCTGTGTGACCACGGCATCATTCTCTGGCGTCAACAGCATAATCTGCTCCGTGTTTACTTTTGGGAACAATAGCCGGAGGAAGCATATTACTATCAGATTGGTGAGTTTCTCTCCGCGAATTGGTCAGGGATTCGATAGAGACGATGGTGCTACCCATCACCATAACCGAGATTGAGGCCGGCCAGGTTTGTCTGAGAGCGCACGTCTCAATGTCAAAACTATTTTGCACGTAGCTTACGTGAATATCCCTGTCAACGCCACTCGTATAACAAAGAGCACAGAGTACGTGTGCTCATTCAACACTAAATATGCACGCAAAAAATGTAGTAGTCCAAAATCAGCAGCGTCTTTTACTGGCAAGAATCGTATGGCAAGTACGGTGTACCCAACCTGCCTTGACGAAGAAATTCTCAATCTTCACCTTCATCAGATTGGAGAAAAACCATCCCTCACTCATCTTCATCGGTAGCCCATTCTTAGCAATCCATTCTATTCAATTTGCTTCAAGAGTATGAATAACCTAGCTTTTTAATCTGCTTGGAAGTTGACATCTGGGTGGTTTTTAAGAGCCTAATTGCATGGGGTGTAACCTGGAACTGGACGTCAAATTTAAGTGTATTATTCTGAAACTTTTGGCAGACATGTGGAAGTGGAGTAGCTTTGTGGAAATATAATTTTTTTCTCACTGGGCATCGGGAAAAGAAGTTATGCTACCCTGAGTACATTTTTCTACTCGGCGGGCAGCTCGGAAGAAATGCTACATCACTCTACTAGCTCTAAAATTTCATATACAAACAAGTATCATCATCTTCTTTGAGAATGTCAAAAAAAAAAACTCTCCATAGTTCAAACAAATCACTCCAAGAGGAGTCAAAGTTTTCTGACCAATCCGGGCAGGGTGGTAAAAAATTACTTTTTTTAGAGGTAGAAATTGGAGATTTGGTTATTTTTTGTAAATTTTTTTTTTCCTCATGCAAGAAGAAGAGTAAAGCTTTGTCTTTACCGTTTAGTTTGAGTATCTATAAGAAACCGAGCTTGCAAAAAAATAAAATATGTTTGGCATTATATTGCACCTCTTCCTCTTGCAATATTCTTTTCAATGTGTTGAATTTTTTTTTGGTCCCAAATTTTGGTATAGAAGTAGCTTACATCATGTAGGTTATGATGGTGAAGAGCAACAACTTTAACAATGGAAAAAATTCACAAAAATGAGGCATTAAAGGTTGCTACTCCTGTTGCGCACAGTGAGGAAAAACTTATTTTCCCACTTGAGATGCTATTATCTTTCAATCAATATGGTCAAAGTTTATAAAAACTTTGACCATATTGATTATAAGTTTATAAAGATCATACGGTTGGAAATGCAAAATAATGTTTTTTTACAAATTGTTTGCTTTGCATCAGAAGTGGCAGTTTTGGACTTTCTTTTGAGAAGACTGTCACTGTCCTTTAGGGGTTAAGGGTTAAGAACCTTATGAGCATGGTTAGTGCCCAACCCGTCAGTTAGCAACGAGTTCTACAGGAAACAATGCGATGAAATTATTGTTCATTTGCAACAATACAAAAAAATGAAGAAGAATACCTATCCACTTGCACGTGAATGTACAAAGCTGTGGTACGCAATATCTTATCCCATAAGCATTTCACAAAGAACTGCAAATATTGCAGTTTCATAGCTTGGGTCCACAAAAATGCGAACTTGTTGTTCTGTGTGCTCCCTGTACCTTACCTATGAAATCTTTAAAAATCCTCGATAGATGGACTCGATATGAGTCCATGCTGAGGAGAGGCACCATCTACAACCACAAGTGGACAAATCCATGTGGGTGGAGCGACTCTTCCAGACGATAGTATTGCAGGGATTGCAGTTTCGAAGCTTAGGCCCACAAAGCTGCGAATTTGTTGTTCTGTGTGCTCCCCGTCCATACACATAAAATCCTAAAAATCTTCGATAGATGGATATTTATCCATCCTGAGGTGCCACTCTTCCACTGGCAGGGTGATAGTATCATGCAATGGCAGGCAACAGCATACTCTGCTCCGTGTTTGCTTTTGGGAACAGTGGCCACAGAAAGCATGTTACCATCAGGTTGGTGAGTATCTCTTGGCCAACTGGTAAGGAATTCGATAGAGACGGTGATGCTGCTCATCACCATAACCGAGATTGAGGCCGGCAAGGTTTGTCTGCTAGCACACGTGAATATCTCTTATCACTTGGCCATTCGCACAATCACAGAGCACGGAGTACATGTACTTAACCAACACTTAACCCGAAAAGGCCCACGAGGCTCAGAATGTGCTTCCAAAGCCACATTTCACATTCAAGATAAAGTCCGATCAAATTTTTTCCTGAAGAGACCCCATCTAAAAAATCAACCAATAAGTCAATTTGATCCAAGTGTCTAATTATGTAAAACTATAATCAATAATTGCCGAAGTGTAGATTTCCTCAATCTGCATCAATACATTCTGCGCGGATTGGTTAGCAGCTAGGATATTTGCCGCGAGCTCCTTGGAAACCGAAGACGATTACCTTATTGTACGTAACAAGCCGGCCTGTGGTTCCTGCTGGGACAAGAATGACATCCGTCCAAGACCTTCATCAGCTCTATGACTCTCATAGTGCAGTCACCTTCGATAGCGTAGTGCACGGTGACGGAGGATTGCATGTGCACTATGGGTTGTTTCAGCCAGGGTCTGAGTCCACAAAGGAGGCCACACATGCAACTGTTGATCTCATGGTTCGTCTTCTTCAGACAGTTGGAGGTGTGACGCTCACTCCTCATACACGAATTCTGGACCTCGGAGCTGGTCTTGGAGGACCCATGCACCATGTCGTAGCAAGCAGCGGTTGTCAGGCTGTTTGTCTCAACTTGTGCGAGACGCAGAATGAGACCAACCGAAAGCAGGTTGCCCGACTTGGGCTAGATGCAAATATCACTGTAGTAAAAGGCGATATGCGGGAACTCCCAAGTGATTGGACAGAGACTTTTGACGTGGTCTGCTCTCTAGATGCTTTCTATCACAACGAAGAGAAGGGTCAGATTTTGAAGGAGGCCAACAAAGTGCTAAAGGGACAGGTGGAATATAAGATGTATTTTAATAGTTGCTGGTAATTCTAAATGATAGTCAATAGGGTTAATTTGTTTGTGGATGGAAAATGGCTCCAATCTTCAGTAATCTAGCTTATCACAAGGACGAATAGTCTTAATATGATGTCAGAACAACCATACTTTATTGCCAACTTGGAATACAAAATGTTTTTTAAAATTTATAAAAATTTAAAATTATTTTATTAAAGATAATTTTAAATATTTTTAAAATAATAAAACCAAAAATAAATTATTATTTAATACATGAGTGTTATCAATAATTTTTTGATAATAAGAATTTGAAATAATGTTAGTTTGATTAAGAGACTAATAATTATAGTATAAAATATATTATTATATAATAATTAAGATACTAATGGCAATTTAAGAAATTTTGAAAGGCTAAAAATTATGTCATAAATGACATTAAAATTTGAACAACATTATCATTAGACAAAAGAAGCTAAGATACAAGGATTTGAAGTTTTTATCGAATATATAAAATCTAGATTCAAACTTTTTGATAGAAAGAATTTGGCGTAGGTAATGGTTTATTGTAGACAAAAGAAATATTAATATGCTATGTATACTACCATCAATTGAGGTTGTTCAATCAAACAAAATATTTATTTGTCATATTTTTCATGTAATTTATTACATAATCATCATGTTGACTTTATATATAATTGATTTTTTTTAAATCTAATTCTATTTTATACATTTGTTTTGAGGGAGAGTACTAAGATATGAATAATAATATATAAGTGGTGAATAGTAAGTAATAATATGTAAGTGATAAGTAGTGATTTTAGGCTCTATAATATAAAATTTAGAATTTAGAGGATAAGATTTATGATTTTTGGCTTTAGAGTCGTAATTCTAAGATCTAAAAATTTATTAAGCTCCTCTTGAACCTGTACAGTCCATATCATTTAAATAAGCTTCAACACTTACATGCTGTTATCAGTCTATATCTTGCCTTTCTTTCCTTTTAAAAGAAGTTTGCTTTCATGATGATATGACGCAAAGAAGATTCTAGCAGACATCCAAGATTTGGCAAGTATCTACGGGCGGTGGTTCCAAGTGGGCCTAGTTATAGAAAGAACTTAGAAGTTGGAATACTTTTTCTTTATAGAGACTAAGAGCTATAAAGGTGACATCAAGAGCTTGAAATAGCTTATAATATTCCAAATCTAAAATGCTAAAGTTTACTTCAATCTAAAATAGAGGTGAAAAGTTATGGCATTTAGAAGAAGCATTAGACAAAGATAGCTCTAGATAAGATATATGTTAACCAAGCACAGACTCTTAGGAGTTTTGAACCTTAGAAGTGATATATCTCCTAGAATACTTATTAGGTTGAGGCAAATGAGATGTCTATTGGCACTAATACAAAGAACAAATATCAATAGTGTAATTGATTGCTCTATTTGAAGCATAAAAAAAAAAGCTATACTATTTCAAAGTTGTAAAGAGGTTTTCAAAGCTATTAGCAACTATAAATAAAAAAAAGAGGTGGTCTTCAAAAATGAATTGAATGTGGAATCAAGGTATGATGTATGATAACAAGGCTTGGTGGATCCTATAAAGAATATTATTGAAAAGACTAATTTTTCTTTTCATCTTCAAAATAATCCAATACTGATCAAGTAGGAATTCTAGTAGATGGAACTAGTATTAAGATTCTATTATTGAGGCTTCCATAACATTATAATTTGGCCAAATAGTTGGTCTTATAAGAAAAAAT